>VXAL01001922.1:20725-86726 GCA_013399475.1 Chauna torquata
CCGCGCCAAATCTTTTTAATTATTGTTTTAATAAAATTAGGCAAAAGCAGCTCCGGTCAGTTCGCCTCGTGAGCGTGGCCAGCCTGCTGAGCCGGCGCGGGGCGATGGCCCGGCCTGGGCACAGCCAAGGCCTGCGCGTGTTGGGTGGGGTGGCGGCGGTGATGGCGGGCGAGGGGCGAGAGGCCTGGGGCAGGCCGGGGTGCGGGGGGCCGCGGGCCGCCAGCTGCGTGGCTCCAGGAGACTGCCCGGCCCTACGCCGGTGCGCTGCCAGCTCCCCGCGTGCATCCAGAGGTGTTGGGGCCTGCGGGGCAGCGTGGCGCCTGCCCCCAGGCCTCCCTCGCAGAGCAGGATGGTGCAGGATGAGCTCGTCCAGGCCGGTGCGGGTTAGTGCTTGGTCGGGTGTGGTGTTGTGTCCAGAATGACGCTGTTACGGCCGGACCGGAGGAAGCTATGGGCCAGCGTCTGTCTGTCGAGAATGATGGCACCTTATTAGTTGCCATGATTACTAACAGAATACTAATTTGGGATTAACTCAGAAGAACTTGAATTAAGTAAGATCAGCCTGTGGGGAGAGCATGTAAGAGGAGTCACAAGAAGAAGGGAAAAGACTGGCTTCATTAGCAGGCTGCACGGAAATGTAATAGGAAACAAGATTCTAGCCATAGGTAAGAAAGCACAGACTGAAGAAGGAAGATGAAATGTGTAAGTCTGACTTTAAGGGCTATTAAGGTTAATGAACTCCATCACCTAAGGAAAGGAATGATCTGTTTTGAAGGATGGGATTAATGAAAGCCCTGTTGCAGAGTAAGTAAGATGACTTTCAGTGCTGCATTTTGAATAGACCGAAGTCTTGAATGACCCTCAAACCAGACACTGACGCAATTAAGAAAGGGGAATGATGGGGGAAAAACAGCTGTGTGTTGGACTAGCCAGTTGCAGAGGTAAGGTTTTGTTGTAAGGACGGCATGCTATACAAAACTGCTGTATGTTTTTACTTATTGTAATTAATTTACTTACTGTAATGTCTTGTAATTAAAATGACTGCTAAGTCATTTAGGACTCAGCAATGTAGAGAAAGCCTCAGTATTCACTGTTGTTTCTGTCACAGGTCACAGCCTCAGTATTCACTGTTGTTTCTGTCACAGGTCATGAAGACATTGCTGTCATCTACTCATGCTGCGCAGATCATGTTGCACAGAGGAGCTGGGGAAGCTGAAGAGAGGCGGCTGTGAGAGAGATGAATGCAAGGAGAAACACTCATCACATCTGAGGTGCTATCTGTACTTTTGTTTGATCCTCTGATTGTGTATCTTACATGGGTAAAACAGAGGCATCCTTATCCTTTCCAGCACTGACCTCTATACCTACTCATACAACTTCAAAGTATGTGGTGTTAGCAGAACTGCTTTGGCCCTTTCTCATCCACCTTTGGAGATGAGCACATATTGTACACTGTTTACACTTGAGAGGAAAGGCTGGGACTTCCCAGCTGTCAGCTTTTGAATTTTTCTGTGTGCCCACAAAGTTCCAGCCCACAGAGGTTTACAGTCCTACCGGTGCTGAAGGATAATGCTCTTTAGTTGGATGTCTGCTCCCAGAACCAACCTGTCGAGGGTGAGCAGGCAGGCAGTTCTGCCAAAGAAGGAAGGCAGCGTGAGGTGTGGCTACCTCTGTCTGCTCTGTGCCTGATGAAAGGAGGAGTGAGGAATTCAGGTTTCATACAGGGACATACAAGCAGAGGGTCATGAACTCCGATTTTCTACTAACTTGTGCAAACCCTATGGTATAGGCACATGCATTCAAGTACCCGTTAGTGTTTTTCTCAAAAATTGAGAAGGGAGAGCAATTTGGCCTGAAGAGAGAGATAAAATATTGGGAATTGAGGTGAAGAGGACAGGAAGAGAGGTATTAGGCTGGGACAAAGTTGATGTGAATGGTTACAGAAATAAATCATTACAATTTTTGATTAGTGGAAAAGCTGGGAGCAATAGCCGATTAAGCAGTCTTGCTAGATGAGTCTTTCGTTAAAAAGAGAATCTTACTTTAAAAACCGTAAAATTTTGGAGCCAAGCTTGTGATTTTTGCCATTTCATTTTCTTTTTCACACTCTAGGAGTGGTAAAAACACCATTTCTTTAGTCTGTTTTTGCCTGCTCTGAAGTCTTTAGCTTCAAATGTTCTTGCACTGATGCCAGAGGTTGTCCATAATGAAGATGGAGACCGCAACCCATAAATCCTTTTTGAATTAAAGCTGGGACTAATGAAGACAGTTCGCTAGACTACCTGTTGCCTTTTGTAGCTAGACTTAAGTGGGACTTTTTTCACCATATTTTCTCCCTCTGTCTTCGTGAGGAGGGGGTGATGAGAGAATGGCTTGGTGGGCATCTGGCAACCAGCCATGGCCAACCCACCGCAAGGCACATGATTTTTAGAAGTAGGAGGCCCCTTTCATTTGTCCTCTTTTGTTAGGGGTATGTACTCTGGCCAAATTTTCAGAATTTCCCTACAGCCACAAAAGCTGGAAACTTGCCTGAAGCTGAGCTTCTTAATGACTGATTTGTCTCTAGGGAGGACAGCTTTTTGTGGAAGGTGAAACAGAGCTGTACTCATGCCACAGCTGGAAGACAGACACAAGGAGAACTTTATGAATGAGGGCATGATCAGTTGGAATAACGGGCAACAAGTATTTCTACTGTGCAGTGTGATACTAGAAATAACAGTGCTATTAGGGGGAGGGAGGGACTGCAGTGATGGCAAAGAGATTTTCATAATAATATGGTAGACCGAGGGGAGGTGGTGGATGAAAAAAGCAAGGATGAGGCAGGGCATGGTAAAGAGTAGGACTCCTGGAGGACAAAGTGGTAGCTATTCATGAGTGCAAAAATTAAGATTAGCATGGAGTGCAGAGGGGAAGATGGAAATACTTGTGGTTTTGTGTTGTAAATTTGAATTCTTAACTTTAAAGTATCCTTCACCGTTGAAACAATACTATGCCATTTACCATCTGCTCACCATTGCAACAAAGGCAAACAAGGGATGAGCAAATGACCTTATCATTATTACTTTCTCAGTGTAATAAACCGGAATGAACCTTAAGTGGTATTTGTGGAGTCTTGAAGCTGCCAGTACTACATTGCGTCTCTGGAAGAGGTAGGGTGAAAAAGTTTAAAATAGCAGGCTGTTCTTCCTATTGTGACACTTTGGCGATTGATTGATTAAAGCTACCGAAATATTCTATATCCAGTGAACAAAAGAACCATTGATGACATGATAATTTTGCTGTGTATTTTCACACGCTCATTTGAGCAATGAATGATTCATCTGTTTGGCTCTTGTATTCTGAGCTTTTGAAGAATGTGGATATATTCAAATGACATTAAAAAAAAAGTCTGAAGTGGACTCTGAGAGTTTATTCAGAGCTCATTCACCCCCTCTGCCTCCATGTAGGATCAGTCATGTATGTTACTCCTTTGTTCAGTTTGTGCTTCAAGACCTCTTTGGAAGGCTTGTCTCTTCCAAAGCCTCCTCAAGCAAGCGATTTCTCTGGTTTAAAATTTCTGCTTTTGTCAAGCTGCTCCTAATCCATAAGCTGGATCCTTCCGGTTGCATCAGAAGCCAATAGTTTTAGTCCTATCTACCACGGGCACAGGGAACAGATTGTCCCCTTTCTCTTTGCAATATATTTTTATCTGCTCTTTACTTTTTAAAATTCTTTCTCAGTGTTCTTTTTTAGGTTAAACAGCATTGAAAGGCCTACTGAAATCAGGTACATCAGTGTTCTGTCTATCCTATGCAAAGGGCCTGTTACTCTGCTATAAAATGAATTGTGATTGGCATGACATCATTTGGTGTTGGTTCATATCTTCTTATCTTTGAAGTACTTAAAAGTGTGTTGCTTGATTACTTTTTCCAGAAATTTTCTGGGAATCTCTTTCTTCCCCTTTCCAGCAATTAGTTTTGATCATTGCTTTCATTTCAGGTTCAACTATGGCTTGTATTTATATACAATATGAAAAACAGACAGACAAAAAACAACAACAAAAAACACCTGGAAATAAAGTAGGTGGATTATCTCATTTTTCTAGTAACATAATATTCTGAAGTCTCTGTCTTTGGTACTTGAATTCTCATTGCTTCTTAGGGAACTGTTAATTTTGGAGTTCTGGAGTGTATGTATATATATCCAAGTAAGTAGGTTGTGTATTCTGTCTGTTAAGATGTCTTGGGATACTTGCTGCACAGAGAAAATTATTTCAGTGTTAGAGTTTTTCGTTCTTTACTAGTTCTAAAAGTTTGTTTGATTGAGATATTGTGTTTTTTATTTACATTCAACATGTCTTTGCTTGTAAGCTTCGTTGTTTGGAAAAGTTGCATAATATTATATAAATAAAAGTAAGCAGAATGAGTCAGCACATATTAATGAGGAATTAAAGACTTCTTAAAGCCAAAGGGAATGCAAAAGGCTGGTCTGCAAAAGTTGGTCTAAAACCTGAAAAAATCTGTTTTGAGAGTATAGCCAATTTAGATAACTTTTTTTTTTCTTGTATTTTAATAAATTCTAAGGGCCACGCTGGAAACATTTTACAGTTGACGGAGTTATCAAACCTCTGCTTTTGTTCACCGCTCATTAAAAGCCTTCTCCCATCTCACAGAATGTACTTGTCCCTTTCAGACATCAATACTGGACTTGTTTTGCTCAGCACAGTAGTCTTTTTTTTCTTTTTCTTTTTTTTTTACTTTTTTAAATTTTGTATTATAACTCATTAGAAGGGATTAATCAGCTACTATTGATTCTACTAATGGTATTTGAACCAACCATTTAGTAAACTAAGTAGAAAAACTCTTTTGGCTTCATCTTTGGCAACATTCACCTTCGGAAGGATCTGATGGATGTGATCAGATCAGATAAAATTTGGCAGCACACATTTCAGATTCACAATATTTCCATATCCAGAAGCCATACATCAGTTCCTGAGTGCTTCCTGTTCAATTAAAGTATGTTCTGGCTCTGAAGCTGAAGGGGAGGATCTTGGATAAAACCCTAGAAAGTAAGACTCTCTCAGTTCTTTGTGGATAGCAGCAATCCTTTTGTATAGGATCGGAGGAATTTTATAATGCTGTTGGCCGGAATTTTCTTCTCTGTATGCCAGTTAGTGGTCACACTTTGCCTGTGCTCCGTGGAGATGGATTGGAATCCTCTGGAATAAATCCCACTGTAGAAATGAAAGATGTTGTTAATGGCAAGATTGAATATCATGAAGAAGAAAAGGTTTCCTGTGTTTAGGGTTATGAGGAAACAGGATGTGAGATAATTAGCCATAATTTATAATATATAACCATATTGTTTCCTCAGGAAGAAATGGGATGGGTGTTATCCTGTCATGGAGACACCATTCTTTAATTATTCCCAGAGTTCCCATGAGCATTTTACAAATACTGTAGCAGTGAGCTGTGACAAACCACATTCATTCCCAGTCTTGAAACAAAAAATGCTTGGAGCTTTTAACACTAGCATATAATATGTACATACCTTGCAAATTCTAACAATAAACCAACAGTGCACTCCTTAGGAAAAATAACTTGCATTCTTTTCCTGTTTCAAGTTGTGTTTTCTAATTTGTGGGATGTTGACTCGTCTAACTAAGTAAGTTAGCACACTGGACTTAAGCTGAACCCCATCATGCAGTGGTCCTCTCTACCACCCTGAAACACTTAGCGGTTTCATTCAAACTTGCTCTAACAGATTGTGATAAATATTATTGAAAGCTGTGGGTGTAACTAACGCTCTTCTCTTAGAAGAACCATAGGAGATAGCTAAGCAAAAGCCAAGTTAAACTCAAATCAAAGGCATACATGGGCTTGAACTCTTTGGGTGGAGGGGTTTTGCCATGCTGTGTTTTGAACTGATCCCTGAGTGTGTATGTGACAGAGAGAAAGGGAGGATGAGGGGGAGTGGAATTAATCAGTAACACCAAGGAAAAGCTGAGAGTACAGCTGAAGTATTTAGGGAAGCAGAGTCTTTCACATTTGTGCAAATAAACAGAATAAGCAAAAATGTGACACAACATTCCTTAGTCCTCTATCAGCCTCTTCTCACACAGAGTTGTAAGATCTCACACTGTTATCCACCTGCTTTCATCAAATGGCGTAACAGTGCGTGACATGTGTGAGTCAACCACAAACATGCTTCAGGAAAGCCTGTGACATATCTAGCATGAAACACATGAGCAAGCTGTGTGTTTTGAAGCTATGTTTACCAGGAACTGGTGGTACTACCAGCTACAGCAGGGGATTGCATGTTTCAGGCTGCATGATTATGATGATTTTCAGATATAGCCCGAGGATGTGCTACAGCTGTGTAGGTTGCTCCTTCAGAAACTTTGCACTCTCAAAAGGCTGAGGAATGACAAAAAAAAGACAAAAACAAAACAAAACAACCTGTTTTTTTCATACTCCCCTTTCTAAAAGTACTAGTCTTTGTTTTATATTTCTAGTTTCTTTATTTTTTTTTGCATTTATCTCTGCATATTTTTTACTTAAACAGTGGCTGATTAGTGTTTTTAAGACAGATCACTGCTCTTTATCATTTAATACTATTTAAATATGCAGCCTGGCAAGAGTTGGCTTTTGATACCTCCTTCTGACCCAACACTGAAAGTGTTTCTCATTCCCAGTCTCAACCCATGTCTGCTGTAGATGCAGCCATCTCTTTGGGAAACTCTTTACTGTAATCCTCTTGATACAGAAAGCACATAAATTAAAATAATTTGTGCTTCTCCCATGTGTCAGTAGGAAAAGGAATATTTAAAATTACATGCTGAATTTTAAATGACTGATTCTTAATATACTTCATATAAGGTCTTGTCTTTTCTTTCCTTTTGACATAGGAGTATACCCATTAATGTTCTTGATTAATGAAGGGATGGGTAAACTGCACCTTTCTGGTTTATTTTACAGTACTTCAGCTACATAAAGCAATTGTTAAGTGCACATTCATCAGTTTGACTTCTTTAGCTCATGTCTTTATTACAAGTGAGTAACAAATTAGGTATATCTAGGTGTTATTGTGGAAGTGAAGGAACCCTATGAATTTAAACCTCTCTGAGGCTTGTCACGTGGTAGGATTGATTGGTACTTTGTTATTTGCTTGTTGACTTCTGACTCTTACCATACAGCTGGAGTCCATAGACAGAAGCACTGCTCCCACTGGATAACAGTACTCTCTTATGTCGATAAACTTATAAAATTATGTTCTTTCCCTATCTTTTTTTCTTTTTGTGTACCGTAAGGGATGAAAACATCTCATCTATCAAGAGCTTATGCAGTCTGAGCCATTACTGGAGAATATTATAACACTGGAATTTAGTAGCTTTGTTTCACTTGAATCAATATTTTTGTACTCATATGAATATCTAGATGATTTTATTTTTTAAACAGATGCAAAAGGGTCAGTAGTTGATTTTTTATATCACAAGTAAGGACAGGTTGATTTGTCTGATCTTTTTCCTTATATTAACCTCAAGATGTTAGGAACACTGTTCTGGCCTTTGCTGGTTCTACTGCAGAAGAGCCCCATATACTTCATTTAAAATGCTGAATCTTTAGCACAGACTTATTTCATCCAAAGTATCGATTAACTACTACAGTTCAAAGGTGCTCATAAAATAAATAAATAATAATCTGGCTTGAAATCTTTTTCCTCCTCAGTTGTCCAGCATTTTGAGTCTTGCAATGTCATTTGCCCTTCCTTGAGATTTTGAATACACCAGACTTCGCAAGATTTCCTGCTGTTGTAGTTCCCCCACTGAGGAATTCTGTATCTGTAACTCCATTGTTTAGCAACAGCAGTAACTGGAGGGTGAGCAAGAGTCTCTGAAATTCAGCCTGCAATGCCAACTAGATCTGATCTAAGAGAAGTTACAGAACCTAATTCAGAACAGTGTCTCCAGAAAATGTCTGTTCATACAAGGAGAAGTTACCTTGCCTTCCTGTCTAAAATGTCCATCTCTCTAAGATTTCCATTTCAGGAAAAAACAACAAGCAAACCAACAAATCCCAAACTGATCAGTGTTTTACCTTAATGTGCAGGGTGATGAGCGGTGCAGTTTGAAACGTTGATTCTGCTGACTTTTATGGGGTGGTAACCATCAGCAAAGGGGAAGAGCAGATAACTAGAGGTGGTAATACCCTCTTTGTTGCTCCACATGAGTTGCCCAACCTTGTCTGGAGATTCCTGGAAAAGGCAGGAGACGTTCCACGTTCACTTTTGGTAATGCTGGTGGAGTTGGTAAGGTAGTAACAAGGAAAGATGATTCTATTAGGCTGTTTCTCTTCCGAGATGGCTCATTTAATATTTTTGGTAAGTCTGAGTCTGTGTAGTCTGTGGGTTCCTTTTGTTGATTGCATGGGCCTTTCACAGAGAAGGCAGAAAACAAATCTAGTTCAATGCCATACAACTGGAAAGAGTAGCTGTTCTAAGGCAGCAGCTCTCAGAGGACTAACAGACCATTTCTTATGTTAACTTCTATAAACTAGCTTTAAAGTGGTGTGTGTTCCTTTAAATTCATTCTTTAAATACATTCCCCAGATGTCAAGTCCTAAGCACAACAGGCAATAATCCAAATTACTAAATTAAGAACAAAACTTGGCCATAACTTTAGGAAAAAAAAAATCAGTTCAGACTTCGGATTATTTGCAAACAGCTCCCATGAATAATATATCAATGCCAAAACCACCATCATTACCTTTTCCAAACAGTCATTTAGCTTTGTATTATTATCAAATACTTTATGTTGATAACTTAATTTGGATGTTAGTGATTTACTGCACCAAAACTGGGCTATGTTATTGCAGTCCCTAGGCAGTAATACCCAGCTGATCACCCAGAAACAGCAGTAGAGTCACCCATGAGGTTGCTAGCTAATGGTCCGACACAAACTGAAGTGCTATTAGCTATCTAATAAACACATTTTTCATAGCAGATTTGCTAATAAGGACACCACTAAAAAGAACATCTCTTAATCATATATAATACCACTGGTGTATTTTTAGTGCAAAATAAACAATCTTTTTACCCAAAACAAAAATTAAGTATCCACTCAACTAAAAGTACAACACATTTCATACACTCTAAGAATAATAGTACAGTATGTTCAAAAGTCTGTTGAAATAAATAATTTCTGGCACTTCCCCCAAAATAACACTTCAACAAGCCTGTGCTTGTCTGCAGCTGCTTGTGTTGACATTACAGAAAAAGGCAGCTAGGTGGAGGAGTTGTTAATGTTACAGCATTCAAGCTAATGCATCCACCATCCTGAGTGGAAGAGGTCCTTAACTTTTTGCACTGCGAAGAGTTTTGTTGAATCGCTGAGATTACTCACAGGATATAAAGTTGAACACCTACGTAATTATTTGTGGGTCCATCATCACACGCCTCACGTTTTTCTAGACTGTTCTATGTTCTTCTCCTATGGTTACAGTCAACAGTGATTTTCAACGGTTAAGCTAGGATTTTTTTTTTTCCTGTGGGGCTTTTTCCACCTGAAGCATCTTAGTCCTTTGAATTTAAAATGCTAAGAGATCTTACCAGATCTGTAAGCACCCTTACACCTGTAAGTAATAACTAAAAGTAGTAAAATAACCTTCTCATTAGTAATTCAATAAGTTGGGCACCTTCTGACGGCCCCCTCTGCTGCAGTCTTGGGGACCCCCAAGCCATATCTGCACCACACGCTCTGGGCTCTCCAGCCCTGCTGCTCTCAGCTCTGTGCCAGAGCAGCAGGACCACCAAGATACGGACCTATCACCCAAGCAAGGTTCACAGGACCTCGGAGGTGAAAGATAACTTTTGGAGTAGTGTCTGAAAGGAAAAGCCATTGTCTCTTCAATGGAGCCAGGAGATTAAACAAACAAACAAACAAAAACGAAAACCATGACAAGGTTGCATCTATCACATAATGTCAAAAATCAGAAGGGCTCTGAGTTATCAAACCCAATTAGCTAGCCAGCTGTCAACGTTATCTGAGTTATCTTCTTCCCCCAACATCTTGCTTTTACCGCAGACTTTTTCAGGTGGAGTGCCTACAGCTAGCTTCCCTCGTTGTGCACAGCAGTCCCTTAGTGAGCCATTGCCCTTCATGGTCTATGTGTGATTATCACACTGAAAATACCCTTCTGACCCACACAGAATTGTTGTGTATCCATTTGTTTCCCAGACAAAATTCACAGAATCGTGGAATGGTTTAGGTTGGAAGCAACCAGAGCAGGTTGCCCAGGACCATGTCCAGGTGGCTTTTGAAGATCCCCAAGGTGGAGACTCCACAACCTCTCTGGGCAACCTGTGCCAGTGCTCAGTCACCCGCACACTAAGGAAGTGCGTCCTGATGTTCAGAGGGAACCTCCTGTGTTCCAGTTTGTGCCCATTGCCTCTTGTGCTGGCACTGGGCACCACTGAAAAGAGCCTGGCTCCATCCTCTTTGCACCTTCCCTTCAGATATTTACAGACATCGATGAGATGTCCCCTGAACCTTCTCTCCTCCAGGCTGAACAGACCCAGCTCTCTCAGCCTCTTGTCACAGGAGAGGTGCTCCAGTCCCTTCGTCATCTTCACGGCCCTTTGTTGGACTCTCCCCACTATGTCCAGGTCTCTCTCATGCTGGGGAGCAGAACTGGACTGAGCTCTCCAGATGTGGCCTCACCAGAGCTGAGTAGGTTGAAGGATCATTTCCCTCAACCTGCTGGCAATACTTTCCCTAGCGCAGCCCAGAATACCATTAGCCTTCTGTGCAGGAAGGGCACATTGCTGGCTTGTATTCACCAGGACCCCTAGGTCCTTTTCTTCTTTTGAAGAAGTACAGGAAAAAAAGAGAGGAGAGGAGAGGAGAGGAGAGGAGAGGGGAAAGGTGGGGAAAGGCAAGGTGAGGCGAGGCAAGGCAAGGCAAGGAAAAAGAAAAGAGAAAAGAGAAAAGGAAAGCGAAAAAAGAAAAGAAAACGAAAAGAAAAGAAAAAAAGAAAAGAAAAAAAGAAAAGAAAAGAAAAAAAAGAAAAGAAAAGAAAAGAAAAAAAATGTAAAAAAAGAAAAAAGGAAAAGAAAAGAAAAGAGGAAAAAATGCTATCAAATTAGATGAGCTTCTTTATAAATTTCTAAATTGGTAGGCTGCATAGCTAAGTAGATTGTATAAATGCCATCCTCTTAGTTTAGTGAGAAGGAAATGTTATAAAGTTTTAATAAAATAGAAAGCCACATTTCTGTTGAGGGAGCACATAATATATTTTGTAGCTGTTAACAACACTAAGCTGTTATGGAGAATCGGTAGGGACTTGCTCAATTCGACATTAAATGCGTGGCTGAGTCCATACCTTAGGTGTGACAGACCTTATGTTTCAAGTACTGGAGTACGCTGCTCAAAAGGAACATTTTCAGCACGTAGTGTAAGGGTGATTATTTTTGCCTACCAATCTCTTCCAGCTGCTTTAAAGCCTGTAATAGAAGTGCTAAAAAGACTCCAAATACAATTTTGTACCTTTTTAACCCAAATGAGATCCAGCACCAAGACTGCACATCTCCAGCAGAGACAGGCTGGATGCTCTGTGTTCAGCCCACTACTCCAGAATAAGTTGGATAGGCTGAAAATTTTCTAGCCCTGCAAAGGCAGTGTTTCCTTGATGTCATCTTCCCTACCGCAGCATCAACATACCAGCTCATGTGGGAGGCTGGTGGTGTGGTGGCCTGGAGTGCGCTGCTGCCGATAGAGCAATTATTCTCTTGCTGACTGCCTTTCCAAAAGGACTTCAAGAATGGATAAGGAACGGTTTTAAGGGTGGGATGAATTTATCAGCAGGCAGCTGTATGCTGCTGGATGCGTTTTTGTGGTGGGAGAGATGGGCAGCCCTACAGCTGCTAAGCCGCTCCACTTGCTCCTTGGAGAGGCTGTCCCTCTCCATGGGGTGAGCTGAGCCCTTGGGCTTGCGAGTGGCAGGAGGACGACTCCTGTCAGCCAGCCTGTAAGCAGGCCACCACAGCTCTGGGGAATGCTGCCTGGAGCTGTGATGTGCAGGGATTTCTAAATTAGCTCTAGTAAAGCAGATTCATGATTTTTAGAGGGAAAATGTGAGTTTTCAGTAGTCTGTGGACTGGCTAATAATTCTTGAAAATTTTAAATGGAAACGAGAACTGTTTGTGCTCTAGCTACAATTGCCCGTGTTTTCCCAAGCTTTAATTACTTAGATAATTGTGGGAAAAGATGCAAAATCCTCTTTGAATCTGGCCTGTTTTCCAGATGAATGTCAGGATGAGTGGTTGGAAACTCACTTCAGACAATCTTTCTGGGGCAGCTCCTGCAAAGCAGTCACCAAGCAGCTAATTACCTGACTGGAGTTCCGGCAGATGCAAGGTACCTGAACTAGCCACATGGTGGAGCTAGTTTGGGGAGAAGGAAGGTCAAGGCATCTCGGAAGATGCTCCTGGCTTTGGGAAAAGAGATGTTGCCTCCCAGACTGCTGGCAGGTATCCTGCTTGCTATCTACCAGACGTAAACGATCAGAAGGCCTTCGCATAGAGAGCAAACCCAGAGGGTCTCAGTGCAGAAGAGGTTTAGCAAGCTGCTTTGCAAAGCTAAATAGCAGGGGTTGAATGCCAGCAGGCGTGGGACCCAGCTGCAGACCCAACTGCTATAATAAAAACATAAGGTTTGTGGACATTTTTCATTTTCTAGGAGCATGAACACGGCAGCTGGTTTCCACCTGGAAGGTATTTCAGCAGGACCTCAAACACAGACCGTGACCGAGGATGAGCCTGTGACTACTTCTGTGACCACCACTCTCTGGGAATGCGAAGTACCTGACCGCAGCATCGCGTGTTCCCAGCAGGAAGGGACTGCCACAGCAGCTCCTTTCAGGTGATTTCCATGGTCACTGCGGTTGGGTGGTTTGAAGGCTGGTTCTCGAGCACGCAGTAAGGAGCTGTTGCCTTGAGGCTCGGCCCGCGGGCAGCAGCAGCTGGCAGCACGGCACCTTTGGAGCTCTGGCGGCCGGCCGGCAGCCGCCGCTCCCAACCGCGCCGCTCTGGCCAAGCCTCCCTCTTCCCTCGAGGTAACCACGTATTCACACCCCATCCTCTCCTCCCGCCACAATCACTTTGTTTTACAGGAGCAACAACACTTGTTTTTGATGGAGTTTTATTCCAGTTATCCCTTTTTTTTTTTTTTTTAAGAAAGGGTTAAAGGCTGCAAGCTGTGAGTGAGCACAAAGAGCATCCCTTAGGGAAAGGGAGTAACGGAGATGTTGTTAGTTCCTATCAAGTGGTAATGCCAAAACTTCACAGGATCAGGCTTTATATGACCGGACATATTTAGCATTTTAGCAGTACTGTAAATGAGGATGTGCATCGTTTCCTGTGATTGTCAAGCCTTTGATGGAACTCTTGGTATGTGGTGAATAATATTATTACAATACTGTACTTTCTTAAACATAGAGGGCATAATAAAGTCCCACCCACAAAGGTCAGATACATCTGACTCACTATTGTTAAGAGTTAAGAGACTTCCATTTATTCTAACAATAACTTGTTTAGAATATGAAGTCAATGAATTTCTTGTCTTTGTGGAAGTTGTCATTTTGCTATGGCAGGGACAATGCAGAGTTCTGGAGTCAAGCTAAAAATAGAGGACAGATACTATTGGATCAGATGGTCATTTAACACAAATTAAAGCCACTTTGATGAAATCAGTGAAATACTATTTATATCAGCCTACTCTCTGGTCCGGTATATTTAAAAACGGGTCTATATCTTTAAAGTAAGCTTGCTAAACCAGTAATCTTATAGATTATATGAAGCAATAACACTTTTAAAATTCAGTATTGTTAGATATTTTGCTTGCTTATTTTATCACAGTGAATCAGCTTAGACAAAAAATTATAGTTTTCATTTTTATATCAGTTTTACTGTCTGGAGCTGTTGGCAGAGCACAATACTCGTCCACTGTATTTATTTCTATTATTGCATTGGAACATTTATGGGGATCCCATCAAGATGAACTATCATCACAGTTAGCAACAAAATAATTATTAATGAAAGGGATTAGCAAAAAGCAATCTCTATTTTTAACTGATTATTCTATGCATTTGAAAGCCCTCTGTGTACAGTTAGTTTCCTGGTTTTACTGATAGGGTCGCTTAGACCCAAATCTTCATAGAATAACAGAATCATAGAATCATTGAAGTTGGAAAAGACCTTCAAGATCATCAAGTCCAACCATCAACCTGACCTACCAAGTTCCATTGGTAAACCATGCCCTTTAATGCCAGGTCCACATATCTCTTGCATTTCAGTTTTGAAATCTAGGGCAAGCCCAGTGTCTGTGTTTGTTATTAGGAGCCTAAATATCTTTTTGGAGTCAGACATTAGTCCTGATAATGCAAAAATTAATCTGTACCTAGCTCTGTTACTGTGAAAATTCTGTTTGACAAGTTATAATAGAAAAACAATGAAAAACAAAGCTTCTTTCTCATTCTTTAAATAACAAAAGTGGGCAGAAAGCTTACATCCAGCAGTGCAGAGGATATCACCAAGTCCAGATTGACTTATCACTGAACAGCCCGTGGGTAGATTTGAGAATCGTCTGGGACTGTGTGTGTATATTATATGACTTTTCTTTCATGCTCGCGTGAGAGAACCATATCAGCTCACATTACTGTGTGTGGTACTGATGAAAGTGCTGCATAACTGCAGCAAAAGATTTCGGCAGCATCTGGCAGTTAACAGTAAAGCTCAAAAAAAGTAGAAAGGACAATGCCTGAAAGTGACTTCCCAAATTATTTTACAGATCTCTGCCATTTTTAACTCTCCAGCTGAAGGGCAGGAGAGAGCAGGGTTCAATACAACATTAGAATGAGTCTAAATCTTGTTCATGATTGATTTTGCTGTCTTACTTACATAACCTGCCTAATCCTGCCACTCAGCTCTATAAATCACAGCCCACAGCCTTCCCCTTAGGCATTAACCCAGAGGATCATGATGAAAAGAAAATCTCATTACTGATCAGCAGAGCAAGTGATACAGAATGGAAAGTAAAGAGAATAACTTTGCCACCTAGACTGAATCAGTTTTGTCATCATTTTTATCCGATATTTATTCTTATACACACAAAAACTTAGTGCCGGTGGGAGGGGGGAATGAGGTAGAACTGGGATACAGGATCGTCTGTGACCAAAAGAGCCTGGAGTTCGTGCGTAAGGTGTGGGATTAGGGAGCTGGGGTCCTGAACACCATGTTTATTCCCATATACCCAGTTAAACCCACAAATAAATAGAAAGGATTTACAAAGAGATATTAAACTCTCTGAAAGAGAGGTCTCATGGGCATATCCTGGCCAGTAATAGCAACGTGAGGCACTTTTAAAAAATTTACTCTTATTTATTGACCTAAGTAGGAGCTGAGCTCTTCTAGCAATTTATCCCTAATGGGGAGACTGAACGTCTTGGAAATGTGACCTTGCACACCCTCCCTTGGCATCTGGGAGGTGTGTGGTTTTGTGTTTGACTCTTTATGTGGAAAGCAAGGGCAGTGCTGAAAATATTCACGGGGGGCAGGGACAGGCCTTGATTCAGTCACCTCTCCCCTGAAAATGGTTGGGGTTTTATGCAAGCAGTTTTTGGTCTTACTTCTTCAGACAGTTGTTGTCTTCTGAAGGAAAATTTACTCTGCACTAAGATTGCAAGGAGCGATGTGAATGAGCGTGTGGGGAGGAAGTGGGAAGCGCAAGCAGAAAGCAGCACTGGCACGGCGGTTGTTTGCCGGAGCTTCTCAGGGTGTTTGGGGAAGTGGTGCCGACTAGATGTCTGCTGTCCTCCAGCCACCTGCACCAGGAAAACAGCTCCTCTGGGGGAACGGCTGAGCTAGAAGGTCAAACCAGCTCCTGCAAACTTCAAGGGTGAAGGAAAGGAGAGTCTCCTGTTGGCATAGCACCATCTTGCCAACACCATCCTTCACCGAGAGCTAAATCCAGCCCCTGGCAGAGCAGGGGCATGGGACTATTGCTCCGGCTGGATGGAGGTGATGCCATCCGAGCACGCATGGCCCCGTCTCTCTTCGACCAGCTCCGATTAGGAACCTAGTGTTTTGCAGCAGTAGCAGAACAAATGCAATCAGGAAGGCCATGTGAAATCAATTTCTGTTTAATTATTCATTGCATATCTCTGTGCTGTACTGAGGAAATCATTCAAAACCCTGTAATACCCAGCTACTTTCAGCTGGCACTACTTCCTGAAGGTAAGCATGTGACTCTGCTTTCAATTGCTACTGTAAATATACAATTATTTATAAACTACCTCACAGGGACCATATGGTCCCCTTTTGAATAAAAATGCACAGACAGAGCTGAAAAAATCTGTGAAAGAGAGGCATAGTAAATTGGTACGTAGCATACCATCTGCTTCCATGTGCAAATGATGTTATAACAAACTGCAGGAGGCACAGCTAAGGCAACTGTAGAAAGCCAACTCCTTTACGGTGTTTGCAGATCTTCTGCCGGTCTTCTGCCTAGGATCAGTTTTGCGTTGTCATTTGCTGTGGCACTATACCAGGAAAGCCATATTGGCTAACTTCTGCATGCTTAGGACTAACACCCATCTGTGGTTTCCCCTGATTATCCAATGAGCACCCCAGAGTTTGATTTCAGTTGCTTTGATTTTTACAAGGTTTATGAAACACATTGGTTATTGCCAATCAACCAGGCTAAAGTTTAAAATACTTCCAACAATGTTTATTCTGTAAAACAGCAAGAAAACTGATGTAGAACTTCATGTTTATTGAAATATTTCCCACACAGATCTGAAACTTATTACGGATTTGCTCAGATGCTGTTAGGGTAATGTTTGTGTTCTCACATATGCCAAAGGTCCAGTGAAAGTTGCATGTCTCTGTTTTCTGTTTTTTATTATTGTCATTTCAATATCAGGATGCCATAAGTGCTTGTGCCAAATGGAAGCATTTGAGCAGAGCCTTCGCTGTGGCTATTGTTTTTGATACCAATGCACTCTTGTATGAGTTGTTGGTGACGTAGGTAGGGGGCAGCTCAGCCAAAGTGCAGCGCAGGTGGCTATGGATGTGAACATGTTGCCCCTGTACTGTGTTCAGTGTTACAGGAGCCAGACTGCTGGCTGTCCCTCGAAAGCATGAAGGAAATGGTTGAAAAATTACGGCTTCATTATGGCAAGAAAAGAATGGGGTGGATGACCAGTGGGACAGCCCGCCCTAGCACTGGCAGTGTGCGTGTGGCCATGGTTCAGTGAGCTGGCCTGGCATGTGCAGCGTGTTGCTTCTGTTCTCGTGTGGGTCAGGAGCCAGGCTGGGGGCTGAGGAGCCAGCTCTGCCTGTCCCATCTGCTGAGAGATGTGGCCCCAGCGTGTGGCTGTCACCGGAGCCTCAGGTCTGCGCTGCCACAGTGGAAATCCAGCTGTGGTCATACCACCCTGGGGAGGGGAGAAGAGGTGCATAAAATCTGAAAAATTTCATAAAAGCTTAAGAAAATAGTAATTTTTCAATAAAAAGGCAGAGGGAATGCACGTTTTAAGAATAAAAAATGCACATTACATGAGTTTTTATAATAATGTTATTATGAATAATATTATCATTATTATTAAAATGCATTCAAATTGTTCAGGTTTTGACACTGAAATTCCAGCCACAGAGCAGAGGCTGAGTCAGACAGAAAGGGACAGAAGTATTAAAAAGGGAGATATAAATAAACTGAGCTGTCTTATACTCCTCCCCTGCCCTCGTCTAGGCCCCCAAATGCAGAGCAGCAGCCTCCCTTGCCTGGCCAGCTCCGAGGAATCCACGGGCACTTTCTTCCTTTGCAGCTTCTTTTGCGCCTCTCTGCAGAATACACTTGGGCAGAGACATCACCATCTGTACTGCCTGTGCATTGGAGGCAGTTTGAGATTCTGTGCTGAGAAATAACAGCATGAAATGCTGAGATAAAAGGGTAGCACATTACTAAAAATGAAAGCGTGGCTCATCAAGGGACCTATATTTTAATGCAGAGCTTTCTGACCCTGTAAGTCTTTCCTTCCTTCAGCCAGTATTAAGGTTAAGTGTGCAAGATCATTTTCCTCTTGTTCCCCTCCTAGGCTTCCCAGGTGACTCTAGCTCAGTGGAGCTTTCTCTTTACAGGGTCTACCGAACTCCTTTGGCTCGAGCAGCTGAGACAAAACACAGTCCTTCTAAAAGCACCATCTGCTGACTTGAAACAGAAAAAGCAGCAGGCACCCGCTGTCTTGCAGATTCGTTAAGGCCGTCACAAGTAACAGGAGCAGGGCTGCTAAATGACATGCATACATGAGGATTGTGGTATGACTGTTTTTTTCAGCTGTCAAAGCAAAACACTCAGAATCTATCTTATCCCAGACCTTAACGCTACTAAAAATGCTGTGAGTACCTCTGAGGATTGCACTCACCTCTAGTTTCCTTGCTGGGTGAGGTGGGTTTGTTCTGCAGGTCATCAGGAACTTGTATGCTGCAGTTTCTGCACGTTCAGATGCAGAACGATAGTGCAGAAGGAAATACTTCTGGTGACCTAGTTTAACCGGTGTTAAGAGCAGATGCATTTTCTATAGCATGTAGTATTGTTGCAAAGCCTATTGCGATAGTGCTAAAATGCTGGTGTCCGTGCTGATTTGCCTCTCGATCTTGGATAAGAACGAGTAATTTGTGTAAGGGATTAGCCTGCATGTGTAGCCCGCAAGGAGAGAGTCATACAGCTGATGATATTTTTGCTCAGTAGACTAAGGAGAAGAGGAAGAAGAGCTGCAATAGCTAAAGACACACCTAGAAACATGAGTACATCCTCAAAGTGATGTTGCTTCAAGAACAGAGAAGCACTGGTGCCCAGCTGTGCAATTCTCCATAGCCATCGCTAGCCTTGTTGCCTATTTCATCACAGCTTGGGCTTCACACATTAGATGGGGCTTTGCTAAGCTTTACACTTGCACTCACACTTGCCTTTATTTTTTATTTCTTCCCCTCAGTAGAGCTTTGGAATGAGGTTGCCCTAAAAGACCTGGAGCTCCTACAACTCCATTGTGGTGGTTCATTCCTTCCAAAGTTTTCCTCAGCAATGCAACACTGGCATCTTTTGCTATTTGTTATCCTTCCTGTTTGTTGATTGTCTACATCTTTTACAGAGTCAGTTTGGATAATTTTTCATTTCATACCAAGGCTGGAACCAATAAAATATAAATCCTACAGCAGCAATAGAAGATACAAAGGCTTGAAACCTACCTAACATTTCTCTCAACCCCGTCAAAGCAACTCACATATAACTTAGTAGAGACCCCTTAAGGTAGTTCTTCAGATTGTGGAAGTCTAAGGCATTTAGTCCGATTGTGTAAAACTAAGACTGATTCCACTGACCATGGTGAACCTCAACCAGTTTGCAACAGGCTGTAAACCTTGGAAAGTCTGTGGAAGTGATGCCTGGAAGTGATGCTCTGTGTATCTAATTAATAAATTAGTCTGGTCCCTTTCAGTAGTGTTCTTACCACTTTGTAGTGGCTGCTACTGGCCTTTGTGAAATAAGCTCTGTACCAAGCCAACATCTTTGTGGCTAAATTTCTTTGCTAGTATAACTCAGCACTCTAAATGACATCTTTGTTAGCAGTTAATTAGCTCTTCATTCTTTGAAAACATACAGCATTTGTATATGGCTGTGGTACAGCCAATCTGGTCTATTGTAACTAGATTGTGGGTTTTCTGCCTTTGTCTCATCCTGATCTTCCTGTAAGGTCCCTGGGACCAAAAATTTGCTGGGCAGAACAGTGGCAAGGACACATGAAAACTTTTTGCAGCTTTGAGCCACAGGGCATCCCAAAGTTAGTACTTCCCCAGCAAGGTAGCGGAGGTATTATGGTCTGTGTGCTGGGACAATGCTTCCTTTGGTGCACCTCCATAAAATAGCAGGGTTGGAAACACTGCAGGTTCTTCTTCTGGGTAAATGTCCTCATCATGTCTGTCCCCTTGCTTTTTGCACAGCTCTTGGAGTTGGCTTCGATGAATCCTGCTCTTTGTGGATGTTGTTTTCATTGCTCAGCTGTGCTAACCACACTATTTTTTCAGAGGTAGGTGGGTAGGTAAAGAGCATGTTGCAAGAGGTGTTTTCTAGCTATTAGTTTTGACCAGTTTTGTTTACTGGCATCTGGGCTGTTTGTGAATACCAAAATCAAAGAATTTCCAATTTTAGACAACAGTCCTGAGCCTAAGTGGTGTTCAGATGCCCTCAAAGGAAGTATAGGTTATTTCTGCAATAAACAGGACTAACGATCTCTTGTGCTTGACAGAGGGTTGTAATGTAAATATAGACATGTTCTTACTGGAATGAACTGATTTATAATTGACCTCTCTTTTTAGTAAAATTGTCCCCAGAGAAGTCAAAGTGTTGCTGACTTGTTTGCCTGGAGTGCTGTAGTGCCACTCCACTTGCTCGATGCCTTAGTTGTCTGCCTGCGAGTTGCAGGCTTCATGGGGTGCATCTTGTGTTTGGCAGGGCTCATGCTCTGCTCAGTCATGAAGAGGAAGAGAGAAGAGCTGAGCTTGCCCCAGCGTACTCTGGAGCAGGCAGAGATGTGCTGGAGCATGGGACAGCAGGAGGTAATTAGCTGGCAGGAAGGTGTCTGAGTACACTTCCACTCACCAGAGGCTACTCTGCATCTTGGCGGGCCTTAGCTGCCCCATACGAAGGATTTCTGCTCCTTGGCCCAGAGCAGAGGTGAAGATATTACCCCCTCTCTGGATTACATTGGTCCTGAATGGTATGGTCAGTGGTCAGAAGGAAATCAATATCCCATGTGAAGATGAAACCTCTGCTTTTGTAGTGATCCTGAGTCTGCGTTGAAGCCATCAACACAGCTAGGGCTCAGTTATTCAAGTTTTTTCACCAACCAAGTTTGATTGTTTGCCCCCGACCAGAAGTCTTTAAGAAATTAAACAATTTCTGCATTTTTTAGTACCTCTATTCCTGGATTTTGTTTCATTAGCTGTGGGGACTGTGGATTCTGGTTAAAATTATCTGTCTGTGTAAAGCAAAGAGGTTAACCCTGTTTGTTCTGCCCGGAAAGATGCCAATTAGTGCTCCACTTGAGTCAAAATTTAACAAAGGCTTGAATGTTCCTGTGCCTGTTGCTCAACAAGATTGTTTATCAATTTACATGGAGGCCACACTGTCTTTTCAAAGAGCTGCTGGAGGGCTGCCAGGCATAGTAAAAGAGACTGCTTTCATTGTTTAAATGCCACTGAATACAAGAATGGCAGACTGATGCTTGTTTTCCTTTTATTTTATGATGATCTAATTGCCAGAGAGATATAATTCCTCGTTACGGCAGGGAAGTTGTTTCTCCAGCATCTGGTACTTCTCTGATTATTTACAAACGATATCTGAAAATTAATAGGAGACCCAGCTTTCATGTAAAAATACTAGTGGGAGCTGTTGCCTGCACAAAGCCTAAGGAGACTTCAGAGTGTGCAAGAACCGCCTTTGTTAGCGAACATATACTTTTTTTTTTTTTTTTTTTTTACATCCTGGGAAATTATAGGCTTTAGTTACGGTTTCAAAAAATGTGCTCTACAAATGTTGTAGCATCTGTATGCTGCTGTTTTTA
Organism: Chauna torquata; assembly: GCA_013399475.1. NCBI lineage: Eukaryota > Metazoa > Chordata > Aves > Anseriformes > Anhimidae > Chauna > Chauna torquata. The sequence continues at coordinate 42,376 of VXAL01001922.1, forward strand.
CTGCAGTCGTTGTACAGGTCATTAATCTGATCTCACATCGTAAAAATTTCTCCGCCCTCTTTATGAGTTTCTTTGTTATCATAACACTTTGCAATACCTTGGCACCTAACTCTGCTATGCTCCATTGTAATTACCCGGGGCAGAACAATGCTTTTTTATACTTGACATGTTCAGCTCCTTCGGCAAAGCAGCTGAGCACCATGTTCGCCACGTTTCTATGGTGGGCTGAACATCCAGGAGCATGGCTGGGGCTCCGCAGAGCTGGTCCCGGAGGCTGGGGAGACATTTGGCCAACAGACCCTCCATCCTCTGGGCCATGTGTGAAAACTTGGCAGCATGAAGCTCCTGCCTCGTCCTCTCACCGCTCGCTTGTGGATGGAAAGGGGTTGAGTGACAGCTGTGATGCTGCGGTGGTGATGGTGGTGGAAGTGGGGGAGCAGACCGCGGCAGGAGCAAATTATCCGTGTGCTCTGCAGTACGGCAGGGACGAGCACCCTCCACGTGAGCATTTGGAGAGCCCACCTGTGTGGACATGTCCTCATCAGACGCTCACCGGCTCTGCTGCAGCCGCCAGAACGCACGGCGGGTTGCCGACGGCTGCGAGAGCAGCGAGCGGAGGTGAGACCAGTTTCCATGGAAACGCAGGGGGAAGGATGAGGCAGCACATCGGAGGCAAACGCTGTCTGACGGAGCATTTTGGAGAAAAATTTCCAGCTCTGGTGAAGAGGCTGCTCCTGCTAGGCTGCACCCCATCCTGCACGGGGACACGTGCTGAAGGTTGCGGCGAGACCCCAAAACGAATGCCGTACCTGTGGTGAAGCACAGGTCTGCTCCTTGCAGGTCTTGGGAGCAGAGCTGGGAGGGTGGGTGCCTGCAAGGAGCCCCTGGCCACGCTCTTCTGGCCATCCTTAGTTGGAGAGCAGAGAGAAAACAGCATCTGATGCTCCTGCAACTATTATGTTGCTTTCATCTCTGCAGTTGCTGCCAAACACCTCTGCACAAAGCTTATTACCATCCAATGCTGTGTGATTAAAGAGAAGCTGCAAAGGGAAGCGTTGAGCAACCCAAGCTGTCATAGAATCATAGAATCATCTAGGCTGGAAAAGACCTTCAAGAACATCACATCCAATGGTCGACCTGATCTACTGAGTCCCATCACTAAACCATGTCCCTTAGTGCCATGTCCATGCATCTCTTAAATACCTCCAGAAATGGGGACTCCACCACTTCTCTGGGCAGCCTGTTCCAATGCTTGACCACCCTCTTTGTGAAGAAATTCTTCTTGATATCCAATCTAAACCTCCCCTGGCACAACTTGAGGCCATCCTGTGTGAGGAAAGGCAACAGCAGCTCTGCCTGGGCTGCAGGGTTGGTCCGTAACAGGTGGTAATGGAATGGTGCAGGCCTGTGGCCACAGCCTCAGCAATCCCTTGGCCACGTTGTGCCTAATGCTCACCATGGTGGCATCTGAGCACCTTCAGGTGGCTTCGAAGCATGGTTAAATTCGGCATGTGTATTCTTTCACCCACTGAGATTTTGTTCTGCCTGTGGCAGATTGGGTGGTCAGAAATAGGCTGTGCTTGTGCGTGTGTTACACATGTATGTGCCCTGTCAGCACGAAGGGGGCGTCACTGACTTACTGGTTGGGGCGAAGTGACGAATGACTTCTGTCACGTCACCCCTGGGGACATCCAGTGGTATTCCCAAATCCTTCCCTGGCTGTTAGAATCTTCACATCTTTCCACCAGCCAAGGCTACCTGCCTTAGCAATGTGCTCCAGCTTTTGCAAAGCTTACACGAAGTGAGCCCTAATAGAAAATCATCAAGTTTTGGGAAGAGTTGCTTTTGGGAACTTACCTGAGCACAGGTCCCCAGAGGTGTCCAGGAAGGAAGAGCTCATAGGAGCCTGTCATGAGCGTGGTCAGTGCCTGGTGCTTTCACAGAGCATGGCCTGAAGTAATGCTGTCCACCAAAAACCAGGCAAACGTCACCAGCTTTTCATAGCTGGCAGCAGGGCTTGCCAGCTGCTGGGCAAACACACTGCCAAAGGGCCATGACAGGCACTGGGGGGGCTGGAGCTATGGCCGCCTCTGAGAAGAGGACTTCAAGCTGGATGGTGTTTTCCAAGGAGGGGACGTGGTTCCTGGCTCCTGGTTACCTTCTGGCTCTGTTTCTCTGGGGCAAGAGTGCTTGTGGGGCCGGGCCCATGGCCGAACGCCAGGGACGCTGAGGCAGGCAGCAGCCAGCCAGGCAGTGCCATCAGCGCTGCGGGGCGGCATCGCTCTACGGATGGGCTCTCTGGCAGGCTGGCTTTTGCCCAGGGACAGGCACCCCAACCACTGTAGTTTACTTTCCTAGCTCTATTATCTAAACTTTGGACGAACTACACCTTTTTCCAAGAATCCCAATAACCTCATGTTTTTAAAGCAGTAAGGCATGGCAAGGCTGAGGCACGCTAAGCCAATAGCACTCTCCCTTGCCAAAGCTGTGGCATTTAGCAGCGTAATACGCACAGACTTCATTTTCTGTAATAGTAAGGTGAGAGATAAATGCATGGTACATAATATTTGCAAAAGACAGATGCTAGGCTGCCTGAAAACTTGTGTCTAACGGCACAGTTAACAGTCAGTGGGGCCTATTTTGGCCTGCGAGTACAACTGAACGCAAAGCAAATGGTGCTACTGTCATGTGGGGCCCGAGAGCAGAAGTGAAGCCCACGTTCAGTTTGTCGTGGGTTTGAGTAGATAGGTTGGAAATGGACTTACCACTCATCTCTGCTTCCTCCACACTTTAAAGCTGGTGTGAGCATTTACTTCCAGCTCTGGGCACAATGGGGAATGAGACATCTTAATAGTGGCTTGAATGTGGGCTTCAGCCTGAAGACTAGCTGCAATTTCACATGAACTGAAGTCCAACTAAGACCTCACTTCAACCAAATGGGGGGTGGTCTCCTCCCCTCAGACGGGGCTGCATCACTTGCCCAAGGAAAAAGTAATTTTTTTTTTTTTTTTTTTTCACCCTCAATAGGGAGTGTTCAGATGAACTCAGAGATCTGGTCAGCCATGAGGATACATGAAGACCAAGCCAAGCCAAAGGTAGAAGTGTGTGGCTGGGAAGGAGGCTGGTGTTCTTTCTTTGGCTGTGTGGTTTTAGGTGAACTTGAGGTGAAGCTGTTAAACTGCACTGTGGAAGGTGACAGATGCTTGCGCCCATCTCTGCAAGCAAGGAAGAAAAGAAATACAGCTGTTCCTCTTTCTTCCTCCGCTCCGCAACCCACACTCCTGTGCTTTAAGGTATAGCTCTGAGGTGATCATGCTTTGCTGGGCAGAGAACTGGGAGCAAATGGTATGCCCGAAGGGGCCAGGCTATTGGACCAGGTTAGTGCACATCTGCTCCCAGGAGCACAGCTTCAAGACATTTCCCTGGGTTTGGGGACCAGGCAAAGGCTTGCCAGGGATCCCCTGGTGCACAAATCCTCCCATCGCAAGTCCTGCAGAGAGGCCGGAGGAGCAGCACCACAGAGACACTGGCTGTTCCCTCCTCTTCAGCCAAGCCAGCTCTTCGGCCTTATGGCTAGGACTCCAGCCAAGGGCTCTTCTTTTAAGTGGTCACTACAACCCCAGCACTATTAAAATTAGTGGTCAAAAGCAAAAAGTTAACATTTTCCAGACCCGCTGAGGCTTTGACAGAGGCATTTTGGCAGATCCAGCTGGGAATGCTTAAGACATCACTGTCCTCAGATATCCTGCTCATCCATCTGCTAAAGGTTTCTGCCTCAGTAGCAGAGAAGGTACAGCAGGGGTTTATCTACTCCAGGCACTAGCTGAGCTGAAGCCCAACTACAGCAGCCCTTAAAGCTAAACAGTCTGACTGTCTGACTTCAGACTGAAACAGCCTGGCGAACGCTCGGAGAGCCTTCAGGGAGGGGTCAGAAGCAAGTGCTGGGCTTGACAAACACTGTCATCTTCAGCAACCCCGATCTGTGGTGACTGTATGCCCTGGCTTCAGGTCCCTCTAAAGCTGTATCAGAAATGTTATGTCGATGCTCCACGGCCATGTATTGATGTTTTTCTCTATATACTGCGCTGAGTCTAATACAGCTCGCTTTGTAGAGCTGCATGCCCTGAGTTCGGTGAAAACACTTGCATAAGAGCTGGGAACACATCCTGTTTAAGGGATTATAATGATATATATTCATCCCTTTGAAAGAATGAGTACAGCTCAGACATTAGTTTAGATCACAATTTTAATGTTTAAAAACTATAGAGGTAACAGAGATTATAGAACTTAATATTTTTATTTACACACAAACTGAAAAACTGCATCTTTTTTGAATATGAACAGCACAAAGTATGATGATGTTAGCAGGAGCAAAATGTTACCAATCACTCACTTGAACAATGTATTAAAGATGAGCTCATATCAAGTGTACATCATCCAAATAGTATTGTTTACACTGGTTCTGGGTGAGCCTTAACATTCCTTGGGATGCTAAAAACAGGTTTCTATAAACAAGTTAAAGTTCAAGTCTTGTGGAAAAATACCTTTACAGTTTATATTTTGTTGGCTGTAACACTGAAAACAAAACGTACACTTTTATTTATTTGAAAAGCTCCATAGAAGTGACTGCATATAAATTTTTCCTCAAATTTGTGCTCATGGTGAAAGCAAGTATTATTTCAAGTTTCATTTTCATCCAAGACCATAAATTAAACATGAAAAAAAATACAATTATTTTTAGATGCATTTCTCAACCTCCACTTTTCATCAGTCCTGAAAAACATGCCTCCATGCTTTACCAGTGAGGGACTCTAACATAAAGCTGTCGACAGTACTTGCCTGCAGCACTGAGGCTGCACTCCCACAGAGGCACTCTCGGGGCTTACACAACTGTCCCCTTCCATCAACCCCACCCCTGGACATGCAGCTATCCCATAACCAAAATGCTGGTGTCTGCCCAGTCATGCAAAGGGATGTGCAAGCCATCCCTTCGCGGGGGATGCTCTCCCAGCACAGGAGGTCCTAGCATTGTGGTCACACCATAGCAGCATGCCTGGGTCGGTGTTGGAGGAGCAGCTGCAGGGGTCTGCAGCAAAGGAGCTGCAGGGAGCAGGCTAGAAACTGAACAAATTGCTCTGATTGTGACCCACCCCTGGCATGTGATACTTTTTTTCTGAACCACGTTCCTGCTGGCTGAAAAGGAAGTGCAGAAGTCCTGGTCTGACTTCTGTCTGTACTCGTTGCCTTCTGTGGAAAGTATTGATATACATGCCCGAAAACCAACGTGGCACAATGCTGTGGCAGGTTGCTGGCTGCATTTTGCTCCACTTTCTGCATAAGTTCATTTCAGCATGTTGCTGCTACCTGACCTTGGCTGAGGAAGAGGTACCCGGCTACTAAATGGGCACTTTATGCAGGGAGGTATCTTACCCAGCAGGAAGACTGGATAACTTGCTATGGAGAAAACAGGGAGACGTGTGCTGGAATTATTCCTAGCAATTTCATTGGGCCTTTTTCTTTTTTTTTTCTTTTCTTTTTTTTCTTTTTTTCTGTTGCTGTTACATTAGCAATGTAATTATAATTTCAAGTTTAGGATTTAAATTGTGAACTCTTGGGAGAAAGGAAAGGATATACATTTTGCTAAGTCAGAAGCTAAAGTATTTGTATTTCTGTTAAAATTATTCTTAATATGCAGAGCCTATCTCAACACTTCTATATCATAGGGGATAAAGAACTGCAAAAATATACAGCATCCTATTTATTTACAATATATATATGTACATAAAAATGAAATTTCCTACAATACAACACAGCTGCATAGATTTGTCTTCAGAAACATAGGCAGGTGTACAATTTGTGAATTCTAGACCTTTCCAGCCCTGTACTTTTTATTCATTCATTATCTTTTTTTTTCACAGTTTGTTACAGAAATCCTCACATTAGATACAAATAAAACATTCTTTGTGTAAGTTATAGGAAATAAGGATTTTCCTGATGCCAAGTGCTCTTGGGAACTGTTTAAGCGAGCACCCTGGTACCAGGCGATAAAGCCATCTTGTGGAACTGCTGATGGACCTGAATACATTCTGCTGTGCCTCTCTCCTAAAGGCACCGGGGTGGGACAGTAGGACTGGAGGTGGGACAACACCACATGTAAAGAGTTTTGTTTTGACCAAGATGCTCTTTAGCCTTAATGTAAGGTTCAAGCAAAGAAACATATTAATTTAACAATGAGCTACAGATACCATTAGTTGTTACTGTTAATACTCAATTTCAGAGAGAGCTGTGGTGCTTGTGCATTGTAAGGCAGATGTACAGACAAAACCCATATATCATCCGACCTGTATTTGCACATATGACCTGTTCCAAGGGGAGCACAAGCTATGGATCTGTACAGGGCTCAGGACAGCAGCCCTTGGGAGCAGATGGGTGTCCCTGCCCTTGCAGGATGGGACTGGCCTTTCCCCTCAGCCCCACACAGGTGCAGGGCACTGCTTGGGTCTGTGTCAGCCCTACAAAAGGTCTGTGCTGGTGCACACATTTGGCATTGGCCCTCTGACCAGGAGCAAGCATCACCCAGAGAGATCACAGCTCCCAGGACACTGTTCCCAAATAACAACCCACTGTGTTTTACTTATTAGGCATGCTTGCTACCGGCCAGAGAAGGGTAGCTGTATTCTGCAACCATAAGGGTGGTTTAAGCTCAAGACTATTTTCTTTGCAATGTGCTGTAGACTAGGAGAGGCAGCAAGGCCGTCTTTTCACTGCAGGATTGGCTCCTGCAACCGTACTAGGAGCCCCTGCTTCTAATTAGTCCTTCCTTGTCCCTCACCACTCAATCGTTGCTATTACGCAAAAAAGAAGTTTAAAGTATTTTGTTGCAGTTTTAGGAGCAATTTTTCATCTAGTCTATGAAATTTGCAGTGCTCACGATAGTGATAAACTCTCTATGAAAAGAAAGCATGCTACCACCTACTAAGTAGATACGGTACTCTGGATCCTATTAGTTTAACAACAGAGAAACTCCTACAGCATTTCACTGTGATCTTAAAATCCTAGCTAAAATGTGGGACTCGTACGTCGTTGGCTACAAGTTCACTATTCCAAATGAACTGAATAACAGCAGTACATTTTACAGATAACCTCATACAAATATTGTCATCCATCACTGATGTTGACAGTTACAGCAGGGTCTATTGCATTCTGTTAAGAATGTATAAACCTGATGAGAAAACAAAAAGCACGTTATTTCACGTTCATTACCACAGACATCAATAAACATATGATTCCTTTCCATAAATATCTATAAATATGATGCCAGTAAATCAGCCTAAGCAAAATTCCCTCTTTTTTTTTTTTTTCCCACAGACCCAGAAACAAAGCCTATTTAAAGACTCAATACTTCAGGTATCCGTCTTTTGGTATCTAAGATATGCTTTGAGATGGTCCAGTACCTTGGGTAATTTCATTCTGTGCACACACCCAGCTCATTCTTCTCCCTATTTATCCAGTAAAACTCCAGTATACAAATATACTGGGAAAAAGAAGGCAGAAGAGCAAAGAGGAGGGAGAGGGATCATGATGGAGGAGACTTAGGAAGATGCAAAGAGCAATAAGTCGCCCAACAGCCCTTCAAGTCCAAGGTAGCTGGGTGTCAAAACTCAACGGTCAATATTTTAAACACAAGACTACATAATATGTGGAGGGAGCAGGGAGGGGGGAGATGTCATAGTTGTGACCTTGCTGGGACCCTGTGCAGCAGATTAGACCTCTAGCTCCTACACGGGTATTTGAAAATCACTCCCAAGATCTCCTCTTTCACAACCCCCCAATGCACAGAGCATCACTGCTCATAAATCAGTAGTAAAAGGATAAAGGGCGGAAGGAAAGCAGAAGAGTCCTGGAGCATTTTGAGTATATCAATCACTGAACAGTATTCTCAGGTCTGAGTTAGGTTTTTCAGGATGAGATCCAGAGAGATTATAAGGCGCCTTGAATCCTGACATGCGAACCCAGCAAGCTGATCACAGAATGATCGAATGGTTTGGGCTAGCAGGGATCTTTAAAGACCATCTAGTTCCCACCCCCCTGCCATGGGCAGGGACACCTTCCACTAGACCAGGCTGCTCAAAGCCCCATCCGGCCTGGCCTTCAACACTTCCAGGGATGGGGCATCCACAATTGCTCTGGGCAACCTCTTTCAGTGCCTCACCACCATCATCATGAAAAACTTCCTTACATCTAATCTAAATCTACCCTCTTCCAGTTTAAAACCATTGCCCCTTATCCTGTCTCTACAGGCCTTTGTAAAAAGTCTTTCTGATTCAGAGAGCAGAGTTAGATGCCAGGCTCCTGCTGTAGCTACCAAGGAGAGTTGGGTGCCTGTGAAAGGGGAGCCACAAATGACATCCCGAGCTGGGAAGATGCCTGGAACGAGCTGAGAGGAGACAGTAAGCATTGGTTCTTCTCTCTGCAGTTTGACTAACACCTGGACTTGTAGGCTACAGTATGGACTTCTGTGAATGAGGGCCCACCTAAGCCGGGATCAGTCACGTAAAGAGGTGCAGAGGGAACTGGTGACCTGTGCTGTCACAGGCATGGGGGTTTGAGGCCAGTTGCTGGAAAGCATGAGCAGCTGATCCTCAGCCTGCCTCAGCCCTGGGTCTCATCTAGCTCAGCTGTTCGTATTTTAAACACTAGGCTGCATGGAAGGAAGGATGTCATACTGGAGACCTTGCTGGGAGCCTGTATTGCTGGGAATGAAAGTCTAGCAGGTCAGGAGGACAGACTGAGGGAGCCCCTTCCTGTAGGCCAGCAGGTCTTCATTAGAAGAGAGGGGACTTTCAGTTTTGTTCTTGCTGCCAGGCTGCTCCAAGGACCTCTCCACATGTCGATGCCTAAATTCCAAGTAAGGCCCCAAACTAACCTCTCTGTATGTTACCCTTAGAAACCAACTCTCAAGGTCCTGAGAAGTGCTCTGCAGTCTCAGCGGCTTCAAGCCACGTAGGACAAGGCAGTGGCAACAGGCAATTCGATAGCTCACAGACATCCCAAGATCCTGAATTCTCCATCCCTGACCTTAAAAAGAACAAGCTGCAATGACAGATTACCCACAGGCAGTGCTGCTAATGACAGGCTCCTTCCACAGTTACAATGGGAGTTGGAAATGAACCAGCCACAGGGAACAAGAGGGTCACTGCATACTGACAGGTACATCTTGAACACATAGAGGGCATTACTTAGCTCTTGCATACGACCTAGGGCTCCCTTTAGCCATCAGTTTTTTCAGTGGGAGCCTGGTTCATCTTGAGAGCAAAACTCAGACACTTTTTAGCTCATGTTTATGCTGCTGGCAGCGCACTAATAGATGTCTGCTGAAGATGGTCAATAATCGCCTGCTTAGCGTTTGAATCTCTCTAAGTAGTTCTCTACACCAGCTATATGGCATTAGGCAAATGCTCACTGTGGACAACAGATGCAAGTTACACTGTTTCTGCTAGTAGTAATTTAATGTCTTTTCTGTAATTGGTATGGAGAATTGATGTGAAATGTAAATAAAACATTTCAAATATATAAAGTGTTTATGTTTATTGAAAGACATGTTACAGATTTCAATTTACATTAGAAATCCAGTAGTTTAGGGTGAGTCAGGTCCTGCTCCTGCTGCTGCCAGAAACCCTGCTGACTTCAGCAGGAGGAGGATAAGACACAAGAAAGGAGCCAGTCTCTACAAGGTCAGCCTTAGGCGTGTACAGATGAATTCAAGAATGCAAAAGGCATGAGGTATGATTAAATCTGTTGGTTTTGATAAAGCTGGAGCTTGCCATTTTTTTCTAAGAAGAACAGGGTGTTAGTGAACATTTTAATGCTGAAGAAAATGCAGACTTCCTATGGATATCTCTGAGCGTCTGCTTCTGTTCAGGTTCAAGTACTCATTGCTGGCTGTCAAGCCTATTGGTGGCCAGGTTCAAACTGAAATGTAGCAGGGAAATGGTGGCTGGTGGTGATCGTCCCTCTCCTGCTCCCTGCACCCCTTTGCAAAAACACACGCACACGCACCCACACAGGTCGGCTCCCCAAAGCAACAAAAGAGCCAAACCTAGGGCCGGCTCCTCCACCGCAACATTACAGAGAGAAGCACCAGATTTAGGACCTAGGTTTATACAATTCTCATTTATGCTCTTGTGGTGCTTTTTGTGTCCATAGCCAGAATGCTACACTTACTTGGTGAGGCAAATGATGCACAAAACAGCAACGGAACGAACAAACAAACAAACCGAATGCGTACAATTCGAGAGCAGAGTTTTGGTTAAAAGGCAAAGGGGAAGGGTGTGAACTGATGACATTCGGGACAATCACTCCAGCTGGGATTGATAACAACAAATGCTTCTGCTCTAAAGGAGCAGAGCTTATGGTTCAAGGGCTAAGAATAATAACAGAACAATGCAGTTCATGGGTGGAAGAAGAAAAACAAACTAATTGTGATGAATTCCTATGAGCAATGCTCTATATAGTCTTGCAGACAATTAACACAGACTTAACGCTGATCTGGTAACTCAGTATCATGGGACAGAGTGATATGCCTGTTGGGAAAATGGGTCTGTTTTCTGCATGAAAATACACCCGTAACAGTATTTTCAGTACTGGAAAATCATTATTTGGATTTGATTTGAGTAAACTCACAAAAGGTGGAATAGATAACAGAACGGATGGTTGCGATTTTGGTGTGTAGCAAACAGGGATGTATCCTTTTCAGGTCAGCTTCAGTGGCCTTCGGCACTGCCTCCTGACTGTACCCAGTCATAGATTACCAAAGGGATGCTCACTAGGGAAAACATTATCCCCAGTGCCAAGAAAAGAGAAGCCTGGAACAAAAAGGAGAGAAAATTAATGAGCAAAAAGAAAAGACAATTAATTCAAGTGTATTAACTTTTCTTCTTAAGGAGATTTACAAGGTGATGTATCAAAGCTATGAGCTAAAATGGGATAGCAATTCTGGTGAAGACAAGACCCATAGATAACTAAACAGATTAGTGTCATTAATAATTACTTGCTGAACACCAAAACCAATTTTTTGCCATTTCAATTCACTTCTTAAACGCTGATCATCCCTAAAAAGGATTAAATGAGTCCATCTTTAGGACCTATCAGCTCTGCTCTTCCCAAAGCCTGCATGCAGGGTGTGCTGTATGCCTTCTGAATCGGCACACTGAAATGCAGAAAGCTTGCCGGGCTGAAAGGGCTGCCAAGGGCAGCAGCTGCAAGGGCACCCACGCTCTGGCTAAAGCCACAGCTGCTTGCAGAGCTGCTGCTCCCCTGGAGGCAAGAGTCCCCAGCTCCACAGAGAAGGGCCCTGGAGCACAGAGGGCCCCTGCACCAGGAGACGCACAGGGCAAGTGAAAAAGGGAAAGCAAGGCTGCCAGCTGATGGAAGCAGGAAAGGGAAAGTCAGGAGAAGCAGCTCACACACATGTTCATATCAGGTAGGCTTTCCACCCAGCACATTTTAAGGAACGCCAAGATAAACGCACTGCACTGACCAGAAAGGAATACATACCCAAATCCTCTGAGTCAATTTTGCTCCATCCTGATGTGTAATTTTTAAATACAATGATGAAGGAAGAATGAAAATCAGCATATTGGCAGAAGTGACCCCTGCAAAATTCAAATGAATGAGTTTTGTTAGTTGCCAACACCATAATTATTATGTTGCTGATTAGCAACAGTTTTGTATTAGTAGTACAAAGCCAGGATACTGTACCTACGACTCCAAAAATATCCTTCATGGTTGGGATAAAAATGACTAGCAGGTTGATGATAACCAAAAGAACAAAAGTAACCAAAACATGACGGCATAAATCAAACTTTGTTTTTCTCGCCAGCTCAAATAATGATGAACGCACCTGTAGGAAGAGAGAGTTTTCTGTCAGGAATAGTCTGTCAGCCAGTTCAAAGCTTCCCAAGCTCTACATGAATCTGGCAGAAATTTTGGGGACTCTGATGTAATGTCCTTTGAAATAATCCTTGCGATTAATTTGATATTTCAAAACTGCATGTGTACATGCATCTGAAGTGGGATATTCATCCCCTTCTACCTTGCCTTTTGCGGTCCTTCTGCACTTAAAAATGAACTTCACCTCTGAGTCTGCTCCAGTAAAATCACATGAAGGAAAAGAAGGCCCTTGTGGATTCAATTTAAAAATGATTTAAGACCAAAAGTGATTCATTTATTTCCTGCAGGGAGAAGTTAGTGGGAATCTGGTGTGGGAAAAGACTGATCCAAACTCAAGTTCTTTTTTGTAGCTGCAACATTCGTGACTCAGAAATGGCCGAACTGTGTTTTTAAAAAATCCAGTGTATACAGACATTACCTACTTCCAAATCGCATGGGGACTTCTACTTACAGTGAAAAACAGCACTGGCACTGTGAGTATAACTGCAACAATCACAGCCAAGCGCACCGTCAGGATAAGGATGTCATCTTTACTCTGGTACTTGTGGAGCAGATCTGACTGCACATTGTCTGTGGAAAAGACAATAAGATAAGTGTTCCGGCAAGTGGACAATTAATTCACAAAAAATCATTGCTTAACAACAGCCTTCTTGAACAACAAGTGATTTATCTGTAAACAAAAGAGTATGGAATGAAACATTCTTGAGTTAAAAAAGCATTTTGAGCCAAACCCTAATGATCCCATTATTCCAGATTAATCCTTTGGAAGCCTGATTTAGGAATGCATCCTAATTCAGGACAACACATGCCTAAGTCTAAGGTAATTTTCACTGTAGGAAAGACAACAGTGAGACACACACGAAAGCTTGCTTACATATATACATATATAAAAAAATAAGTAAAGTGAAATAAACTATTTCCAATCAGTTCTGTGGGCTTGTTTTAAAGTTTCAAATGATATAAAAATAACCACATGCACTGCAATGGCTGAGTTTAATATAAATTACAAGGTTGGGCTAAATTAGTCTAAACAGCAAATAAACTCCCAGCACAAAGCAGTGCTTCAGTTCTCATACAAGAACAAAGCCTGTCTGAGGTCAGCTCTCAGCAGGACATTTTGACATTTGCACTCAACCCCCTGGGCAGCTCCTCAGAGGGCTGCCCTTCTGTTTTTTTCTCTTGAACGTGCCACCCCTCCTCGGCAGTGCCTGGCTGGGCCCTGTGCCGGCCAGCACGCCCTGTGCTCCCCGCGCGGCCAAGAGGTATTGCTGGGGTGCCTAGCGAGGAGGCACTGGTGATGCTTTAATACGCCCTCCTGCAAAAATGCTTCCTCTGCGCTCTGATTAAATACTGATAACGGACGGGAAAAGCAAGTTGCTGGGGGACCTACATGCTTGCTTTGTGTCTTTCGAACATCTAGGAACGGCAACCCAGGGAGGCGGCTGTGAAATGCACCACAGGAACACGCTCGCTACCCCATTTTAGAACAGCTCGTGTTTTGTTTCTGTCTGCTAATCTTAGAACACTGACAGTAAAACGTAATAGCTCTTAAACCGAAGTCCTTAAGGGGAACTCAGGGGGCATGCGTAGATCAAAATCTCAGTAACACCTCCTGTATTCCTGAAGGCAGAGGGCTGCCCTAGAGCAAAATGCCTGCACTCCCCCCGGGGGGTCCTTCTGGGGCGAGACCATCTCTCAGTGCCTGAATTCCCACCAGGAGAAAGAAAATGCTCTCCCACCTCCCTGCAAGTTAGGAGTGGGGTTTTCAAGCCGGGCACATGCACAGCTTCTGCGACACAGAGCTTACTCTGCTCCTGCGAGCACAGACTGCAACTTCTGTACCGCTCACGGACTGCAGCCAGGTAGGAAGTGAAAGGCAAGGCTTACAGTTGAAGGTCTGTTTTTCTTTCAGCTAGATACACCACAGAGCCCAACCACAGTGACCTTTTAGGGGAAGAAAAACACCTCTTTTCTGTAATTCTGCAATGTAAATACAGTCATAACTGCAACACTTTCGAGAACACAGCAAACAGACAAGCACTATTGGTGTAAAAAAGAAATGGCCAAAATAAAAACCCTGGTCTTTCCCAGGTAGGGAAGAGGTCAGAAAACCAAGTTCACATATAAAGGCAAAATCTCGTCAGTCCCAAGGGTAAGGAGGATGGGAGTGGAGGGGTTTGATATTCCCTTGGTTTCTTTTTGTGCTGCCTCTCGTGGCACTGATCCTGCGATCACCAATGCTTGCACGAGCCCCTGAGGAGTTGTGCAGAGGCATGCAGTGTCCACGTGCGAGGATGCTTGCTCCAGGAGGGAAATTCCTCTGCCGCTCCCTCCTGGGGGGCCAGGAGGATGTAGCCTATACCTCCTCCATGGGCTCCATGGGGCGTGGGAGGTTCCCGGAGAGGATCCTATGGGTATCTGCCTCCTCACATCCCTGGGGCGACTGCACCAGAATTTCCTCCCTGCCAAAGCGAAGGGGTCCATGCTGATTCACTCCCACTGGTGCCCCAGAGCTACTGATCTAATGCATTTCTGTGAAAACGTTCTAGCTAGCAGCAGTTGGATGAGAACAGCTGCTGCTGTTGCCACTTGTAGCAGACACCCTCTCACCTCCACCAGTTGTATTGGGAAAATTATAACTGATGACCTCTAATTACTTCGACGCATGCAGGCTCAAGGCCTTACGAGCAGAATGAGAGCCTGAGAAAACAAATAATGAGACAGGTACACCTTTGAGAAAAAAAAGCCAAATTTCATATTTACTTATTTTCTTTCTCTTGCAATATGTGGATCACAATGAACGGTGTCATGAATGGGGAGATTGTAACAAAAAGGTCACTTGGAATATTCAGTGGAGAACACTGATGACCTTTTGGTGACCCTGGGGTAAAAGGTAGATGTCAGTTTTGTCATATGTCTCGTAACCCCTTAATGGTCTATGAGAAAACACACCGCATTTCAACATTTCCATTATAGTGGGAAATGGGAGTAGCTTCCTGGGCCACATTCGTATTTTATCCTTAATAATTACATACTTATACTTAATAATTATATATATTCCTTTAGGACATCAATACAACATAATTTGTTTCTTTAAGTAACTTGATATTCATGAAAAGAGACAGTGCAAGTCCCAGACATTGAAATAACCATCCTCTGGCTGCTGAGCTGGGACTTGCCTCTGAGCTTCCCCACCTTTGCTGCCAGTTTATTTAACCAACACCTGAAGGGGTGAACCCTAGGGACACAAGGAAAACGTGGTCCTTTGTCTCTCTGTGATGAAAGTGTCAATATGAAAGCGAAAAAGCTGTGATGTATCATTCGATACCCATTCCCTAGAACCTGTTCTCAAACCTGCACAACCAGTCACACACCAGTTATTACCAATGCACACAAAATTCAGGTAAGGACCTTGGAATAAAAATCTTGGTAGGTCCCAGCTAATCCCCAGTTCTGCTAAACAAATCTCTTTCTCATATTTTGAATATGCCTTTTGTAAATACTGCTTACACTTGTGCTTTTCATCCACAGGGGGAAGACAGGAAAGAATTTGTACCTTCAGTATGTAGACACTAAGAAAAATTATTTGAAAAAGTATTTTAATATAAGTGTATGGACTTTTCTTTCCAGCTGGGATTCGTTACTGATTTCACATATATTCCCTTTCTGCTTTGATCAGTAAAGTCTGCATACTTACCATAGAAAGTCAAATAGCCAAATATGGCAGTCATAAAGTACATCACAAACATGGCAAAAAATGAGATATTTGAAACCAACTGCATTTTTTTCTGTGAACGGCTGGAGAAAGAAGAAAAGAAGAGAACACATAAAATGGTTGGACTGTGTTTCTGAATAGCTGCTTAAAAATGTACCATGTCTTTGCATAAACATATCAATTCTGGAGAAATTCATGAATGCATTGTCATTTAAAACAGGAATTCATTGACAGCTGCATGAGGAAGAGAAAGGTGGGGGCAATGGGTCTTACTTGGAGTTTAAGTCAAGAAATGCTGTGACCGCCCTGTGGCTCTGCTCCCCAACCATACCCTTGTAAACAGAGGGAAGGGCAAAGCTGAGTGGGCAGGGGCAGCCCTTAAACACTTCAGTAATTAAATTAAAAGGCCAAAATAAAAGGAGAATAAAAGTATACAAAGAATAAAAAAACATTCTAAATGCTTGTAGAAAAAGATTTGTATCCCCATGGGTAGGAAATAATGGATGTCTACAGACCACTGTAGACCTGCAGAATAGATTAAGTGTAAACATTTCATTTTTAGATATTTGCTCTGAAATATATATATATACACTTGTATATAAAATATATAGACTTTTAAATCCATGCAGGGATGCCCGAAATAGGCATCCGAGAACCTCCTGAAGTCACGTGAAACAAAAAGCACTCAGCTTTGAGGGCACCCTGAGGGTCCCCACGGCTCTGACTGTTCCCGACCCCCTCCTCTGGGGCCTCCCCCCACCTGCCCAGGCCCAGGACCCTACGTCAGCCCTGGGGCCGTCAGCCCCTGCCCCAGCGAGGCCGCGGCAGGGCCGGGCCCCGGCTCCCCGCAGCCCTGCCCAAGGCTGCACCAAGTCAGCTGTCCTGGTGACGATGTTGCAGCACAGGCGAGGCTGAAAATAATTTTTGTTTCTGGTACTGCACCAGATTTTTAGTTACACTGGAACAAATGCCGTGGGCTGAACACACGTCTCCCTCCTATGCAAAATAACGGTCGGCACAACTTGGCTCTCCCCAGGCTGCCGTGTACTTCCAGAGAAAACTCCCAAAGTATTGCATTATCCTCAGCTTCCCTCCACCCCAATGGCACATCTGGGAGTCCAGATTTCCCAGCTGACAGCCACGCTCGTTGGCTTGTTTGGTTTTATTAAAGCATATCTCCTCCGAATGGCACGAATGACTCAGAGCACCTCTGCACTAACATTTTCCATGCAAAACAGTGCAAAACAATTAACTGAAAAAAAAGAGAAAGGCTTACTCTTTAAGTTCGCTGTAAATTGGAAGGACTGATGGGTGGCAGACGAATGCAAAAGCGATGGTGGGCAAAGCATACACAGTCTGTTCAGAGAGAGTTTCAGACAAAAAGTTAAGAAGAGTAAGTATTTTCCTCAACGGCATAAAGAAATCATCTGTGTTCAACTACCTCAGCTCCCATCTCTCTGGACTCTTCAACTGAACGTTGAGAGCCCTATTCAGAGAAGGCAGAAGACCTGTCAACTGGCATGTATTCAGCAAAATATGGAGAGCAGCGCTCTTTCAACAGGAGGACCACGTCTCGGTGTTGGTCATGCAAGCACAGTCCTGACTTTGTCCTCAGCGCGCAGTGGTAGATGCCACGCGGCTGCGGGTTTTGCTCCCTGGGATGGGTCTCCCTGCCCAGCTACTGCCACCGACACTAACACGCCGCCACGTGTAAAAGGGACGTATGGTGGATCACCGCTACGCTACCCTGCCTCGGTATGGAGAGGGGTGCGCACCCGTGGTGCTAAGGCTGAAGTCCTGAAGACGAAGCCCATATCCAGACTGTAAGAAAAGAGAAGAGGAATGCAGAACTTACAAATAAATGGATATTTCAAGGTACCAGACTGAGCCCCTTCATTTCCCAGGCCAACAAAAGGGCTAGGAGGACTGTGGAGGGAGCATGCTTTTCCTTGGGGAAAGAGAGAGACCGTTACGTCACTACGAAGCGCAGAGGGCCTCTGAGGGGAACCTCACCCGCTGCTCAACCAAAAATCTGAGCGGGTTTCAGTGGTCAGCATTTGGCCAAACTTTATGAGTGATCTCAGAGCTCAAGCACTTCCATCCTTCCCAGGAAATCGGTATGAGCTGAGATCACAAGAAAAACAGGTCCTCCTGTGAGGATAAAATGAGCTGATCCCTATGGGCAGCTCTCCCCATAGGGTGCTCTGAGGTTTCCTCGTGCTGGCCACGGGACAACCATCACCACAGAAGCAGTCCTGGGGCTGCCCGGCAGGGTACGTCCCCATTCCGTGAGATTCAGAAAGTGCACTGTTTGCTCTCCAGGGGTCCTCATGCACCCAGGCCTGTGCCGCCTTCTCTCACTCACTCCCAGCACGCTGCTGATGTGGAGTCTCCATTCTTGGAGATACCCAAAAGACATCTGGACATGGTCCTGGGAAACCTGCTCTGGGTGCCCCTGCCAACCTCAGCCATTCTGTGATCCCGTGAAACCGGATCTCCTCTCACACACCAAAGTTGCTACATTGATTGGCAAACTGTTGGCCCCGAGAGCAAATATCTAAAGCTCAGGTCCAGCGTGCCTAACTCAGATGGACTGATCCTTCTGATGGGCATCCATTGACTCTTGAGGTAGACACTGACACTTACTTTAGGAGAACAAGATTGCCTTTTGACGATAACTGTCTAAAATGGACCTACGCCTGTGTTGCCACCGCACACCAATTTAACTACTTCTTGGTCAGTCACAGTGGGTCTGGGCTGATGGCTGCCCCCGGCTGAAGAAAAGTACTCAGATTAGTTCAAATTGGCTTCTTGGACTGAAGCTGGTAGGATGAATTTTAAAAAAAAACTTAATTTTTGCACGCATACACTATACATACGCATTGTCTATGAACGCAGTGGTGACACCCCGAGGACCCTGACCTACTGGACAAGGTGCCATGCAAGGAGCACTGCAAACCAGCACGGCTGGCAGATGCAATCCTCCTGCTCCCACAGCTACAGCCAGTTGCTCTTTTGCACTCTCTTGGCACAACTTTTTGTGCAGCTGTGTGGCAACTGAGGAAAGCATCCAGCTGAAAGGCAATCAAATTTTTGCTGGATTAGCTTTCAACTGTATCCTTTTCCTAATCCGGTTCACCATATGGCTACAAAAACACATACCCTGTCACAAAGAAGTGGTTTGGGCACAGAAGGACAGACGAATTACTTCTGGCCTTTGGATGCAGGCATGGCTTACAGTGTCTGCTGAACCACAGCCTAAGCGCTCAGTTGCAGCACAGGCAGTAAGAAGCAGAAGAAAGGAAAACTCTCCTAAAGAACCCATGTGTTGTCCGGCGGCAGCTCGGGCGCGCAGCCTTAGCACACGTGCTACCAAGGCAGCTCACCCTATCTCAGCTTCCTGGGGAACGGAGCAGCAGAGCAAGACTGCAAGGAGCTACGGGCATCACGGCATCTCCATAAAACCGGGCAAGGACACCCATCGTGCATTCACCATCGGAGCACATGTGGAAGCACAGAGGGGCAGGCCCTGTGTGGTGCTGAGCTGATTAAGGACATGGAGTGTAGGTGCATGTATTATGTGAATCAAAAATAAGTATCATAAAAAGAAACATACCTTGGAATTAAAGATAACATACTTTGGCTTACACATATGCTCATATGCTGAGCTATTTGATAGGATAGGTGATGTTGCATTTAGCTCCGATTCGTAACAGGGAATTTGAAACTTCTTGTAAATAACCTAGGACAAGAGCAGAAAACAGCTGTTAAAAATAATACTAAAAGGCATATTCAAATTAAATTCAGAAATTCTGAATATGCTATCAAGTGACTAAGCCAAAGAAGATACTAAGCTTAACTTACCACTATGAGGAAAAATACCATGCAGCTTAATGAAAATCCACTGGTATAGCCAAGATACCCTGAAAGAAATTAAAAAGCAATCTTATACAAAATTATTTTTTTAGACTTATCTTGCATTTTAATTCTCTACTTAATGAAGAATTTAAATGCATTATACATTTAATATGTATTACAAGCTTCTGGGCAGGACAAAAGCATTTACAGTTGGTGTGGGCCTTCCATGTCGGAAGCCTCTGGCTTTCAAACACAGCAGAGCTTTGATCTCACCGGTGTGACTTACACCTTCCTTCCTGAAGGTCATCATTATGGCAGTTTATCTAATTTTACTTTTGGAAGGGGCTGTGGTAATGGAAGCCAAAC
Organism: Chauna torquata; assembly: GCA_013399475.1. Classification (NCBI taxonomy): domain Eukaryota; kingdom Metazoa; phylum Chordata; class Aves; order Anseriformes; family Anhimidae; genus Chauna; species Chauna torquata. The sequence continues at coordinate 62,267 of VXAL01001922.1, forward strand.
TTGAAAATGTGAAATTGCAATCAGAACGTGACCCAGATTCCCTACTACGGAGAAACGTGAGCTTACTACGGGCTAGTTTCTCAAAAGGAAGATCCCAACAGGAATTCAGTGCCAAAACTTGTTACATGGTTTTAAAAAATACATAGTGTGCCTTCTGGCATCTCTGTGGACTCAAACACATTTGAAAATGTGGTTCTCTATACACATCTTACTAACAAGTCCAACACCTCCCATTAACCCAACCACTGAAAATTTCAATGCTGATAGAAAAAGAAGTATTTTTTTGTAATCTTACAGTTTGTGAACATATTTTTACAGACCACACATAAAACAGTCACCTTATGAAATAAACACCCTCTTAAATGTATATTTTTAAATCAATTTCCACAATTGTATGGACAAGGCTGGTTTATACCGAGTTCAACCGTTGCAACAATTTAGGCTTTTTCTGCTCAAAACACAGCTTCTTCCTGGGCAAGACAGGCTGCTTAGATTACAATTAGACCACATTACTTTAAATTATATTTGAGTTGCCAATGTGGCTGTCAGCGGCACAGTGTCTGGGCTCCTGTATTTTATTCCCACAATGGCATTTGCATCTTACCTAAGTTCTTGAGGAGACATAAAGGGAGGATGATACCAAACGTCACTGTGACAACAAGAATCCGCCCATCCACGTACCATGCCCTGCATAAAACGTTATAAAAAGTACCATGAGCACACCTTAAACCCTCTCTGGTTTTCCTCACATTTGCTCATCCTCTTTGCTGCAGTTACAGAAGCATCTTTCGTATCCTTATACTATGGAAGGAGAGATGGGGGCCACATCCGAACTTTGCAGAGTGCCAGAGTCATTTAGCATCCTGCTCTTAAAAGACGGCACTGCTCTGACTCAGGTGCAGCATGATGTATTTTCACTGCTCTGTCCAATTTAGTATGAAAGCCTGAGGAATGGGATCTCTACCTTCTTCTGGTGCTCTACAACACACCACATAACCCAGTGTAAAGGATATTTATTACTATAAGGAAATACCACCCCTCTATTAAGGCAGCTGGTAAATGTCAAGGAGTGACAACTGGCAGAAATCTAAGTATAATATTCTGCCTTTGTCATATATTAGTATAGAAGAATTTTATACTATGGACAGTGCTTCAGGGGCAAAGAAATCCTGTAAGATGGTTAAAATGCAGGGAAACATACAATATCTTAAACTTGCATTGTTCTCAATATCGTCAAGAGTCGCTTAACACTATAAAAGACAAAAATCGTAATTCTGCACAAAAATCTGGTGTGCAAAGAGACTACTAATGACTTCATCTTTCATTTTCTATTCATGCTCTTTTCCTTCCCAAAGTTTTCTTGCTTTTTATTAACCCACTGAGATATTCCTGCAAAGATCTACTGTCAACAAGCCTAAAGAGTATCCAGTTCTTAAGAGTTTTTATAAACATATGCTAAAGCTTATGTACACAATGTTAAATTTTATAATCTAATCACCAAAATGAATTCAACTTACGAAAAAGTTTCTTCTTTTCCCATTAGAAACTTTATGGCAGAAGGCAGCTCATTTTTGACTATGAAGAGATAGCTCAACATTGCTAGAGGAAGAAGAAAGTCACTTCAGAAAACAGAGATATTTTGCAGAATAAATACAGAGAAGCATTTTCCCACATCATCTTCTAATGATAGAAGACCCAGAACTGTAACTGACTGTAAACTATTGATCATTCAGTATTACAGCATCTTTAAAGGGCTGCATGCAAAATATTATTGAGACCGATATGGAGGAGCAAGAAGATCCCAACATATTACTAAGAGAATGGGGAACCTGCCTGGTTGGTAGGGCATAACATTAAGATCTTCCTGGATTTTGCTTTTTAATAACCCTCATCTCTTTACCTCCAATGTTCTGAAGAGACGTAGACCCAAAGACAATCATTTTCCCTGGGGTACCAAAGACCTGCTCACCAAGCTTTTCATACACCATGCAGCCTGCATTAAAAGAATGAGGAGAAAGGTAAAGAATTCACCATCAAAAGCTGTTGAGTCAAAACACTTGTGATCCCTTTTCCGCTAATCATCCGTAAGTGCAACCGTATCTTCCCATTGCAAATAAATAGACAGCTCTCTTGTGATTGCAGGGCTGAAACTTAGGGAGGAACGTTTTCTTGATATCTATAAATCTATCTTTGCCTACCAATCACTTATGAGATTGAGGCTTTTAATGAGGCTTTCACACCCATTTAATGAGTCCATCTATACCCCTAGTGGCATTCTAAGTTCTGGTATCCCCATCTTGGCATATTCAGTTTGCACTCCCAATGACACAGAGGCTGAAAGCCTTCTCTCCAGACCAAATTCAGTACAGCAGGGACCACAAGCCAGCACTGGCAGCCTGGCCACAACAGACACCAGACTGCAATTGTGTAATTTTGCTTGGTTTGACTAAATGATCCAAATGAAGGCAGCTGCTGGTTTACAGGATGATTTACAGTTTTTAATGATGGTGCCTTAACTTCTGAATTCTCAAATGTGGTATGTCTTTGGTAAAAGCAGGCAACAGTGTAAATTATAACTAAAACCTCATTTTAAATATCTGTCAAGCTTGAGAAACTCCTCTATTAATTGGATTGTGTTTCTGTTAAAGGTTTATTTCTTTTTTTTTTCATTGGCTGTGATTCAGGCTGAGAAAAAAAGACTGGACATTGGGAAGATGGTGAGAATCACAAGAACAGAAAAAGAAACACTGCAGATGTTACACTGAACAGATTATTTAAGAAATGGATCTCATTGTTTGTTCTTCTCTACGCTTCCTTATAGCTGATATGTCTTCTTCAAAAGTTGTATAAACAATAACTTTGAGTTTAAATGTAATGTTGTATCTGTGACCCCGCAGCATAGAAAGCAGCGCATAGATTTTCGGAACTAACAGGGCACAAATGTGTCTACAATTAGCTCTGCACACCTAATTTAAATAAGCAGTTGCTGCCATTGTACATACTATAATAGTAATTCATGTGCATCCAAACTACGTATTAAAATATGACAGTGTTCTTATGCACAGATAATTTTAAAAATCTGGCTTCAGAGATTGTTACTCAAAGAAAGAGACTCTTGGACTTAGAGCACAAAGTCCTTTAACACTGTAGATAACTTCTAATTTCTGTATTTAGAAATATATTTTGCCTAGAGATACCCTTCTCTCTGTGGAGGAACTGTTCCCTTTCATTTTCTTCCAGGACAGCTCTGACTATATCATCAAGGCCATCAGGAATTTCACTCTAGCCATTAACAACAAGCTGTATTTCCAGGTAAGCTTCAATATAGACAAAGATTCATTATATTTCATTTGCAAGTGGTTTTGTAATACAAAGAAACCATTTGAGCTGTTCCTTCTAGCTCGCTGAAACCATTTCATTGCAGCAGAATCCACTCTTTGGCATATTTTTTTCTCTTTATAGTGATGGTCAGATGCCATTCTCCTTTGCCATGACATAAATTATTTTTAATTCTGGGCTTCTGACCCAATATCTTTTGGGACTTTCTATTGTGTCAGCAAAGTGATATAAACTATGTCTTTCACAAAGCACCTGGACTTATTCTGAGCACTTTTTACCTCTTATTCTTTACAATTCCACTGAAATGGTAGAGTAACATCTTAGATTACCTGTTTCCTTTGAACACACCAACAGGAGATATATTGAATAAATAGACAGCAATGTCACGGAAACCAATAGCAGCCTACGAAAGAATGAAAGATAAACCTTACTGTAACAGCAGAGCTCTAACATTGCAATATTTTACATGTTGGGTCATATTCCCATTGATGCCAAGATATTTTTTATGATCTTCTGAGAATGCGAAAAGCCCTATAAACAAAAGTGATTTACATGCTGTTTGCAGTTCCAGCAGACTACAGAGGAGGTATAAAGCCTTGTATGCAGAGGAATTCAACCAAGTAAAACTCAGTAGAACAGCAGTCCGTTACTAAGTTATACCCTCCCATGTTGAAGGAAGCAAGAATGAAGATGTCTCATCATACAGGAATTAGGATTTAATCAGAGCAGGGATAAGCCAAGTATGTTCCTCGCCACTCCGTCTAAAGCATATTTTGTGGAAGCTGAGTAAAAATTTCAGAAGGAAGTCCTCTATTTAAGGCCTTCCATGCCAAATGGAAGCATCTCTTCCCAAGACACGTGTCACGTGCTACCAAAGGAGTGCCTGAATGGCGCTCTATGTGCCTCCCGGTGCTGAAGAAGTGGGGAGAGGAGGAAGGTTAACACTGCCCAGAGCTGTCTTGCTCCATCAAGCCCTCCACAGGCAAACAGGACCTGTACATGAACTCAACTCAACTCAATGAAGAATGTGGTCTCCAGCTTCCATTCTGGCCGTGTCCTCACACTGAGTGATCCCTAGAGTTGGGGCCTCTGGGCTTTAGATGTTGGGCATGAAGACAACTGAGCCTGCACCTATCCCCTCACCTCTCATGGCCCAGACTGTCTTCTCCTGGGAGCAAAAGCTGAAATCAAAGGTTATGCTTCACCCAGGCAGGGACAGGTGTTCCCTCACTGCTGTCACTCCCTGTTCTGCCGTGATCCGTAATTTGACTTTGCACATAGAAGAATTGCAGGAAGTAATGACTGAACTGTTTGCGTAGGGAACTTGCTGGCACAAATGATAATTAGTCAGTGCCGGGGGCTAAGTGCATAAAAATACATTTGCTCATTGCTCTACGTCTTTAAGCCAAGCACTATGTGTGCCTTCCCCTCCAACACTGACACACAATGACCTGATGATGTTTTCATGATGTGTGTGAAGAGCATTCAGACAATCTGTTGGCAATTCCTCTCTTTATTATGACAACTACCCATGGGACACCAAGGAAAACAAGCCTAAAATTTAACAGAAGACATGCTGCTGCCATAGATAGGCAGCAACATATCTTTTTCATAGGAACACACAGAAAGATCACGACGAGAAGCCTCCTCCCTCCCCTTTTTTATCATTTTGGCCTAGAAATACTTTAGTGCCAAATAATGATCCACTAGTTTCTTGGGGCCAGAGGAGCAGGGATAAACGTAGAGGCAGTAGGAGGAACTGCTCTTTTGCCAAGAGAGAATGATGGCTGACAATAACACCACACTTTGTACAGCCCAAAGGGTGTCTCTCCTCGGGGAGGTGGAGGAAGACTGCACCGTCTGAGGTCACTCCGCTCCATTTTTCAAAGACTTGCTAAGCCCTGCTGCCGCCCACGTTCCCTCCAGACCCGCTACGCCCCTGTCTGCATGGAGGCACGGTGCTTACAGCCACCGTGGCCGGCTGAGTCACTCCCAGCCCCAAGTGGCTGTGGCTGCACAAGCCAGCATCAAGTCTATTTTAATATTGAAAGCTCCCGTTTTTCAGGCACTGAGCTCATGGAGTCTTTGCAGCAGTAAAAATAACACTCCGGAGCAGCCAGGTATTTATCTGATCTGTTGTCCTTAGCTCCCCATAGGATTTGTACGGAGACGCTTGGCATTTTCATTAACACTGCATGAAGAACTTGTTTGTGTTAGGGCTGTGGTATGGACAGGGACGCTCGAGCCAGAACCACCCCTTGGAAAGGAATGGAAATGTCTGTGCCACTCGCCCTGCGCAAATTCAAAACAGAAGCGGGGTAGCTTGCGCTGTCGTCTCAATACTTATTATTTTGCCTACTTTTAAAGCAGTGCTGGCAGCTATGCTAGCGACCAGCACATGCAAAAGTCACCTCCCCCCAACAAATCCAGAATAAACAGTTTAGGGCAGGGGACTGATACAGTGCTAGGAAGAACAAACTGTTCCTGCGACACCACTGCTGTTGGCTCACAGCTGCCACATTACCAAGTCGGCTGAAACACTTACTGTCCCCAGCCCTCTGTGGAGTCCCGGCTGCACAGCCAGAAGACTTGCAAGGCTCATGCAGTCCCCTGCCTTACTGCACGGAGCAGCTCTGAATCCCCACAGGGTATCAGACACAGAGGAGCGTGGCACAGCAGGGGTATGCCACCGTACGGCCCCCCAGCCCGGTGACGGCTTCCATCTGACCTTAGCAGAGGCGGCTGCAGAGAGCAGCGTGAAACTTCAGTTGTCATCTCATACTGTACCTCATCTAACAAGCCCTGTGTCTCAGAAGGGTTTTTCAGATCCTGGGCACTGCTAGGCTAAATGCAGGCTGAAGGCACCTTGTAGTTGGCAGCCCGTACGTCCCTGCAACGTGATCCATCACTCCAGCAGGGGGACTCCAAGGTGACACCACAGGCAGGGTGAGCTACCTATGGGTGCTCCCGCCATTCCTAGCTGGCCTGACCCATCTGGATCTCCTGAAGCCTTTTGTGCCATCTTTCTGCAGCAAGAAAGTTTTCTTCCCTTTTTTGTACAAGAAAGGATGTTCTTCTTCGGTCTAGGTTGTGGTTATTAAAAATGTTAGGATTAAGTTCTTCTGAGTTCCTCAGCTGTTTTGCCTAGAAAGTATGACACTTTACTACGGCAATCAGTTATGCAAATAGTATGTGAGAGTACATATTAATCGTCATAATTATTTTGTACGTCTTATGCCAAGAATACAGGATCTGAATTGATCCAGGTGCGCAGGTAGCACGCATTTCACACCACAGCAGCATAAAAGTTGCGAGAGTGGAAATCAGGTTGGGTCTGTTTTGTTAGCACTGAAAAATCTCCTTTAATCTTTCCTCCTCTGCTTTCTACTTTGCAGAGATGGTGCGAGCCAGTACTGGCAGACAGACGACCTGGACAAAGCAACCTAGAAACTTTCCAGAATTCTGCTGTTCAAGAGCAATAAATATAAGTGCTTTCTCGTGTGCAAAAAGCAATGAAATTCTTGCTAGGACTTTATCTTTTGTTGCTTCTAAAGCAGAAATGGTTCTAAGGTCTATCTGGGATAGAGATGGCAGAACCATACATTTGTGGGAAAAATGCACTGAATGAGAGTGCAAGCAAAAATGTAAAAGCAATGGGTCTAGCTTTAACTATGAGACTATTGCATGGTAAAAGGTCTATTTAAAGGAGTTCAATTTTCAGGCACAACTACAGACAGCACATTGGGATGCTGTATCTCCAGGCTTCAAAGGCAAAATCTCTGCTAGCCCAGTCAGCTAGGTCCTGCTAGCTTCCTTACCTTTCATCTCAGCAGCCTGATCTATCTCCAAGCCAACAGATCTAAAGGCATTATAAAGCTAACAAAAACAATTATCCACACTTAAACCCACACAGTCTAAGTCTGTAGAGAGTAATGCTGTTATTTACTGTATAAAACCTCTACCAACCATTCAGCTTTGGCAGTTTTTTGTACAGTTATGTGGTACGCATCTACACACTCGTTACTCGGACCAAGACAAGCCCAGTCTCCACCACAGGCTGTTTGAAGTTTCGCTGGTGTTCACACCACTGGCCGGATCTATTACACTTAAAAGAAACTGCCTTTTTACATCCTTTTGAGCAAATGAATTCACTTAAACTCTCATGAAAAAAATGGTTGCTGAGAGAGAGAGAGGAGGAGGAGATTACCTATGGAAAACTGAAGCAATTGAGGGTGAAATTGAACGTGCAGTATAATGCTCTCTTATAAGGTAGACGTAAACAGTTACTGCTCTTCAACTAAGACATTATTATCTCAGAAGAGGTAACAAGGCTGAGCAGAGGTGACTTTTCTGGTTACAGCAGTTCTTGCAAACGCCATTCTGTGCCCTCAGATGTGTGCTTATCAGAGCATGGGTGGAGAATCACATACAGGTTAGTATCACATGCTGGTTAAAAAAACAGCAAAAATGAAATAAACTCAGTCCCTCTGCATAAGAAAGATCTAAATTAGAGTCCAGCTACTTTATAGCCTAGCTGAGTTTCCACACAATTATGCGACTTTGTACATTCTTAATGTAAGTCAATTAATTCCTTGGATTATTCCCAGACTTTACCCAACCACAGCAAACCGTATGCTAGCAGCACGGATGCAGCTACGCTGGCACGAAACCCCAGAGCAGATGGCTATACATACCACTTTGGCCACCATTCGGATATACGCAGGGCTCATATTATATATTTTCCAAAAAATCTAAGAAATAGCGCAAGTTCTAGATTTTTAGATTCTGACATCCAGGAAACGACACCTCTGTAGAGTGATCTGTAAACTTAATAATTGTGTTGAACAGTTCTCATATATTGTAAATTATTGTATTTCTTCCCTCAATGAACATTTGTTACTGGAATCTGCACACAATTCCCAACTGATTTCTTAACAATCACTTTTCACAATGAAATGTCTCATACTGCAAACTAGAATAACACAGTATTCTGTGGCTTACTCATTCACTGGCACTGTTTCATTTTTAAACTATAAAATTCTGTTTTATGAAATGCCTCTTTTTTGGTGGAGTTAAGTACTCTACCTCAACTCTTTTTTACACTCAAATCTTGGCTATATTTATGTTGGCTTCTAAGGACTTTCACATAGGAAACTGAAGAAACTGTGGGAGTGAGATGAAAATATTATATGCAACATTTAAAAGAATATAAATATTCTTTTTTCTTGGTTAAAAAAAAAATAGTAGATATTGCACCATGCTTCGCTGAAAGCTGTAGAGGTCCTGTGACACAAGTAAGAAGTAGGTACTATCACACTGCAAGTATTACTACTGAATGAATTTGCTGTTTTCAATGTATATGTAGCTTGTAGACCACAGGAGAAATCCCTGGCTAGGCTCAGGTCAGCAGTCAACGACCTGGACTTAATTTGCTCTAGAAGCACAACTGGTGGCTTTTTCTCCCCACCATTCTGACTGAAAAAAAATGTCTGAAACGCGCAGCTAACATTTTCAGGCTTGAATGCTGTACTTGAGTATTTGAGTCCATCTTTAGATAGTGAAACAACTGACCCATCCACCAGTACTCTGAAATCCAAGCTACTTATACAGGTTGTCTACTTCATGTAGTGAAAAAGCGCATCACGTTTCAAGTGGACCGTAAATCACTCCGCTCGCTCGCAATGCAGAGAGATCAGCTCCTCAACCCGCTCGCACTTACAAAAAAAGGAGAATTCCTGTGTTGGCCAATGCGAAAGCGAGGCCTAAAATGCCACTGCCCATGATGGCGTTGCTGAGGTTGAAGACGGACATTCCCAGGGAAGTCGTTCCTGGAATCTGGAGAAATAAAGGTTCACATGTCAGCAACAGTTTGGAACAGAGCAGAGAAATGCTGCTACACGTCAACCTGCAGGCTATGTGGTATGTCAGTCACAAGTAGCTGCTGCTGTGGGAACAAATTAGTAAGAATTGCGAGGTTTGAAAGCTACGTTCTGATCGCTGTCCTATAGATTTTGTAAACTCACATAAAAGGCATGGGCAACATGCAACTCATACTACAGTGTCAGTTTTAAAATCCATCTCTCACCACACCTGTGGGACATCTTAGGCACATGAGTGATGTAAGGCCAGAAGGAACCACCGTGGCCTCCTGCCTAGCACACGCCAGAGGACCTCCCTTGCCTGAACCAAAATGCCTGGGGTTATTTGAATTTCAGTTATAACCATCTGTGCTCAGCACTTTTCAAGACCACGTCTAAATGCCCTCATACACACAATATATGGTTCATGTTGGCAGAGAGAAGACCAGCAAGAAAGACTTACATATTCGTCGCATTTCTTCTTTTCCAGGTGGCTGTTTGTGAGACTTCTTCTGCTTTCTCGGTCCGAAATAAACTTGCTGAAAGAAGACAGAGGATTTATTTCCAGCAAGAGTGGTTAGAAAATGCAAACAAGTTAATTCCACAAGCAGGATGTGATTACAAAACACACAATGTATAAAAGCTCTGTGCAAAAAAGGACAAACTCATAACTATTTAGGGAGCCCAAATATGCTTCCCTGACACCAGCACGCATCGGGCATCAGTAAAGGAGCCACTAGCACGTGATCGGAATAAATGCATAGGGAACGGTATTTTAGGAGATTTAGTAATGAAAAAGCAGTGATTTTGTGGGCAGGGAAGCAATGCATCTGCACAGACACCAGCAGGACCTGCTTCTCCAGCTGTCCCGCAGAGGTGCAGCCACCACCGTGTCTCAGCATGATGCTCGCCCCCAGCCCGGCCGTGCTCCTCTGGCTTCGGCTCTGCCACCAGTGAGCCACGCGCCTTCCTGCGAGAGGGACGAGCTGCAGGGAAGGCGGTGGCACCCCGTGTACAAGCCCTCAGCTGCTGCCGTAGGGCTGATGTGGCTGGAGTTGAGAGGAGGAAGAGGTGCTGCATGGAGCCAGCGCCGCCCAGGACCATCCTGAACCAGGCAATGTGATCTGTGGGGGTACCTCAGTTTTGGGCTACCATATTGTCACCAAAAAGCCTTTCAAAACTCAGTACTGAATTCACCATAGTGCCAAATGAAACATCTTTGTGCAGGGGAACACGTGGTAAATGACTTTTCTCTCTCTGCACCTTTACGTGTTCTGTGTCCCCAGTACATAGACACAGAGGAACTCACTGTCACCAGAGCAAGGTTTGCCTCCTGCCTTTGTGTGTCAGTATCCTGGGGATTTATGACACTTCTGCTTAGGGTGAGCTGTTATTTTTTCCCAGACCCTCTCTTCAGCAAACAATTTTAGTTTGTATAAAGCATTCTTTCAGCTTTTCTTTTTTTTTTTTGAAGGTTTATGCACAATTAAGTCCCTGGCATCTCTGCTAAACTACAGATGTTCTCAGGCACTGGCTACTGCATCAGTCATCCTACGTATTAGACACCTAGCCAGCGGCTGTCACCAAGCTTCAGTGGCCCTTTTTGCTGTAGGTAGATTAAGGTGGCTCTTCTTAAATGAAAACAAGCAAGTAGTAAGCTGAACACAAAGACCAGCACTACTGGCCCCTTCCCACAGCTGGGAACATCTCCTGGCCGCGGACACACAGCTCAAACTCTGGCTGTGCATTATTTCCATACATCTGAAGGTATTCAGGCTGGTAATGTGATGGTGAATTTGTAAATACAGAGCTCTATCAAACTTCCCTACTGGCCTGGTTGTGACCTAATTGCTAGCAATATATGAGAGCACAGCTTGTAAGGACATGTCAAGATCATGTAGTTGTCACGCTGCTGACTTGGATCCCACAGCTGACACACTGCACCCTGCGTCTTTAGTATTTTGTTCATAAAACATAACTTGTGCTCATTTGGTAGATATTAAGGTAAAAATCCTTAGTAGCAAATATCTTTGAAAGTTTGACCTTTCTCTACTACGCGCACATTCTCTGTTTAGCCCTTAAATTTGGGCATAGCTGGCAAGATGTATTTAGCGTTATTGCTGTTTTTGTTGCAACTTTGATTCCTACCTATCAGTCTGCTTCGATTTGCTCTATATAAACATAAACCAGCTATATGCTTCTCCTGTATTTTTTAAACTACTAACTTCAGAAATTAATTTGCTGCAAAATACAGATACTGGGCTAGGCTCACCAGCCCTAAAGCAGTTCAAATAGACAGCTGATCCTTCCCTACTGTTTTAAGGAGTGAAAAGCAACCACTTCTAAGCTGGACTGATCCAAAATTAACTTTCTGAAGCTCACCGGGAAGGTATTTTACCCTCATGGAATAAAATCTCAACCTGGTCTTCTATAGATTCTGAGCATGTGGGTTTTTTTTTTTTTTTCCGTGTCTGTTTAAAGCCCATCTTCTGAGCACAGGCAGCTGAGCGTGAGAGGTCTGACAAAGATATTCCAGCTCTCTCTTTAAACACCCTGCAGGCAATTTGTACAGGCAGGAGCACAGAGAAAAGTTTTGTCTCTTTTGGATTTCTAAGCGCTGCTGGGAGCATCTGTGGCCTTTGCCTTCTTCTGTCAGCCACGGAGATCATGTGTCATTTCAGATTTTGTCAGAGTTAGGGAGAAGTTAACTAGTCTGTTCCCCCTGCTTCTGCTCGTCCCTATGCATTCAGTCTCTGTTTAATAATCACAAAAATAAGAAATCTGTAGACACTATTGGTATTGCCACCTGGTATTAAAGTTCAATGAAAATTATTGTTAAAGAGCTAGCACATGACAAAGACAACACCTAAATAATATTGCTCAAATATAAAGCGACCCTGGAATTTTTTGTTTGAATACTTCTGACAGAAGAAACGACATTCCACAGAACTGGTATTTTCTGTGGGCAAAAAATACATTATTTCCTTCTGGATGGGCCTTGGAGAAAACTAGTCTGATAAACTGATCCAAAGTACTTTCTGCTGAGTTAGTCGTACGTTAAAATGCATTGGGTTTGCTGTCCAGCCTCTCGTCTCCTATTACAAGATGGGCTCCTCATCCATTCCACGTTAACCACGTCACACTGCACATTTTTCTCCATTTCTGCTGTGTGACGTGTACAGGCAGACAAAGACAGACACGGGAATGTGGCCACCGACCTCCCAGACCTTCTCCGAGATGCAGAGCACGGCGCCCAGCTTTTTCCAGGGCGCTTCCCAGCCCTGCCTGCCAGCGGTGGGGCTGCTTGTGCGCTGCAGAGGGGGGCCCTGGGGCTGCGGGGGTGTCCGTCTGTCCTGCCGGCTGCACCCCAGCGGTGGCTGCGTGTGCTGGTGCAGGCAACTTAGCCGGCAAGCCCGGACGAGAAGCTTGCCTCGGGACCACACTCCGCAGGTGGTACGGACGCACCGTGGGACACCCTACGCTTCCCGTAAATGGAATGTGTTGCTGAACTTAAATTAAAAAAAAAAAGTAGTGCAAAGTAGTCCAATGGATTCAACAGAAACAAATTTTCCCAAGACTTGCTTTTTTAATAAACATTTCACTTCCTTAAAATTTCAGGGCTTTTTTTTCCCTGTGGTATATGAAAGGGAACATGCTAGAATACTAAAATTTCTGGTTACACCATGCCATGCATCTGCTCTGCTCAACAGATGTGCTTAGAAAACGAGCTATTCCTTGTCACGATGCTGTATATATGACCTTTATAAATCTGACTCGAACGAAACGAGACGACTGTTTGCTGCAGGCTCTCCCAACCCGTGCAAGGACTGGAGGACAGCCAGGTGCTGCAGAAACGCGCAGTGAGGCTGTCCGTGCCTTCAGTGCCCTGTGACTTCCCAACAAGCATGAAATCCATTTGTGCTGTTTGTTGTCTTCATTTCGAACGCTTCACTCGTCGTTAAAAGACATAACCTGTTCTTGAATGATTCTGCTTTCCTCGAGTGCTTTGTACATTACAGCCAAGCATGTTTATGCAAAACTTTTCAGATACATTTATAAAATATCCTGGGCCAAAGATAAACAACTCATCCTTGTGATGAATGAAGCCTCACGGTTGGCTTGGAAAGAATTTCTTAATCCAATTCTTTTTCTGGCTTGATTTAGTGAAAAGTAGAAACTCAGCCTTATTGATAAAGTGGTTTTAAAAGGACCATGCTTAACCATGGTCTCCAATTTAATTTATTAAAGGACTTAAATGAGAAATGTTTGATAAAGGTGATATCCTGGAGCTAACCATTTTGGCTAAGCAGACTTAAAACCATTTAGCCATCTCAGATAGATACGTTTAAACATAATTAAATTAAAGTGATATTTGACAATGCCTTAAACATTTGTTAGGGAAAGCTGGTTTTGCCAAGATGACAGAACTCTATCCTCAGGCAGTTTCTTAAACGGAGCTGCAGCTTGAGTGATGTCAAAGATTTCCAAAGCAAGCAGGAACAAGAAATGCAGAAGAAAACTTGCTCTGGCTTACACTATGAAACTTCGTCCAGACCCGGGTATAGCTACGAGCAACCTTGTTAACTGAACAAGGAGGGCTCATAACTTACTAGTAGCTGCAGACCAGGACAAGCATTCAGCCAGCAGCTGCCTGGGAGCATCATCGTAGTTACAGATACGAGTCTGCTGAACAGCTTAGCAGATTTGTCCTGCTATCACACGAAGCAGTAGGTCATCTAAACACTGATTTATGTTATGTTCAGTGATGGCAAAGTTGCAAAGCCAGGACAAATGGTTAAAAGACAGCAAATCCATGTCTGGATTTGATGCAAGTTCCTTTATGGGCAGTCCCAGAAAATATTTAACGCTTGCATGCAAAGAAAAACACCTCCCAGTACAACCCCTCCCAAACAACATCGTCTCCCTGCATACAACTGCATATATAAATGCATATTCAGGCCCAGAAAATGCTGGAAATCCAAAGGGAACTAGAAAATTCTTTTCCAAGATCAGGAAACAGTTGGGGTTTAAATCAGACCTGGAAACAGCTTCTCACTGCTGTATCATCCCTCAAAAACCCTTAAAAACACTGCTCTACATTCAGCTTGAAAAATTATGCACTGGGAAAAAAAAAAAAGGTTCAAAATGAAATACAGAGTGTGAAATCAAACAAGCTGAAACAACTAAAAAAAAAAGTCAGTTGAAAATTACAGATCTAATCTAAAGCTCAAGTGAAATCAACAAAAAAAGTCCCACTGATTTCGGTGGACTTTGGAGTTTCACAAGGCCTTACACCGCGTGTCAGACAGCACAAAAGATGATCTTCTGTACGCCCATTAACCTCTTATTCCACACAGACTGGGCGTTTGCCAGCACAGCTATAGGAAGGGAATAACAGCATCCTCGGGGGACGTGCTTGCCGAGGGGAGCAGGACAGGGTCCGTATGCCTGCTCGTCCCCTGGGGGAGCGAGGGGCTGGGCTGGAAGGGGCCACCGGTGTCCTGAACGTCTTGTTTTAGAGGCGGAGAGCAACATGAGGGCACCACTATGTGCAGGGCAAACTGGCAGTGGACAGGACGCATGGGTGAGAGGCTGCCCAGCAAACGCCTGGGCAGAGGGGTAACAGCCATGGGCTCCTTCCTACAGCCAGATGGTGCTCTGCAGAGGAAGAAAGCCACCCATAAGGGAATGGAAAACTGTGGAATATGTTCGTCTGCCTGAAGAGCCAGAGCAGGAAATTCTCTGGGTTTCTGACACTTTCCTCGGCGCGTTTTTCTTCTCTCCTTCGCAGGCAGTCTCGACCCTGCTCAGACTTCGCCACGCTCACACCACCCCTCCACAAAGCACGCCGCCACCACTGCGGGTCACGCACGTGCAGCACGCTCCCTGCCCACCCTCCGTAGGCGTTCACTGAAAGACGACGGACTAACTGGGCTTTTCCCCCCGACAGTTACCTGTGGCACCAGCCAAGGAGCTCGGGAGGCACAGCCACCCCTCCTCCTGTCAAGGACACAAATCCTCAGCAGGCTCCAGGGAGCGCCTCTGCCGCTGCCAGCTCCTGAGCTCCAAGGGAGCCAGCAGGAAAGCCAGCAGGTTCATACAGGAACTGTTTTGTTTTGGCAAAGTCAGAGGGGTTTTTTTCTCTTGCTCCCTCTCACCCCTTTTTTTTTTTTTTTTTNTTTTTTAACAGAAGTGGTTTGCGTTTCGCCCTGGCACTTTCCATCAAAGCAGTTGCATCAGAAAATTCCTGACCATCCCCAGTCTCCACCGACGCAGCTGCGCTGTGGTCGCACCGCTGCCGGGCACAGCTGGCGGCTTCCCCAGGACTTCCCCGGCCAGGCTGGCTCCAGCCCGGGCCCCTGGGGCACAGCGCTTCAACAGGAAGCTTGGTCAAAAAATGGCTTCTTGCTTTACAGCTCACAAAACGCAGCCGGGGCACGGCAGCAGATCCGCGCTGCGCACGCCCGAGCTCAGCACCTGCTGGATGCTGGTGCCCAGAACACGCGCCATCACGCACAACGGGCGTCTCTTCCGCAAGTTACTATCCCACAGGAAAAGTCGACGGCCAGTTTTCACCGGAATTGATAAATAGCTGCATTTCTTAGCTGGACGCGAGTTAGGGGCAAGTCTCTGTTTGACCATCTCCTTGCTCTCCCTGCCCTGGGGTGCAGCGGCTGCTGCCCGGTGCATCCCACCCCAGTGCGAACAGTGCCAGCTGCGAACGCCCACAGGCCTGGGGACGTGGATGTGGCCAGGCAGGCTGCAACTGTCATAGCAGAGACTGAAGGTCAACAAAGCGATCTGCCCCAAATTATTCTGTTGGTTTAGTCGTATTTATTATTATAACTTCACCGCTGCGTGCAAGTAGACGTTTCAGAATGTTGGCTTTTTGCTACATTATATGTTTGTGCATTTTATTAGACTAATTTGAAAGATTTGAAGTGATGAATAAATTGCCGCTCTGTTTGCTTTATCTGCTGTTGCAGCCTATGCCCAACAGATGTCACATATGAAATTCAAATTACGTCTTCAAATGGAGCATGACTTGGTAATGAATAATTCAAAACATATACTGAAAATTAGAATGCTGTTTTTAAACAGTGTGTTTCTTAGCACAGGCAGCGTCAGTGGAAAAATACTCACCTATTTATCTGGCCATTTTCCACCTCTGTGAAATCATTTGAATCATTGCTGATGTTATCATCTTCAGGGACAGTCATATTCTGCAATTCAGTCAGTTCTAATCCAGCTTTGAACGGCATCCTGGGAGAGGAACTGTACGTATCCAAATGTTTCTCGAAATGTTAGTGTTCGGTTAGGATCTGGTGGGTAAACAGCAGCCACAGTGTCAGCAACCTAGGAGAAACACAAAAAAGCCCAAGATGTACGTGTACAATAACAGCAGGCAATATCACCAGAAGAATACAGTGAAACCTGGACAAGAGGGACCATGTTACCAAACAACTTGATATTGTTACAAGCACCTCAGGTTGTAACCTAAACGCATCGCAGAAGAGTAGTGACGTTATGCTCCTTAATGAGATCAACTTCATCGACCTTACAAATTTACCCAGTCCCGCAACCAACTGCTGAAGGCGGCGCTGGTAGTTATAAACTAGTGAGCAAACCAATCGCGTTTGTTTCAGAAAAAAAGACTAACAACCTACAAATTAAGGAATAAAAATGATTTGCTTGCGTAAGTCCCATTTAGTTATTTGGTGTTCATATTCTCTATGTTCTTCATATCGCCTCTTACTTAAAAATATAAAATGCCTTGAGCCCGTGCCGTTGCTAAGCGGAGGAACAGAGTTATCGCAGCACTCCGTTCTACTGATATCTGTACTCCCTGTATTTAAATGTGTTAAGTTTTTTTGGTAAAGAAGATGTACAGAGGATGCTCTGCCTACGGCTAAACTTATTCTGAACAGAAACAGACAAAAACAAGCCGCTAAGCTCACGTCTCGTACGAAGAAAGAATAACGCATAGCTTGCGTCAAGCAATCATTATTTAGAGATCAGGAGGTCTCTCCACCGATACATGCGTTGCATAAAAGCATCGAGAAACACGAAAGGCAGATCGAGCAAGGCTGCTACAGTGACACGCTTCCTTGTCAGAAGTGCAAGTCAACTGAAAGACCAACACCTTCTGGAGTCTGACCACTCTCAGCTGAACGACAACTCCCACGTGATGCTGAGGCACCAGAATGTTATTCAGAAACAAGCTCCTGCAGCACAACTCTCTTAATTCCCATTTTGTGAATGAATGTTCTGCCGTACTGCCGAACAACGATTTGCAATTCACCCTGGGGTACCTGGTGAATGCTCACATACCAGACTCATTTGGGGATATTTTCTCAAATTCACAGAGCTACCTCAAAACTGCCAAACTACCTGCACGCAAACGAGGAAGCAGGAATGTCCCCAGCTTTTGCAGGGCCCCGCGTGCAGACGGGGGGCTGCGGCTTGCTCCACATTCAGACGTGACATTGGCCCTTTCCAAGCCAAGTTTACACGACCCGATACTTCTGGCTTACACCACATCCCCAGCCCACAGCGGAGGGCTTTGCAAAGGAGCCCTTTTCCCCGTAGGCGGTTTCTTAGAAACGTACTTTCATCTTGAAGTTTACACGCGCTCTTAAAAAAGCTTCCTCAAGAGCCCCCAGGTGAGGGGCAGACGTGCAGGCTCAACGCCGGCCGCAGGGCAGAGCCCGCCCGGTGTTGTGAGGGAGCAGCTCCGCCGGGACCGGAGCCGGGTCCTGCGCGGCTCATCCTTGCCGCAGACGCTGAGCGCGGGCGGCCGGGGCGAACGCTCGGGGGTTACAGCCCCGGCACACCGCCGAGTGGATGCGGGCTGCCGACAGGCGGCTGCAGACAGGCAAACGGGGGGTGGCTTTGGCGGTGACGTTCTGGAACAGTCTTCCCCGAGGCATAAAACAGTCTACCTATTTTAGAAGGGAAGCACGATCTTTTTATAAAAGCATAAAGCCATAGGAGGCAGAGACTGCTGAGGTGGCAAGGACTGAGCACACTGAATCCCGAAGCTTCTTGCGACCGTGAGTTCCTAAAATAAACAATGCCTTAATAGAAGTGGCAATGTCTGTCCTGAGATCTGCATCTGCTGACATTTTTAAAGATACGCAGATGCTCGTCTAAAACTCAAGTGTGCAACTTTCCCTTCGGGGGCCGTTCTGCATCTCAGTCCCCCAGGAGGATTTTCCCAATTGCCTTGACGCTGCCTGTGCTTAATAAATTCCACATTGAGTGTGTTCAAATATAGGTGCTGAAATTCACCCTTCTGTGAGGTAAACGGCGTGCTGGAAAGCAAGCTTCAGAGCTCACTGACGTGCAGCTCCTGCCTCTCCTTTCTGCTGCGGTGCTGCCGAAACGCTGTGAGGCTGGACCGACAGGAAAGCGGCTGGTTGATTCATTTGCATGGAATCTTTGCAATGCAAAAGTGATGACTTGTTTGTTTGTTTTAACTAAAGCTCAGATTCTACCCCCCCCCAAAAAAAAAGGTTGAATGAAGATGCAGCAGAACGCTAGTGCAACCAGTGCCAGCTGAAGCACTAGCAACAACTTCAGCAGATTCCAGATTTCTGACGGATGAGTGGCTCCTGCAACAGCATGACAACATCTTGGAGCCTGTGCTAGGTTCTCGCTAGGTTAAGTGATCTACTAAAACAAAACAAAACCCTGAAACCAAAAACATTGTTAAGTGAAATAATGCACTGCACTTTCAAGTATGAGAAAACTTGATCTCAGTGCCAAAACATGACTGCAGGGAAGAGGGAAGTACGGGGCTGGGGGCTGAAACTTTGTCACAGCACGAACTCATTGCAAGCCCTTGGCGAAGGATAACCGCATCGTCCTAGCACCTCCATCTGTAAAGTTGGGATGACAACAGTGACAACAGCATTCAGCCTGTGAAGCGCTTGCAAATTCAGAGAGAAAGAGTGATATGTGTGATACCCAGAAAAAAACTCTAAGCAAACCTAAAAAATTTTGCAAAGATAACTTTCCCTTAGATATACACAGCGCAAACCCTTTGTCAGAGCTAACCACCGCAGGCTCCCTCCACAGTCAGCGGAATTCAGGTGGACGCTTCCATTTCACCCCCTAAATGCTCACTGTACGTTGCAGGTTTACGGGTGCCACACACGGCACCCGGGTTCTCAACATCAGCCGGCTTTTCTCCCCACACGCTGCCTGTCGGCTCCCGGCACCGCCGAGGACAACTCGCCCAGCCCCGGGGTGGGCAGCCACGCTGAGCTGCGCCCCGCAAAGGCACATGGAAGGGAGGCGAGCCGCGCCTCAGGTGTGGTGCCGCTGATGCTGCGGGAAGGAAGAAATACGTGCTTCAGCTAATAGGAGTCACCACGTGTTGATTCTGAGCTGTACTGGAAGAAGGATGTATTTTTACTTGAAGGTCTTTTCATTCAAGCAGTGTCACAAGATAAATGCAAATAAAAATGCTACGTTGGCAAAAATTCCTAGACCGAGCTTGGTTATTCATTGCCTTTTAATGTGAATTAAAAATAATCTGAACAGCGACTGCAGCAATCCCACTGTGTTGCTGCTCTGCCCATCCTTAAGCCTCCCAAACAGAGAAGTTCTAGATACTTGCAATCAAACCTCTCCCTCCGGACACACACAGAGTGAATCAGCAAGAATGAGAATTCTGTCCGTACTTCAAACTTTCCCACTCACACGGGCAAAAACTTCCTTAAAGCACGAATTGCTCTGAGAGAAAACCAGGAAAGTGCTACAGACGCTTCTAAAGGGATCTCAAAGGTCTGCGTTTGGTAGCTGATCCAGGCCCTTGGTTTAGTAGAAAAAGCTCTGCACTGGCCTAGGAGCTTGGCTTTCTCTTTAGACATCCCATGACTTATCTTGTAAAACCCATTTTGTATAATTTATTCATTGTGTGCTCCTTGCAGAATACGGGAAAGATTACAACTGGTGATGGACTTCAGGAGGAGGACAGTGAGATGACACAAGAAGATAAAACAAGTTGATTTTCCTCAAGGACACGGAGACCTTCAAAAGCCATTAAAACACATTCCAAGAGCTAGGCTCCTTTTCTCTGTTGCCTACTGAAACATCAAAAGAAAATAAAACAAAACAACAAATCCCTGCAACTCCACACTTCTGGACTGTCAAAATTCCACAGCAGCAGTAATGGGCTCAAAAACTTCATATTTGAAAAAAATACAGTAATGCAGACAATCTAACTTTATTTCTTCACCTGGCTCAAGCATGAATCCTTTCTAGGCAGTACCTAGAACAGGAGTAGTATCAGAAAACACTTAACTAGAAGCAGTATATCGAACACTAACGTCACTCTGGGGGTAATGGTGATGGTGTAACTTACAGGTATTTTTTTCTTATCCTGTAAATGACATCATCCAAAAAGTGCCATCTTCGGATGCGTGGCTGCCCAGAAGCTGACCGGGTAAGTGACAGGGTACGGGAAGGGCACGACAGCACCTTGCCCATCTCTGGGTATGGTTTTCATCACGTCGACTTGTACACTCACCGCGTACTTCATTCACTGCGGGTTTCCCGCAGTCTTTGGGGTGGCAAATATCCAAGACACACTAAACAATTTTAACTATGGAATTCAAGACAATTTACTTAAAAGCTGAAATATGACTCGACTTTCTGGTCAGAGGGAGTTTTGCCAAGAAAACTCCCTCTTGTTCGTTTAGGAGGCGTCAGAATCCAGCGCTTGAGTTTCTCGCACGCTGTTTCATTCCCGCAAAGCCTGAGACATGATACTTCTTTCTTTGCTCGTACTTTTGAAAGTTCTTTCAAAGAACAGCAACGTGACCAGTAAGACTCCATGGATATAAATAACGAAACGCCGAGCCTGAGACTCTGCGTACGGACTATTCATTTAGATGACAAAAAGCAATAACAGGTTTTAGATGTAACAGTATCACATTGAAAGGCTGGGAAGCAACCGTCTTCTTTCTGCTCAGCATTAGTGACACCTGACATCTGGAACACCAAGTTCCTGTTTTACTCCTAACCTACAGGAAGGACAAAATGGAGAGATGAGAGAAGCGCCAGTGAGATAACAAAGAGCTTGGAAATTAAAGACTGACTCACATCCACCGAGCAAACATCTGCGGTGCTGAAAATGTCACTGCCTCCAGCCGTTCGGTTCTGCCCCTCTGCAGCCCTGCGAGCTGGAGGAAGGAAGCGGGTTCACCCCAGCCGCCCCGGCCCCGGCTTGTGGGGGCCAAGGAGAGCCACCAAGGTGCCAGCGTGCCCGTGCCATCAGCGGGAACACTGCCGGGCCATGGGGGATGCAAAAGTCCTTCCAGCAGCTGCAGCTGTTTGCTAGGTGATCGCAAGACATCACCTTTCACATCCAGGCTCCTCTCTCACAAAGGCCCCCCAGCGCAAGGAGCGGGAACAGCTGAAAAATAAGGTCTGGGGGAGAAACAAACAAGTGAGAGAAGACTCGTCTAGGAAGCTCGGAAAAGGATGCGATGAGAAAGGAGCAATGTGCACAGGCGCAGTTGCTCAGCCTTCCTCAGCACTGCGACCTTGTGCTGCAGCAGGAAAATGTTCCTGCTCTGCCCCATCGCGCTGCCCTTCCATGCTGCATGAAGGCAGGGAAGACAGCCCCGAATTAAGTCTCGACAGGCTACTCAGCTGATCAAAGGCAGGCAAATCAGAAATCATAAAATTCTAGTCTGATTCACCCAGTGATTCATTACTTTAGGCAAAACACTTAAAGATGAGCCATAAAGGAAAATGGTTTTAAGTACATTTCTGTTTTGAGCCCTTCCCAGTCAATTTAGGGAAGGCATTTGGCAGAGGAATATAGTCACATTTTTTCCTAATTATATTTCTCTGTGAAATCCTCTCAACAGTCTCGGCTTTGCTGAAGAGATCCCAGGACGCACCACCACAAATAAACGAACTCTTGTGTTGCACAGGGGCTGTGCTGTGAGACCGCTGCAGGATGGGCTACAGCAAGGCAACAGGCCATCAGAACGAATCCACAGGGGCTAAACGGCAGCTTTGAAATTCTTATTCAAAATAAATTTTGTACTACAGAAAGAACTCTTTGCGTAGGTTCATATGTAACTCACTTTTCCTTTTTTCCCCCAGTTTACATGTAATTTCTTTGCTTCAGCTTCCTTGACTGCAGGAGACTCAGAGTAGTATTTACCTGATAACCTTACACAAATATTATGAGAGTTAACTGGAAAAGGGCTGTAAGGCACTTTCCACACAAAAAAGCTGCTATTTTTCCCAAGAGAGGCTGCTCAGACTTCTTGGATTGGATTAAGGTTGCAGCAATAAATACACATCAGAAAGGAAACTTCATTCAGGCTTGAAGTATTTAAATATTCCCACAACATCTTGTTTGCCTTCATAACACAAACTTCTAAAGCAGTAGTTATTGTCACGCCGGGTGCTAAGCCCGTTTCTACAGAAATGAGCAAACCGAGAAAAAAAAACAGAGGGAAAGGAGAGAGAGCATGGGAGGAAGGAGAGTCCCACTTCTGCTCAGTCACCCCTCTGCCCCCAGCAAAGCACAACCCCCCAAATTAGAAAACCTGGATGAAACGCAGGACGGAGGCCCAGGAGGAGGAGCCTGCAAGCGGAGAGCGCCCTTCCTCCCCCTCCAGGCATTAAAACCCTTGTAAAAAGCAGGGTTTGGCCGGGAAGGACGATTGATCCTCCATGTTCTACCGCAAGCTCGCACAACCGAGGGGACAGGCCCGCTGCCCGGGGCAAGCGGAGCTGGTGCCGCCGGCAGCCCACGGCCGGCGGGCTGCCCCCGCGGCGGCACCAGCACCCTCCCTCCCGCGACACGGCAGAGGATGCTGCTGCAGCCTGCTCCTCGAGGAGCTGTGCTCTCTGCGGGGCCTCGTGGAAATAAAAACCTCCGAAAAGGCAAAGTCAAATAGGAGGCACTCAGTGCGACGGCGAAGCTGATCCCGCTGTAGGCAGTGAATTTCCACCAAGCCACAGCGGAAGGCCTCTGCTCACCGGGAGAGCGGTAATTCCTAGATTTCAGACAAGTTTCTGTGCCAGTTGATCTCAGCGCCATTTGGGAACGAGCTCCCAGCCTGAAAATGGCAATCGCTGATACTGTGTATCCTTCAGCAACAGGCGGAATTTCCCTTTGGAGGCCTTTTAAACAAAGTTCATGCTTTGGAGGTGAGGGGAGAGAAAAGTTTGATGGAGCCACGCTCCTTCTTCCTCCCCTTGTAGCTGTTTTTACTTCTAAGATGGCTAGACTCAGAATACATATTTTATTTTTCTTCCCAAATATATCTGATCAATCAGAAACGAGCTTTTTCTAATACTCTACTTTTACCACAACGGCTGGCCCATGTTATTTCGCCTTTCAAGCAACAGTAAAAACCAAACCCACCGAAAGGCGACAGACACAGCTCAAAGCACAGCTCACCCTCACCCGGAACACGGGTGTGCGGAGATGCCCGGGAGCAGCACGGGGACCCTGCACGGCCTAACGACATGTGGCAGGTTCCGGCGGCGGCACGGGCAGCCTAGCTGCGCCTTCCACAAACCCAGCTGCCGCAAAGGGGTTTATTTCACTTCTTCCAACGTCAAGTAAACGAAGCACGGCTTTTTGCACGCTTCCCCATCGCCTCTTCCACGAGCGATAGATTAGAGCTACAGGTTGCATGGCAGACGCGGGGAAACAAGGGAGCAAACCCCCCGCCGTAGCAGCAAGCTGTGGGCACGCACACGTGAGCACACGGACAGCCAGCCGTGCCTTCCAGCCTGCCCCCTCCTGCCCGCCGAAAGCAAGCAGCTCCGCTCTTACACACGCACACACACGCGCGGCGCGCCCCGGGCCCAGCCTGCGGCTGCCGAACGCCGTAAAACTTCCAGCGAGCCCACCGGCGGGCTGACGGGCACGGCAGAGACGCTTCGGAGCGCGGCAGGATCGGACCCGACCCGACCCGACCCCCCCGCCCCGCGCGGGGGCTGCGGCACACGCGGCCCGGCCGCGCGTTCGCAGCCATCACGTTGTCAGGCTCCTACCGCGGAGGGTGGAAACTCTTTTTATTATTTTGATTTATCATTTTTTTTTTATTATTATTTTCTGGCGCTGACGGCTGCTATCTGCCATCTTTTAATTTTTTTTTTTTTCCCCTCCTCCTTTAATATCGTCGGTTTTGTTTTGAACGCCCGTTGCTGAGGCAGCATCCCGGCGCGTCCCCCCCCGCGGCCCCTCGGCATGGCGGCGGGGGGGGAGATGCCGCATG
>VXAL01001922.1:87104-99104 GCA_013399475.1 Chauna torquata
CCCGCGGAGCCCCGCGGAGCCGTCCCCCCGGGGCCGCCCGCTGCACGTGGGCGCCGGGCACGGGCTGGGCGCTGCTCCCCGGCCCCCCCGGCCACGCACGTACCGCGCACCCGCAACGCCGTTCCGGCGTGAAAAACGAGAGCGACGACACGCTTTGAACTCTTTTCGCAGCAAAAGTCGGGGTCTGCGCTCTTTTTGCTCCACGGCTTGCCCAAAGGAGAGCCCCTTCTGGCAAGGGGGCCAGATTTTTGTGGAGTTTTCCCCGAAATGGCCACGGAAGATCTGGCATCATCGTGTTACCAATTTCCTGTTTCGTCATGCAAAATGTATAGACTGAAAACGCTGCAATTTGTGTGAGAGGTCGGGGCAGTTTCAACTGCGGCAAGACACGTTTTTCAGACGGAAGGGGGGATTTGATGTACAGGGGATTTGATGCAGCTTCTGAGCTCCAGGTTATCTCCATAAAGTGTTGTAGGAGCTTTCCAGCATGGGAAAAAAAAAAAAAAAAAAAACACCACAACTTAATAACAAGCCGGAAGCAAGATGGCATTACGGCTGACAATTTGAAACCTCAGTCCTTGGTTTCCCACCGTGCAACGCATGACTTGCGCAGGATGTACCGAAGCAAGGAGTAGATGCAGCAGTGTGTGGCTGGGAAGCTCTCCTAGGCGCTCAACCTGCAGCATCTCGAGGTGCTTGCTCTGGAAGTTCCCCTCCCGGGTCTCCTAAATGTCAGGCCAAAAAGGCAGATGCCATACGTGAAGAACTATGGTTTCCAAATCATCGTCTTTGCATGTTCAAGTTGGTTTCCCTTTGTGGTGCTCGTAGTGCGTTTTTTTTTTTTTTTCACTGGGGTAGTTCTCTGGATGTGAAGCGCTGCGCTAACAGTGATTTAACTCGCCCCCGCTGCACCCCGCGAGGAGAGCCCTACACCCTCCTGGTACCGAAACTGAAGCCCAAGGAGGAGCGAGCTGCCCAAGGTCGTTAAGCCAAGGGCTGATCTTTCGACACTTCCTCGTGTGAATGAACCTCTCCCAGGGCTCACGCCAGCAGCGTGTGCGGCCCCATAGAAATTTCGGATCGACAAGGGATGTGGGGTCACATCCAAGTCAGGGGCTCGGCTCCGCACCCGGCCCTGTGGGCAAGGCACCAGGCCATGCCAAAAAGCAGATAAGTACGTGCCACTCTTACTCAGTTAGACTCAATTATCTTTAAACCTCTCCAAATACCAAAGAAAAAGGCATATTATGGTGCATGTGGTCAGGTGGTACTGATGTAGGCAGTGAGAGGAAGCTTAACTCCGTTTCTCTAAAGCAAAATGTGCATCAGGTGGAGTATCAGATGAAGGGCAGTTGGTTCGATGCATTGTTACCACCTTTCATTTTGTAACTATAAAGACAGGTGTTTTCTAGCTTACGGGTGATTTGATTCTTACCTTGTCATGCATATTTTCAGAACCAAGGTAATTATTTTTTGTGGAATTTGGAAATAATCTTTTTAGCATATCTTAACACAGCTCCACAAAAATAATAGCACTTCTCAGAAATTAAAAATATTTTACAGTGCCCTTTACTTTGCACTTTTAATATTTCATATTTTTCCACTCTCCCTCTCAATGTCTTTCTGATTTTTGACACTTTTGGCTCTGTTTGTCTTGATATTGTGTGAAATTTTGATGTTTGTGACCAGCACCTTCTAGTTCTAGCTTTTACAGTTTCTTGTAATGCTTTTTCAATAGGTTTTCATGTCATGCACCCCTTACTGACCTTATTCACTCCTCATGGGCCTTTCTCTTTATCTTTTTGTGTATAATCTCCCTCCTGTATCTGGCTTCAGACATACAAGGAATTTGCTTTTATATTTCAGGCCCATCGTTTTTCTTCCTGTTGTGTGCCTAGAACTGGCAGTTCTCTTCTTGGATGCCTTTCAATGCACCTTTATCTCATCAAAATGGATCCTCTTCCCTTTCCTCTGAAACAGTCCTGAGCCTTTCTCTTTCTGTGGTAACACCACTTCCATCCTTCTTTTGTTCAGACCTGCAGCCTCCAAACGTTTTTTAGATTATATTTCCGCTGCCTAAAACGCATCGACAGCCACGCTCATTTTCAGAACTACTCTCAGAAGTACAATGTTCTTCCAGAGTCTGGAAAAATTCCTTCTGAGCTGTCCTTCAAAAATTTATGCTTACTGACTAACTTAAACTGTCTAATAGAAACTGCAGGTATGCAACAAAACACTCTACCTATGGAATAAAAAGGAACTTCAGTCAAAACACACCAAGCAACTCTTTGCTTGACTAAATTATCACACGTGTGACGTTAGGCAAGCTTCTCCACGCAGAGTTTATGAATGGTGTTTGATTTGGGGTGCATTTTGAAGTGGGACTTGGTTGGCTTCTTTGCTGTCTTTTGCTTCCAAATTGCAATGACGCCTGCAAGAGATTCTGGGCACAACTCTTGCACCTGGCATGAAGCTGATGACGGTGGGTCGTTGCCTTTGGATGATTACCCATTCCAATATTTAACCCCCGGGCAAAGACATGGCTAGAGCCCAGGCGAAATCAGTTGCTTGAGCTGGAGGTAGCTGTGTGTAGGCTAGGGGGAGTCACGGAGAGTGCTCACAGAGTTCTCTTTATTTTAGTGCATCCGTCACTGGCACACTTGAACTTACGTGTTAGTGCACGTGTGAAAGAGAGGGGAATAAAAGAGAGATCAGAAACGGGAAAGGAGCTGAAGGAAAGAAATCCCATATTTCGCAGAGAAGCTGCTTGCTTTCAGAGAGTAACCTTGAACATCTCTGAAGTCCTGATGGGCTTTCAAGAATGGCCAAGGGTGATGACGAAGCACAGGGTGTAGGCAATGGCTATTTTTGTGCCTCTGTGCTACATCTACATCTCGTGCTAGTTGAAATAAAAGGCACATAGACTTTTGAAAAAAGACTCGGTGTCCATTTGCTGCAGAGAGCCCATGAGCTTAGATCTGCGAAAAGCATCATCTGAGCTACTGGGCTGTTCAAGGGAGGGAGCAACACTGATCCTCTTTCAGGAAGTAGTTAAACAGTGGGGTCCCCTTCCCACCAAGGCTGCACAGAGACGATGTGCTTGTAAAATGTTGCAGATGTGCTGCAAAGAGGAACAAAGTGCTGATACCTACCTGAGTTGAGGGTGGTTCAAGCACTAACACACCATGGGTATGCTTGAAGTCCACTGAGGTGGCTGAACTCTTCCAGGGTGGTACAGCAAGTTATGGCACTGCCCTGTGCAACTTTCTTCTTGGAAGTAAAGTTTTCGACAAATACCTATGGTGTCTCCAGTCTGACATGCCAGGATTTGCTATCAGACAAAAAGAGAGGTTTCTTGGAAATCTACCACCGTGTTAAAAGCCTGCTGGTGCTCACGGGGTCCCAATGTCCATTCTGTGACGTTCCTTCCACCCATCAGCTGAGCAAGGGCTCATTGCCTCATTGGCTGTGATGTGTAGTGGAGAGATTTATACATGACTGGTCTTGCATGACACTCTGTGAAGAATTGCCCACACTTGTCACAGAATTCATGAACACTGATAGCATCAGCTGTGCTTAAACGTGTTCAGCCGCCTCCAACTCTGCAAGTTGAAACAATCAGTTGTTTGAGGGCTGCAAAATGTTGCATGCATTTCTGTGACTCCATGATCATGAGATAGTACCATCTGTTAGTTTCCTGGCCAAAGAGTGGTATACAACTACAATGACTAACCCTGGCTTAGTAGGAGGAGTTCTCCTCTGTTCTTCCTCTTTAGATTCAGGAATTCATGCAACGAACCAGGTAGTCGAGCTTTTTCTCCTTACCTTCTGATCATCTGCTCTAACTCTTTTCTCTGGTCTGAACAAATGTTTTGCTAGAATTCAAAGGCTTCAAACCTCTTGCATGAGCCTAGGCAAATGTCAGTGACTAAAACAAAGAGATTTGCAAGTACGATAGATGCCTATACAGATAGTGAAAACTTCACTAAAACACTTTAGAAGTATGTGTAATGAAATGCTCTTTTATTTATGTTCTTTTAAGGCATTGCTTCTTACTGTCAATTATAGTGCTACAGACCAATTTATATGGTCTAACTAGACCACAAAACTTTGACCTTTCTGAAAGGAGTAGATTCAGTCTTTATCGTAACCGTGATGCTGTCTTGTGCTACAACACAAAGGGGAGCTTCTCTCTCTTTTCCCCCAGAAAGCATAATCTTTGCCATTCCATTTGTACAGAGTAACTTTGAAGGCTTGCTCAGCATATGGAAGGGTAGTATCCGTTACATCGGGGTGCCAGAAATGGTCCTGGCAACTTGCAACTCCCAGTCCCAGCATAAGGCATAGCTATGGAAGATGGGATGTCACTAGAAACATGAAATAAGAGGTAACAGTTGTGAACTAAACCATACTGAAGATAATTTCTTTAATCAGGGACTGGCTTGCTAGTGCACAGTCCAGTAATTGAATTCTCCTCTGTTAATAAAGATTTATAAAAAGATACATACATAAAAGAATGTGAAAGTTTAATTCAGAATTTGGGTACCAAATACCACATATCTAAAGCCGTATCATTAATTAGAAGCATTCAAAGTTGCTGAGCATCTGTCAGTCCTTCTTAAGTCTATGGGAGCTGAGGGAACTCAGTGTCTCTAGAAATTAGAGTGCTTATTTACCTGACTATATACGAAATTAGAAGCTAACCTGTAAGTATCCAGGTTGCACATACTGACTTATTGTAATCCACCAGTAACGTATCCTGGAGATGTTATAGGACCATGAAATATCACAAAGTTGAAAAAAATGGGGGAAGTTCGTATTTTTGACAATTCCTATCTAATAAGATGAAACCAGCTTTTCAGGATGGTGGTAAAATGAGGAACTCATCTTTAAATCACCACAGTAACCAACCAACTAATACAGATCAGCTTTAGACACAAGGAACTCCTCATATTTAAGAGAAGCAGACAAGATTAAAATGAAATCCTTTAAAAAATCTTGATTGCTGATATTTTTAAAAGAATAAACTAAAGAAAGCTATTGACATGCCCAGGGGCATGTCAGGAAATAAGGCCGAAATACACAGAGATACTAAACTTATTTAAAAGCTGAGGCTGTTAACATGTCTCTAGGACTGGGCAAGTGCCTCTCCTGGTGTCTGGTACCTATCCCACTGCTCCTCTGATGTTTACATTTTCTTTTGCAATTCTTTAACACACAAACAAATTCCTTTTTTTTTTCACTAAGCCTAAATGAAATCATTGAAAATAAAATTTGATCCATAATTTACAAGGCTCTGGATATCATGTGTGCTGGGAGGTTCCTTCCCTAGAGACAGTGACAGCACTCGAGGCCAAAGCAGTGCGTGTGTGCTCTGTGATTATTAAATGTGCATGCATTTAATAATGTGTTTGTAGAGGAGTCAAGTTCTGTGGAAAATGCATTAAACAGATAAAATGAAGCTAACTGGAACTTCTTGTTACAAACATACCAAAACTTCCTGATCTGCTTCAGAGGGGGAAGTGTGCAGCATCGCTGTGCGGGCGCTTGCCCTGTGCCTCCCCTGCAGCATGCAGCTGCCCACCACCAGCAGCACCCCCTGACGTGCCAACGAGCTCAAGCTGCAGCAAGGAAAAGGGAAAAAGCCGTACAAAAATGGTGAAGTAAGCATGTCTCTGCTAGGAGTCATGGCCAAAAACATTCTGAGGTACCGGTGGGGTAACCTACTTCTCTCTCTGTTTTTAGGCTTCATATAGCAGCTGTCATTACAGCAATGAAGTGATTAGATCTGCTCTGTTGCCTAATTACAGGACTAGAAATGGCATGCATTCCTGCAATCTAGTTAAGTACTCCCTATCTGAATCCTCTGATTTCAAGGACAGTCTTGGGGAAATTATCTTTTGAGCAAATCTTTTTTTTTTTTTAAAGTGCACTTGATTAAAGTGAGGAGTCTATCATATTGTAGAATTATTGATTATGATAAGCACTTTGAACTTACACAGTGTTTTTCTCCTCAGAATCTCCTAATATTTTGCTGCAAGTGACAAGTATTATTAGTCCCACTGCAGATTGAAAACTTGGAGGAAAACTAAGAGAATACATGACTTATTCAGGATTCCCTGTCAAATGGTGGAGCAAGACCAGCGAGCTCACGGCTAGCTGTCCTTTCCTTTAATGTCCTTGAGGGGATACTGCAAGCAAAAGGCCTTTTGCTGCATTTCTATGGGATGGAAACCAGGAGTCTTCCATGCCCAACCCAGTGCTACAGATTTTGGGTACAAAACGTGACTGCTCAGGGTCTCCAGTTAGATACAACACCTGCGAGTTTTCCATTTGGGAGCTGCTGCCCTCCCTTTGTACAGTAAACAGGAAGGTCTGTGTGGTAATATTGATGGTAGGAGCACAGTATTCCAAGGGAGAAGACATTTAAGAAGACTCTACACGTCTTTCTCGATCATCAGTATGTACCTCTGCAGAGGTAGGTCTGCCTTCATGCCAGCTTCTGGCATCCTTGGAGATGGAAAGCTGAACCTGACCCCTGCCAGTGCTTGCTTTATTGCCTTCCAGCGGCAGTGTATTTGCCCACCTACAACTGTGTTGCAGAGCTGTGGGCTCGCATCCCTCTCCTATGCCAGGCCTGATCTGGGACACCTGGTGTGACCAGAAGTTGAACATCCAAGTGAACAACCCCTGCCTTGTCCCACCTCCTCTTCTGGTAAACGGGGCTTAGCTGAAGATGCTGCTCACTTAGCAATGCATACAGCTAACTGCATGTACATTCTTACGGCAAACGGTAATTATGAGTGGAGTGTGCACAACACAGACTTCGGTGGAGGCCATTCACACCAGAAAAGGGATTCAGTAGTTTTGGTTCCCACTGCTTTATCTCATCTGCACATCCCTCCTATTTTTTCCATCCGTTTCACATTACTCAGTCAGGAGATGAAGAAAGCAAGTAACATTTTACAAAAGCTTGGTCAGAAGAAAAGTGTGGTAAAATTACTAAGACCCATGTAAAAGTCTAGAAATTAGTTTAAAAGAAATTATCTGGATGTATGGGATAGCAGAAAAAAATTCTCACAGCATCAGAGTACAACACATGCCTTACCAGTAGGTCTGGTATATAAAGCTCATGGTAACCAGAAGGCAGAAGGTATATTGCAATATGTAGTATATATAAATTCATATGTATTACTATTTTATACCCCAAATTTACAGATAGATTCTATATAAAGCATATTATGTTAGCAGATATCTACTGTATCTCTTGTAATAAATAAATACAAAAAAAAAAAAAAACAGATGGCTTTAGAATGTGCATTCAATGTATGAACTTGACCGTATTTTTATTAGAGATTTCTTAGTCCAAAATGGCCATTAGGAAAGACTGTGTTCCCAAAGCCTTGCTGCCGCAGCAAATCATAGCCTGATCCTGCAAATTTTGTGCACTCAAGCACTGAAGCCGCGTTGTAAATATTGTTATGGACTGGACTTTGCTAAGCTGCTTGATCCAATGTGTTTTCACTATTAACATAATTCCTAATGCAATTGTAAAAGGAAGGAGTAAATGTATTTTGTAAACATGTTTTAAAATACATTACTCTGAGCAAAATATAATGCATTTAGGGAAGCTGGAAGGGATCGTATATTTCCCCCGCTCCATGCAATTGTTGATCAGGCACCAGGGAGCCACAAAACTGAACAGAAAATATCCAGCAGCCGGCAGCAAATGGGAGTGACTGCGACTGCACCGTCCCCTCCTCCTCTGGGCTGCTGCACCCTCCTGGAGGCCAGGCAGAGACCAGCCGCAGACCTCCCTGTGCTCTTAGTCGAGGGAGGTGATCCGTCCTCCAACCTACTCAGCACTGGTGAGGCCACATCTGGACAGCTGGGTCCAGATCTGGGCTCCCCAGTACAAGAGAGACCTGGGCATAGTGGGGAGAGTCCAGCGGAGGGCTATGAAGTTGGTGAAGGGACTGAAGCACCTCTCCTGCGAGGAGAGGCTGAGAGAGCTGGGACTGCTCAGCCTGGAGGAGATGAGGTTCAGGGGACATCTCCTCGATGTCTGTAAATACCTGAAGGGAAGGTGCAAAGAGGATGGAGCCAGGCTCTTTTCAGTGGTGCCCAGTGCCAGCACAAGAGGCCATGGGCACAAACTGGAACACAGGAGGTTCCCTCTGAACATCAGGACGCACTTCCTTAGTGTGCGGGTGACTGAGCACTGGCACAGGTTGCCCAGAGAGGTTGTGGAGTCTCCTCCTTGGGGATCTTCAAAAGCCACCTGGACATGGTCCTGGGCAGCCTGCTCTGGGTGTCCCTGCTTGAGCAGGGGGTTGGACCAGATGGACCCAGAGGTCCCTGCCAACCTCAACCATGCCGTGATTCTGTGATTCTTGGCTGAATCAAGATGGATCCAACCCCACAGCTCTCCCCAGACCACCCAGTGCCAGTGTCTGCAGCACAGCCAGCATAGGACGTGAAATGAAGTTTCTCAGGATTTTCACATGAATTTTCAACAGGCTGTTGACTGTGGTTTTACGAAACCAAAATTAGGACCTTAAATAAAAGAGCGATCAGGCTTTGGGGCATGCCCACTGCCTGCAGTGAGAAAAACCCAAACAAACAGAGCGGCATGTGCTACAGGGAACTGAGAAACTAAAAATATGGCACACCAGACCTCGCTTCACTCACACAGCTTTGTTTGAAAATCTGCTGGGTTTAACCACAGGGTGACTGATAGCAAATTGATGGGAACCTCACCCTTCTCCTGGTAAATATTCAGCAAGCAGAGAGGCAGCGTCCATAAACTATCAAAAAAGCTCTTGAAGCTTATAGCATTACGCAATTATTACAATCTGAGCGTTTTTTAAGCAGAGCAAATATTTGCTTTCCATGTCATGGCTGGCTGTTGCTGGTGATGTACGCAGCCTCTGTGGACACAAGAATCCCCCTTGCTCCTTGTTTGCTTTTTGGTTTTCACGCAGGAGGAGGGTTCAGTGCCCGCAGGTAATGTTACATGTACAAAGCTATTTGCTTTTCTCTGACGTTCAGGTAGTTTTAAATGGCAACTGACGCTTTCCATTTAATTTCTCATGTAAGTTAAACAAACACGTGCCACTCACAACGAAAACTGCTGCTCGTGGCTCATTAAATCATGTTTCTGAACCAGGTAATCAATTGCCTGAACGCGCTGCCACAACGGAGTCTATGAGCTGTGCAATGTGAAGAGGATGGTAGCACAACCGGGGCCTCTGACTTCAGGCCTTTGGCATGCACCAGTACTGTATTCTGAAAATTGAGGGATTCTTCCTCATCATTTTAATCTTACGTTTGGAAAGTTTCTGAATAAAAATTCATAGTTTTTTCCCCCTACCTTTTTCCTTGCCTTTTCCCCCTCTTTGTTAAGGGCTGGGGTCTGTCATGGATAACGTTATATCATGGGAAGGGCGAAGCGTCATCGTTCTTAGGGCAAAAGCCTTTACTTTCTCCTATGCCAGTGACACAACTGTATTTAATACCTAGCACATTGCAAATGTTGTTACACTAATGCCTGAATTATTTATATCCTTGTCATGCTGCTGCAGAAAAACTTGCCCTCTGGTTTCCGGTCCTGTGGCAGGTTTTGTGTTAACGCATTACGCTGCGTGGCAACGACACGGGCCACGGTGCACGCAGGTAGCATGCAAACCGAGGTGTGTAGGCTGAGGTCAGCGTCGTTTACAAATTTGATGAATATCACCAACCAGGACAAACTTTTGAGGTCCCAAGACCTCCTTCACGTATGATGTAGAAGCAAACTTCCAAGCTCAGCAGAAGCGGAGGGCAGCTGCTTGCATCTGAATGAGGAATGTGTGAGTTAGACCTAAGGAGAGAAAAGGTGGGGGGCACTTGCACAGCGAGGTGGGGAGGTTTGGGAAGTGTTAGGAGGTCTCCTAATGCATCAGCTGTGTGATGGGAGGGTGGGGAGGGAGCAGACTGTGACGTGCAGCCAAAGTCAGGATCACAGCAAACTTGCTTTTGCTGCTTCTGTTCCAGACCTGCAGGAGGGCTTCTGCTCCTGAAAAAAAAAAAAAAAAAATTAATTAGACCCTTTAATCTAATAAAAGATATTGTCTCTACCTACAAATCTTGCCTCATGTCCTTATGCTTTTTTTTTTGGCTACATAATGCTACCTCTTTTGACACACTTTGAAGACACACACTCAGTACAACTTACTTTGATATGTAACAGCATAATCTATTCTTTTCATTTTACGGCATGTGAAGGAGACAATATACTCCTGTGGCAAAGTTATTTGAGGAAAGGAGCAAAATTAAATCACTATTCTTGTGGGCCACTCCAGATCTGAGAGTGGGCTTTTCTGAGAATGTATGTCCCTCTGCTGCTCTGCAGTTTTTCCGCAGTCCTGTTTAAAATGTGTAGAAAGATTTCAGTGTTAGTTCTTTGACATCGACATCGAGAATTCTTTAGTTGAGTTCAGTTTTCCTCATCAATTCTGATGTGCATTCCACTTGGGATACACAGGTTTGTCTTTTTTCCCTTTTGCTATTTCAGGGGGTAGGTGCACACCTTTCAGACAAGCAGGAAATGCTTTATCTTTACAGAAATGTGTTGTGACAAATAATACGCTTACGGATCTAGGGTCGTGTTGGCCTCAAATGTGCTTTCCTTCCCGAGCTTTTTTCAGAACCCAGAGTTAACAAAATGAGCAGCTGAAGTTCTGATAATCCCAAGCTAAATCTAAATCATGCTCACAAATCTAAATATAAAACGAAGAGCAAGATGTGACCAGGGTTCGTATATGTCAGTTTCATTTGCAAAATTAAATTCTGACAGGAAATGGAAATCAAGAAATTCATCCTCAAGAGGATTCTGGTAACTCTGAAATTTGGATTTTTATCTTTTTTGTTTGATCTTCTTTAAGGATTAATACAGTGCCTCAGGATGGTGCCTCCTACACAGGAAACTTAGCAGACACAAAATAATGTTAAAAGGTCTTACTTATATCACAGTAGATTGAAAAATGTTGGCAACCAGAGGGAGAATGAAAAGTGGATTTAAAGCAAGTGGTTGCCTTTTCCGTAACTATAATACTTAATAACATCAGACAAGAATCGTCCTGACTTTCTCTGAGGTATGAGGCCGGCCTGTAACTAGCCAGTGGGAAGCAAGCACAGAAACGCTGTTCTGCACCACGCCATATCATCACCTTCAACAGGTGCTCTTGGTTTCATCGCCGCGTGTGCGGAGCTGGGGGAAGTGCCGTCCCGGGGCTCAGCGACCGCTTGTCCTGCACGCTGGGACATGGTCCTCGGCACGGCCGCATCTCCAGGCAGCGCGGAAACCCCAAAATCTGGCTGGGAGCCTCACAGGCAGCCACACAGCTTCAGCGCAGGCGTGTTGGTGGGGTCCTCTATGTATCCCCCATGTCTGCGCCGAGGAGTCTCCTCCCACAAGTGACCGTACCTTTCTTCAGATGCCTTCGGGGCTGTTATCTGAGATGTTCATCAAACCGTATACTGTGAAAGCTCATCTCCGAGAAATTCTTTGACTGGGTAATGTGTGGGAATGTTTCTAAGAGCCCATAAAACTAAGAAGATGGTTAGTTCGAAGACCAAATACCCGGCAAATGCATCCCAGAAACGCTGCTAGTTTTTCAGCAGCTGGCCCCATAGGCCCCACGGAAGCTGTGCCCCATGTGCCAGGCACAATACTGTAAAGCACACACAGGGGTTTTGGCCTTGAAATGGAAAATATCACAAGAACAGTTCTGGTAACAATCCAGACACAATTCGTAATAGGATTAGGAATAAGCAGTAGGCCTGGGAGTCAGGGTAACTCTTACTGTGCCGCAGGGCTTTTCCCCCTTGCAAGCACCTGAGTCGCAGGCTTGTTCTGGTGCAGAATTTGAGCTCTTCTTTCCTTTCCTTTCCTTTCCTTTCCTTTCCTTTCCTTTCCTTTCCTTTCCTTTCCTTTCCTTTCCTTTCCTTTCCTTTCCT
>VXAL01001922.1:124231-260069 GCA_013399475.1 Chauna torquata
GTCGCACCTGCCCGGTGCCGCTGGGTGCGCGCCGCCCGCGGCCGTGAACCGGGGCCTTGGTGACGCGCTTGGGTTTTCCCCGTGCCGCCCGCGGCCTTGGCCGGGGCCCTGCGAGGAGGGCGGGCGGGCCCGCGGCCCCCTGGCGCTGTGCCGTGAGGGGATTCGGGGCGGTGGTCGGGCGCCGGCCGTCCCGCAGCGGTGTTAGAAATCGCCCCGGAGGTCGGCTGAGGGGTTTTGGGGGCTGAACTCGCCCCCCTCCTAATCCGCTGTCGGCTCAGGGCGCCTTGGGGCTCAGTTTCCTCAGCTCTCGGAGGAGGCAGAAGGCGACTTGGGATGCTCACGACGCTGAGGTGTTTCAGAGCTGCATCGAGAACGCCTCTAGCCGGCACCTTCAGACCTCCTGAAAACCTGGCTAACAAGAGGCAATTTGCAAAGCCTGCGGCAATCCCGTGGGTTAAGGCAGAGGGCTGCACAGCTCCACTTAAAAGTGCAGTCTCACTGAGGAGCACATCGCAGTTGCCGTGGGGAAGCAAGGTCATGCTGATTTTTGAATCGGAACGGTGAATCCCTTGTGCTTTTTTTCAGTCAATCCCATTCTTCAAGCGTTAGCAGTTTTGCAAAATTACAGTCTACATGAGAGAGGTCAAGCTGACCTGTTTGTTGTGGCTTTTGCTAGTATCACAACAAATGAGAGCATACTCCTAGTATTTTGGGACAGTAGCTGTTGGAGATACTGATGGCAGCATCCTTTTGAAGGATGACTTGGTGCACACAGGTTTGGCACATAGTAACGCGTGCCACACGAATATGATGAATACAGAAACTGTCTTCACAGGTGTAAACCAGTTCCCGTGAACAGTACTCTTTCCTTTCAAGAAAAGTTGAAAACTGATTTTACAGAAAAAAAAAAAAAGGCTCGCTGTACAAGCGTTAGATTTTTTTTTTCCAGAACTGTCCTCATTTTATGTAGAGAAACATGAGGTTTCTATGCTCATTTATGAGAATAAAAATTGGTAAAATACATTTAGGAAGAAAAACTGCAATTTCTGTATCTAATGGCCCCATTATTGGAAGGTTCGCTGTGCAACATGCGGAGTGCTCTCTGCACTGCTCTGGAATATTGAGTCTTTAAAATCTTCACCCATTTAGCCTGTTTGATGGTTCAAATGGTCTACTTTTTCAAGCGGTTTTAAGTAATGCCTCACTGATTGAATTATAATTTTCCTGACTGTAATTGCCAAGAATGTCCTTGGCAAAACATACATACAATGTGTTTCATCCAATTTTGAAATATATTTTGTAATCAGAATAATAAAAGTTAATATTCGTCAGTTCCTCCCACCATAGTTTCAACAATTCATTTGTTTTCATTGGGACATTGCTTTTCTTTCTCCCCCCCCTTTTTTTTCATTGTTCTTACAATCGTTTTTCCTCCCCTCTCAGCCTTGTTATCCTTTATCCCTCGGTTTCCCCTTATCTTTGTACCTTCCTTTTTTTTTTTTTTTTCCTTTTATTTTGTTCTGTTGCATGTATCTACTCATTGCAAGCTTCCTTACAGAGTTTGAGCCCTTAGAATATTTAAGAAGGAACTTTTTGCACAATTCTGGAGACTAAAGACAACTGAAGATTGTTTTGTTTTAAATACTGAAAAACGGGTTTCTGTATTTGCTTGGATATAGAGCTGTGGGTGATTCGTCCTGTTCTTAATCTGCTCCTCTTGCTGAAAGACCTTACAGTCATTTGGGGGGTGAGTCTTTACACTCTCAAAACAAGGCAAAACCAGACAAACAAAAATAAGATATATCATTGTAAGGAAATTGTAAAAGAAATTATGATTTAATCTTTAGTTAGGTCCTGAAGAAATTGAGTTATCTTCACATATATAGTTAGAAATGAACTAGAGTTTCTGGTTTATTATACAGGAATGCAGCAGGGTTTTGTAGCTGGAGAGCTATATGCTATACACCTCCAAATTTCAGTCTGCAGCTGTATCTACTCTGTAGGTTCACCTCTTGCTCTAACATGGCCTACCAGTTCTCAGCCTGTGAACAATTTCTTTTAAAATTGCATTGGTTGTTTTTATGTTTAGAAAAAGAAGTAGGTGGCAAATGTAAGTGTTTTTTTGTTTGGTTATGTTTTAGCAAATAGAAGGCCTTTATAACATGGGAGGTTCTTGTTTCATATGGTTTCTTCCTACATATGTAAACAAACCTTGTAGAATACTTCAAACTATCTGTAGCACATGCCCAGCAGAGTAATTTATGTTTATGGTATGCATCAAAAAGCTACTTGTATAGTAATATTGTAAAAGTCAAGTCCGTCCACATGGTTTTTAGATGATGCTTCCTTAACTGCCCAAAGGATATCTAATGAAATATGTAATATGTTATGTCAAAGCAATCTGCACTAAAAGGTACATAGCGTTTATTTTGCCTGTGTCTCGTGTGAATACTATAAAATTCCTTGTACCATGGTCTGCCTCTGGTGAGATCCTAGGTAGCGCTAAGAGTTTGCGGAATGGTGATAATGCAGA
This sequence comes from Chauna torquata, assembly GCA_013399475.1. Lineage (NCBI taxonomy): Eukaryota > Metazoa > Chordata > Aves > Anseriformes > Anhimidae > Chauna > Chauna torquata. Next base: position 126,765 of record VXAL01001922.1, read on the forward strand.
GTAGTGACAGAGACCTGGGAGCTATATTGTGCCCTGACTGGAGCATCTGCGCAGCGGTCTCCTCTGCATGGCAGACGCAGTCTGTCGTGAGGAAGCTGGAAGTGCGGGTGAGTGGGGAAAGCACAAGGCTCACAGGTCTGCTGCATAGACTCAGTGGTCCACAAAGATGCAGATGGGGCTGAGGACTCCAGCTTCCTTCCAACCAGTTTGGTTCATTCTTACCTCACATTGACTGCCTGTGGCATGCAATTAATGAAATTATAGGTTCTGATTATGTGCTTTCTCAAACAAAACTTCCACTGAAGCCAAGAGGAATTACGAGTGTGTAAGGAATGCAGGATTGCATATCCTGCCTCTTGGGCTTTATGATGGTGAGTTGGAGTTACATCTTAAGCTTGGTTTAAGCCCTAATTTTTTCCCCCTGTGTTTATCCTAGCCTAGTTTCAGTTTTGCAATATGAAAACAACAAAATCACTATGTTAAGAACATAAGCAACAGCATTCTTTTAAAAAACAGTACATTTACTATAATTATAACTTGGATTTAAACCAAAAATAGGGACACATTCTGAATCTGGGTTTTAAAGCCATCTGATTATGCTGCTGCACTGCAGTAAACTCAAAACAGTGGGTGCTGCATATGATATGTAGTACTGCTCATCCACAAGAAACTGTCAGCCTTAAATGGACATTGCCAACTGCTATAAAAATAATTTTTACTTTATGCTTTTAACTCTGTAAAATTTTTAGGGGGTTTAAAAATAGCATTTCTCCTTCAGTCCTGACTCATCTTTTCCACTCAGCAAACACTGATTTTTTTTCCTGTGTGAAATTAACATGAGTTTTAAAGGTTTTTTTTTTTGTTTTTTTTTTTCTCCAGTGTAGGTCTAGAAAAGTTTTGGGAATGGTATTCGTTAATTAACTGAAACTATCATTTTCTGTAAGCCATCCCACAGATTTTTTTTTAGATCCTTAGGGAATAAAAGCTACTATTTTTGTTCTTTTACTATTTGCTGGTGGCAGAGAGTATAACTTGATATACATTTGGATTCCCAGAGAAGTTTTCACCATAATTACAGCTGTCTGTACATCAGTATCACTTACTATGTCAGCAGAGCTCTAAGCATATTGTTTGTCAACTAAATAATGCTTCAGATCTTGGAAAAGTCACTTGCATTTTTGCGGGTCCCTTAAAAATAGCGTAAGTTTAAGAAATTCGACAGCGTTCTCTAGGCAAGGCCCTGTGCAAGAACTGTATTCAGAAGGGAACAAAACTGTGGTAGTTGTGTAGTTACCAAGATGTTTCTGTGCTTCACCAGTTAGAGTAAGCGTGGATGCACTGATGGGGCAAAAAAAGGCAAGCTAAGGCAGGAGATCAATAAGCAGTAAACTTTGATGGAAGACAAAGCCTCGGTGAACCACCAAGATCAGCCTCCCACTTGGTATTTCTTGCCAAAGATATACTGCAAACTGAGAGCAATAAAAACATATTTGGACCTCCATTCTGTAAATGCTTTTGTGAAATTGTATTATCTTTTTTTTTTTTTTTTTGTAAAATTTCTCGCATTCCTAAATATTTTGAGGATTGGATCCTACTTTGTGGGCAGCAACCATTGTCTACTGAACTTAATGTTCTACTCTTCATCTACATCTATGTAAAATACCAGAATGGCTTTTCATGGTACCACAAAAGATCTGTAAAATATGGTAGTTCATCCCTGACAGTGGCCAGCAGAGGATTCCTCTGTGACAAAACATAGGAAGGAGCATAAAAGGAGAACCAAGCAGTTTATGTTCCAACAGTCTGATGTTAGGGATTTACTGAGCCACAGATTGTATCTACATCTGTATTTAGTGGTTTCTGATACTCATCTGCATGAAATTGCTGAACCCATGTATAATCTGGCATTTATAATAAGCCGTGGCAAAGCTTACTTATGCATTTACAAAAACTTCTTCCATTCATTATTTTTTTTTCTGAAACTTCTTCCTGATCAATTTACTTGAGATCCCCATGTTTTGCACAGTAAGAATTGGCTTTTATGTACCTTTATTATACTTTGCATAGTCATCTTTCTTGAAGCCAAGGAGTCAGTCCTAGTCAGTCTGATAGAAACTGTCATATCTTGAATTCTGCTGGACTCCTGTACTAGAGAAAATGAAGATGGTTATAGGTGTTATAGATGTCTTCTCATTTGTTAAAGAGCAAAATTTAGGCCTGGATTCTCCTATAAAATGGCAGTAAGCAGATTTTATCTTTGCGTTTTTTGCTATTCTGTGTTCAGTCTGATATAATATGCACATGCATATTTTAACTTCCTGAGGAAGGACTTTTTGACTGGCTTTTTAGATTGAATATTTGCTGTAGATCTGAGTATTCTAAGTTGGCTGGTGTCCACATGTAGAAAACTTGTAGCTGTTTATTTTTTATTTTGGGAAGATGGTTTTTAATTTTTAATATTTATGAGCAACATATGGACAGTTTTTCAATGAGCAAAATGGACATCTTCAATTTAGTCAGAAATCTGCGTGGATCAATTCCTGGCAAAAATTAGGAATGGTTAGATAAACCAGTTTATACAGTCTCCCTTATGTACAATGAAAAGATCTACAATAAATTGGTGAAAAAGATATTACATGCATTCAGTACTGTGGGAAGGACATTTTTGTTTATATATGTACTGCAGAATTTCTGTTCCTGTAAGGTTGTTGCCCCTTCTGGTTATCTCCTATGTGCAGAGTACTGTTACTGCTTATTTAACAGTCGCTGAGTCACGCTTTTGCTGAATGACTGACAACCTCTGTTTCTACTTAGGTTGGTGGACCTTCTCTGCTGTGTATCAGGCGAGCAGTGTTACACCCCTTACTTAGGAAATGAAAGCATGACACAGCATTATAGCTGAACTCATCGAAAATGCTGTAAGCAGGAGAATGGAAATGCGTTTATGCAGCTATGTAAAGTAAATCAAAATCTATCCACATTAAATCATTTACTGGCAGTAATGACTTGTTGTTATTTAAAGAAAATAATATAACAGTGTTCATTCCAGCCTGCTGAACTAGCGGTTTTGCAGTGCAGTAATTCAGGGGGAATTTTGCCTTAATATTTAAACCTGAGGGTACTAAACCTGAGGGGTAGGTGTTACTCTGTTGGCTATATTTTCTGAATAGAGAAAAATATGTTCATAACTACAGTGGTTAAGCCTAAGTCTAGGTAATCTACAGTTCATGATACCAATGTGTAATCTATATTGAATAGTTTGTGAGGCCAAAATAAGCTACAAGAAGCTGTAAACATTGACTGCCTTTTCATAAATGTAGGAAGGTTTTACTATAGAACCGTAAAATACGTCCATTGCACTTGTTTCCCCTTCCTATATGATGTTTTAAATTTCTGTTCCTTGAATGTGGAAGTACGTTTGGATTGGACAAGCAGAATCCAGTGTAAATTTACAGAAATATCTACAGCTATTACTTATTTTAAAATCCTTGAAGTAGTTAGTTTACATAGCTGCTAGAAACACAATTATCACATAAACAGCATGGTACTTCACATTTTATTTAGCCATTTGCTTTCCTTGTAAAACATATGAGTATAATCTTTTAACTGAGACTGAAATTTACCTTTGACCATTAAAGATTTTACTATAATTTGTCATGTAATCATACGTCTTTTTGAGATGTAGCATACTCCCATGGTATGGGATAAACCTTTTTCGGATCAGCACACATGTGGTACAATCTACATACCTCACAACCACCCCAAATAAAGAAATGCAGAACATCTACATCACAAGATCTCCTTTTTATTCCATGTGAAGTACCCTTCTGTGCACAGATAAGCACATGCAAACAAACTTAATGAGCAGGTGATTTTGGCTGCAGCTAATGAACAAAGAGGCTACAGGAAGTAATGTAGCATGGAATCCCTTCACCAGAAATTTAAGATCATTTATATCTTGAGAGATATCGTTAAATAGATCCACTAATTAGTGTTGAAATAGGTAATATTTTTAAAATGAGAAACATGCTTTTTATAGATCTTTGGAGTTAATCATGGCCAGTGGATGCTATTATTAAACACAATTTGTTCCTTTCTGTTCTGCTAAATTATTTTTAACATCATGTTAGTTTACAGGACTCCTCAAGGTCATGATCTAAGTTGGTATAATTTTCTAGTAAACATTCTGAAATGGCAAAGTCTCACAGAGAAATGTTAAGATAGCATCAATGAAAATTTGGCTACAGGATGAAGCAGAATTTAGGCAATAATTATTATATCAGTGTACTAGACATAGATATTTATTTATTTTTCCTGCACTTTACATATATTCTTAATTTTAATATTGTTAGGATCATATGTAACAGATACTGTTTGTTGTTGAATAGAAACTCAGAGACCTTCATTGTTGCCAAAATGGACTTACAAAACATGCAAATTTAAATTTAAAAAAACATGCAAATTTAAATTAAAAAAAGAAAAAGTTTTCCTTTCTCTTAAGGAAGATATATACTGCAGTATCACAGTAGAGAGAATAGCTGACCTGGACGAAATCACGCAGACCTGTCCTTGGAGTTTCCCTAAGTGCAGGCAAGACATCTTTTGTTCTGTTGTTCTTTCCTTTGCTTCTCACTGTCTGCCTAATGTCCGTGACCCATACTCCTGAGATCAGGTTGGCACCTTGTGGCAATTGACCTGTGACCTTTACGACAGAAAAGAGACTTCTCTGCAGTTTGTAATTTTACACAAAGTTTGGAAATAAACCTATAGGAAGGCTTTACAAGAAAAAGAGTCTAGAGGCAGAGGAGAATGAATTAGAAGGAGTCACAGAGAGGGAAGAAAGTCTTCAGAAAGGCCAGCTCTTCACTTTATTCACTAAACTACCATCAAGAACTTGTCGTGGACCCTTTACCGCAGAAATACCTAGGCTGAGTTGTCGCCTATTGTTTTGTTGCTGGTCAGTGGCACAAAATGGTCATATGCCACCTTCCCCCAGACTGGAGGACCATGGAGTGTGAGGGTACCTATGACTAGCATAGAGCTACTTTGGCAACTCTTTTTTTCATTTATTTCTGATATCCCTAAAAGCCTATGACAACCAGGAATTGGCTGTGCCTCTGCTTATCCCTTTGTCCTAGCAATCCTTTCCTGTTGTAACAAAATCCGCTAGAGCAACTGGGAGGACGTTTCAGCGAACACTGAAACCTGTGGTGCTTCATACCTTCTGCCTGGGGCCTTAGGGCCTTGCCTGAGGCTCTCCCAGGCCCCCGAGGGCAGACAGGCCACAGCTGCCCTGACCAGCCTCAGCTGGGACCCGCACCCTGCCCACCCGAGCTCAGATCTGGGCATCCCCTTATTGCTTGTGCTGTGTTACAGGTGTATCTGTGCCCAGCTCTCTTGCAGTTCAGGTTTGCTGGCTGCCTTCCCGGCTGGACCTTGGACCTATGTTAGAGCAGCTTTGTCTCCAGCCCTCTTCCTGGCTGGACCTTGAACCTGCATTGTAGGTAGCCTCGTCCCTGGCTCTCTCCCGCAAGAGCACCTGGCTGTCCCCCAGCCGGAGCCTGGACCTGGTGCAGTACCCGCGTCTGGGACTGGTGATGGACTGCGTCCCTACCACCAGACCGGCCCCGCCTGGGTGCTGCGGGACTGCCCTGTTGCTGGGGGTGTTGCTGGTCTCTGCCTGCCTTTGCTGGGGTTGCCGCAGGCGCCTGGCGCATCCTCCCTTGTGGCACACGCGGGGCTCAAACCAGTGACACGGTCATGTGTCTGGGCGGCAGAGTGGTGCAACTCATCCTGACAGGACTGACAAAACTTTCCTTTTTGGATCCTAGCATCTAGTTTCATCCTTCTTTCAGGTACATGCAAAACAATTTTGTTGCTTTTATGTTTACAAGCTACTGTCAAGTATTTAAAAAGAAAAATGTATTCATCTCTTTTCTTGATACCACCTAACTTCACCGAACAGCTTGGAAAGAGCACATCCTCAGATGGACCCCACTTCCTACTATGCCTGCATAGTCTGCTAACCTTCATGGCTCCTGGAAAAGTGGTCCAGCTTCATGCTAGCTGGCTATATCTTTTTTGATGACTTTTGGTACATGCAGGAGAAATATATATATTTTTTTTCCAAAAATTTACAGCATTTAAAGACTCCTTTTACTATTGTGGGGATTTTGTATTTACATAATATTATGTTGGTTGTAGTCAAACACATTCAGTAAGAATTTGGCCCCAATCCTATAGTTAATAAAAGGAAAGTGTGGGAGTCTTGCTGTGTAGAGTCGCTACAAGCTTTCAGGGGTAAACAAAATACTTTCTTACTGAGTACCACACTTTTTTTTTTTCTTTTTAATTTTAGTTCTAGTACAAAGCTCCATCTGCTTATAAATCATGAGGAAGACAGTATTAGATTAGAATGATCTGTATTTGAACGCATAGCTTAGTTAATCTCTAGGTGAGCATCTAAACCCAGCATTCAGGGAACATCCTTTTTATTCTAAAGTATAGCTGATCTTCTTTCCTAACTAGTATGAACCTGAAAGCTAAAAGTACTGAAGAACAATAAGGTTTTATATTAGTTATAGAGTATAAAACATACCAGTACATTTATTATAGTATCTTCTCTCAAGGTTTTATATTTTTTATTATCGAATGAATTTAAAAAAGCAATATTCTACTTCTCTTAATTAGAAGGACAACTATACAAATATATGTGCTTTGTAAAGCATGTAAGATTGTAGTACTTTAGGATATTGCCTTATCTGATTTCATGCTTCTGTACGCACGAATACAGTCATACACACTACCATATGTAGATGATCATCCCTATATGAGACCACATGATTATTTAAAAAATATATTCCAGCAGTAGAAGTTACGAATGTTCTTGTTATTATGTGCCCGTAAAATGTATGCAGTTTCTGTAATCAATCTGTGACTCTTTTTAAACATTATCAGAACTTGTATGACTAATTCGGCCTTTTATCTATCTTTGGATAATCATGTAAAAGCTAGGCATGCAGGAATGCTGAACTGATAATATAATTGGTTGTGTAAATCTGAGTGGGTAGGCAGTTGGATTTTCTTCAGTCAGTTCTTCCTAGCCGCTGTCTTTGAAGCTGTAATCCTTTTGAGCCAAGCATGGTCTCAGGTTCCAAACACACATTAATGCCATGATAAGAAACTTGTTGCAGAAAGGTTGTGCGTCGTTGAGGTATTACTGCTCCCACAGCCAAACTGGCAGAACAGATCATGTGAAGTTTCCTCATTTGTTTCAGTGCAAATGCAGTAGCTTTCCAGGATAATTTTAAACAACCTGAGCTATTTTACGTGAAATGCATAAAGAAGGCTCACACGTCTTTCATCAGCTCAGCTCTGGATGTAGAATCTTTCACTAAATTTGTGATCACAAACATCTGGTGACCGGTAACTGTTGTTGCAGCTGGGCTGAGTTCAGATGCATAGTGTGTTCTGCAGTGCAAAGGAGAGGAAGAGGAACAGGAACACAGGATGATGTGATCTACTCTACTTTTGTTACTGGTTTAACTTCATTCAGTGGGGCACGTGCAGTCCTGGAGGTAGTGAAGTCAGCGGTTCCCTCGCAGACATGCAGACATTAGGACTGGAGCCCTAGACTGTAGTCTCACATGCCCAGTGCCATGTAGAGCATTTAAAACCTTTCTTTCTGTTGAAATAATCAAATTCAAGTGTTGCCTTCTTTAAAACTGGTGAACGTTCAATAAAGTGAAGGCTAATGTACCTCTTATTTTTCTTATGATATTTGAACAAGTGCTGCTTATGCCAGATAAACTAGAGAGGTGTAGGAAAAGGACTGTCAAACTTAAAAATGGTTGTTTCTATTTCTCATTTTCATTCGTTTCTACAACCAGGTTTCCATGCCTAAATGTACAGGCAAAGTAGTCTCAAAAGTGTCCTAAGATAAGCTGACATAGGGTTTCCTAATGATATATGCATTCTTAAGTATAGTATTTCACCATTTTCCAGGTCTATAAATAAAAAATTATGCAAGTAATAAGTGATATGCTTGGCTTTCTATTTTAATAAATCTCCCATTTCCAATGGAAATGAAACACAAAGTAACTAAACTTTGATGTTCCAGTGTTGTGGAAGTGATTATTTCTTTTTCTGGTCTTTATGATTGTATATTATTGAGGAAAATATTCCACATTTTAGATGGCATAAGTGCTTACCGTGAAATTTTAAATTTATTTACACGTGTGAAGTTGCACAGAGGCTTGTTAGACATATATTCACTTTTAGTTGCTATATAGACAAAATCTGATATTCCAACTTTGGTAGCTCTGATTTGGTTGCTTTTTCTCTCTGTCTGTCTTTTAAATGTAATATTCTTCATTGTTTGACATCTCACATGCTTTTGTTTCAATGCCCAGCTATCTTACTTTGGTGCAAAGAAAGCTACACCTAATGTTTAGCAAAATGATTTTGTATAATTTATTCTCTTACACTTGTAAAGCATGAAATTACTCTGATTGTATGATACTCTGGAGGTGTAAGATAACAATCATATTAATGAGATGCAGGTGTTAACTAACATCAAAATCTACAATATGATACGAGCTGTGCAAGGCAGAGTAGGACACTGAGGTGGATTCCCTGTTAGTATAATATTACTGCCTGTAGCTGATCAGAGAATTTATTCCAAACTATCTGCACAATCCTTCCTCGAAGTTTTAAAAAAAAACAGATTATGCGTTTCTGTGCATATGCAGTAGTGAATGAAATCAGAATGAAAATCAGTGATGGTGAGATGCTTCTGTCTGTACAGGAGAAGTATTTGACACAACACAAACTGTTCTCCTGCCAGCTTAGACAATACCAGGAAATATGGTCAGTGCACCCATGCAAAGGGAGAGTTTAGCAAAAGCCCTAGTTAGAATTTATCTAGATTAAAAAAAAAAAAAAAAGAACTCTGAGACCGCGATGGAGCCCAAAGAAGGGATTCTGGTTAACTGGAAGCCTAAGGACTCCTTCCTAGTGCTGCTGGTGTTAAAATAGTTACAATAATTAATCTGTTCTAACTCTGTAGCTAAAATTCTCCTATGGGAAAAACCATTCCAAGAAAAAAATGACTTGGAAGAATGAAGTGAATACTTTATTCTAAAATGTAGTGTCTACAGAAGAAACAGTTATTTTGCTAAAGCTTGTTGATTCACTTTGTCCTTATAAAAGCCCTCAGCATTCGTATAAATTTGTCCGGCATTAACAAGTTCATGAATGTTTTGAGTAATTATCATGTTACTATGTTTTTTATATTTTGGAAAATACTTCTGTTGATTCTCCAAAAGCTATTTTTCTGCTTTTTACCTTTTTTCACAGTTGGTGTAGAGATGTTGGTCTTTGACTTTTATTTTTCACTTTAAAGGCAGTCATTTTTAATTGGGGAGTAGTAGATTAACTTAAACATACACTGAAAAGAAGCCATCTCAAAAGATGAAGACAGGTTTGCATTTTGCTTCTGGAGAAATTCAAGCCTTTTTTTTTTTTTTTTTGGAATGTTGCATTAAAGAAGTCATAGTAAACAGGCAAGGAAAATAGCCCTTGAAAAGTCAGCTAGCCCATCTTCTGTTCTCAAGACATATCTAAGGACGCCTGAACCATTCTTGGCAGAGATATGTCCAGCCTGTTCTCAGAAACCTCTCTCCAGCCTCCCCAGGCAACCAATTCCGTTCTTTGCCCTCCTGATAGAAAGCTTTTCCTAATGTCTAACCTGATTCTCCCTTGTTGCAATTTTAGTGCATTGCTATGTTCTCTCTGCATGAGCCTGTTACACGCCTGAAGACCATTACCATGTTTCCCCGCAGACTTTTCATTTGTAGATGAAGGGCAAGGTCCTTCCAATATTTCCCAGGCTCGGAGAGCTCTACTTGCTTTCCTGTGTACTCTCTCCATTTGATTCCTGGCATTCCTGGAAATGATGCTTCGGACTGAACACCATGCTCCATCTGAATGAAGCCTTCCTATTGACACTTCTCCAGGATGATATTTGCTTTTCTTGCAACCCAGTGGCATTGCTGACGCATGTTCAGTTTGTGACCTCTGATCCCTTGTGTCGAACTGCTGCTGGTCAATCCTTCCCCGTCTTGTATTTGTTCAGTCGAGTATTCCCAAGTGCCGTGCTTTGGATTTGTCCTTAGTGAAATGTGTTCCATTTGTTCAATGTCCACATGCGTCTTATTTCTGTAATGCATCCTCTTTGTTTCTTCAGTTCATGCTTCTGAATTCAAACCCTGCCATCCGTGTAGGGTAGGGCTTACAGCTTTTCCAAGCATTGCATCCTTTGCAAAGCTAATATTAGCACTTTTGATTCCATTATGTAGATCATTAATAGAAATATTGAAAAATGCTAGATCTGGGATAAGTATTATACAAAGAAATGGGCATGGTATGTCCAGATCAGTGATTTCTTATTACTACAACTTATAGGACAGACACAGCGAGGACAGAGAATTATTCCACTGAGATGCCAAGATTTGACAGAGGCGGAATGGCACTGTGTTGAATCCTCCAGGCCTGGGGAGGGCTGAGCATCTTCCACAGCAGTGCTGATGAGGGTCCTCGTGAGGTCCAAAGTGGAAAATTAATAACCTGAAGTATCTGTGCCCTCCACAACAGGGGAGTTGTATTTGCTCTGGTCTCTTCCTCTTAGTGTTTGTAGATATAGAAATCAGCCCTACGTAATCATACTAGAACTTTGTTTTAATATTGTCATAAGTTAAACAATTCCATGAAAAATTAAATTGAGTTTAGCCTAATTTCTCAAAAAAAAAATGTGAGTAAAGTTGAGGGAGAAGGAAAGAGTAAGGAATATGAGCAGGAACTAGAAGTATTATTGGAAGGGAACAAACATTCAGGAGCTAGAGCTGTTGTGGTGGTCTGAGTACATACATGCATGGGACGTAGATCCATAGATAACAATGGTGCATATATTCTGTTCATGGAAAAACTTGTTAATTTTCACTTCGGAAAGAATAAAACTTTTTTTTTTTTTTTTTCTGACTTAATCGCTAGGAATAATACATTACATAAGAAAATTGTATTTTTCTCAGAAAATGACGACAAGGATTTTTTTCATTTTTCTGTCAGGGCTCATCCATGAAAATGATCCACCCAATATCTGGGTTTCACACAAGTTTTTCAAAATCTCATGTGTTTTAAACTAACATTTCTATTATTAGTTACTTTTTTCAGTAGCTTCTAATAAACAGATACTTTACAAGAATGGTCTTTTGATGACTTGAGAAGTGCTTTTCTTTCTTACAACTTCCTGTAAAATCTTTGCTTATCCAGACTCGTTAACCCAGTAACAAAAAAACCAGTTAACCCAGTTACAAAAAGCAGAAGTAGTCTGAGTTACACTGGCACTTATGCTTTCTGTCATTTAGCTTAGCATATGAAAAAGTAGAGAGCCACAAGCAAACATTTTAAAACTTTGTGCCTGCCTGCCCGCCGTTGAAATTACCTGCAAAAATAATGCAGACTTATATATAAAACTCCTGTGTTTTAGGTATGCTAAGACAGGATTTCTGAGACCAAACTTACTCTTTTGTAAGGGCTTTTAGGAGTACTTGCTTATTTAGTGCAGGTAAAGTTACCAAATACCACGTCTGTTATGTATTACATGGGTTCTAAAGCATAGCCCTGTATTTCATTTGAAAGGTGTAAGACATGGAAAAATTACATTAAAGAATGATGTATCAGCCAGGTAATTTTCCCTTAAGATATAAATGATTTAGAGAGGCTGATTCCTGCTGCTGTGTTACTAAGTTAACAGCAGTGCAGACTGATATAAAGAAATGTTTTGTTTTATGTTGCTTTATATAGCTGTTGACTGAGTAACACTGCATTATATCAACAAAATAAAAACAGAATCACATCCATAGTATCTCATACATTAGAATAATTAATAAGTGATTTTTGCAATTGAAAAGGTCCAGCTCTGGCGCAGCCAAATATTGAAGGAAGTGATTTGGATTTAGCTCAAGGTTTGCTCAATAAAAGACTGGTTCAAAAGAGAGCACATAGTTACCTAATCAGTAACATATGACCAGCATTGAAACATGTTTGATTGAAAAAGGAACTGGAGAAATACAAAACATTAAGATAAGGCAGTGGTATCTGCATGGTTTATTAAAGTTCGGAAGTGTGCATCCTAAGAGACTAACTCGCCCCATAATTGTACAACTCTCATTCAAAGCCAGTATTTTGAATTTCAAGAAGTATTGTTACTTGAAAAGTTAAAACATAAATTGGTATTTTCAATTTTTGTGCTTTACAATGTGTAAACCAAAGTTCAAAATTTACTTTTTAATAAATTTATTTTTGTTTGTTCATTACTTTTTCTTCTTTTACCCCCAAATCCAGATACAGTCTGGGCTAGGGCACTCTTGAATTGTCTTGTGTAGCTTGCTTTTGAGTAACAGAGGTGTTGGCTGACTGAAAAGCATCAGTCAGGAGCAGCTGAAGGCTTAGGTCTGACTTTGATAGCCAGTATGACCCAAGCCTACCTATGGTGACTGCCAGCAGGGTGAAGTGACTGACTTACTTGGCTGCTGTCACCTGCCTGCTACCTTCTTCCAACTGGAAATTTTTGCCCCCCTCATGACCCCCAGCCTCCAGCAGAACTAAATGTCTCGTTACTCATTAACATTATTCTGTCAAAATGATTTGAATGAGTTTAAATACTTCATAGTGAGGTCTTTTCTTTTCTTTTTTTTTTCTTTTTTTAAAAGCCTGGATCAATCTTGACAGAACTGGGCTAGAGGAGACTATGCCTGCAATGATGCCATCAGATGTGATGGTGCAGCCATCTCTCTTGGGATGGGTGGTGGAATAAGAAGCTTGGGAGATATCCGTATGGGTAACCACTGACACTGGATCTGCCACAGCCAGAGAAATGTGTCTGACTGGGCCTTTCTTTAATTCTAGCCTCACCTTCAGTGCATTTTTGAGGTAACAAAAATGTGTAAGGTGACAGCAGCATCAGTGAAATAACAATGTCACAACATCTGAAGAAATAAGCAATCCCAAGACAGGGAAGAATTTTTAGCTGTACTTTGTAGGCTTTGGGGGTGAAGGGGAGTGGGTTTGTAACCTCTTTAATGTCTGTGATTATTTTGCCTTTGGAAGTCACAACCGCTGTTAAAGATTCAGCGCCTTTTCCCCTTTACTGAAGGCATTAGGAACTCGTAGCAGAGCTCTTCACACCTCCCCATTGCTGTTCTGGAGCCACAGGAGGATATTTCTCAGGATGTCAGTCTGTGTTACGAAGATAATGTCGATAAAGTCCTCCCTCCTCCCACATGCCTCTTCTCCTGCTCGTCTCTCTTTCCTGCCCGTACACCACAGTATATCAGCCTCCCCAGGGTCACTCACAACCTAGAGCCTTTCAGCAATCCGCTTTCTCACAGAGCCGCACAAACAGCTCCATGGGTATTGCTGGGGAGGAAGCAAGCTGGTGTGGTGAAAGAGAAGCCCAGGCTTCTTAAACTGGTTTTGCCACTGAAGCCAGTGAGAAGTGAAGCAACCACTGAGAAAATAATTTCTCAAATTATTCTGCAGTAAATACACTAAAATGTTCTATAGATGATTTGGAAGACTATGCAGATGATTGAGCACAAGTATGTCATTGTTCAGCTCTTTTAGGATGAATAGTCTGAGAATACGCACATATGCTTTTCACCATGACAAAACAAGAGCAACCAAGTTTTGTCTATGGCTTTAAGATCCGTAGTACATTGCAGTATGATGTATTAAATCTAGTTATTGTAGCCATTTACATTTGAGAGTTTCTATTTATAAGCATAAGAAAGAAAGCATTTACTTAGCATTTTAGCTCCTGTTGAAAAATTTCTCTTTTTAAAAACCAGCTGTTTTGACCCTGGCAAAAAGTGCCAAAACCATTACAACACTGTTCTTTAATGAAAGCCACGTGTCATTTTGGTTAAAGAGTTTTAAAACCTGTATCATCTGAGCAACAGCGAGTCCTTTTGTACTGTTTCTTCCTATATTTGTGAAGCTCCTGCTGCAACAGAATCCCAGTCATTTGAGAACGGTAAGAGTATGAGCAACAATCAGTTCAACTGGCTAAACACTGCTTTACAGTATTATCTGTAGGCAGATTACTAGCAGGCAACAATCCAAAGTACTTCAGCGACCTTAAAAATGTTTCCAAGAAAATGTTACTGGTTTTAATAATGACTATGCAATATGTAGTAAACATAAATGCAAGAGGTGAAGAGATCAACAAAGAGTTCTCAGCAGCACAAATTTAACACGGGAAGCAACGGTGAAAGTGTAAGGTTAAACTGTTCAGTTAAAGCCAGAACGGAAATTGGGGCAAGAAAAAGAAAACATGGTGTCATAAAAATGATGAAATCTCTATTTATGCTAGGAAGATGACTCACAGTACAGTTGTAAAACCTGGGTACAAAAAGTTCTTGTAAATTCTAGAAAGTAAGGCAGATTCAGTAATCATGTCATGTTTTCACAACAAATAAATCTATTTCCCCTTTTGATTAAAGATCAGGCAGGTGAAATGCATTCAGATAAAGCATATGGTAAATCATATGCTCAAAATACTCAGTTTAATTATGAAATAGAATAATGTGTCAATGAGTTCTTTTCAGGTTAGGCAGAGGAGAGTTTTTCTTTAATCAAGGTATTTAGGCCCACAGTAAAAAAATGCATATTTTTAAGTGAAAATGAAAGCAAGTTCTAACTCGCTTTTATCTATAATACCTCAACTGGTTAAAACAGCTGAGGAAGGTGTCAAGACTATCTTTAGAGTTTCAAATGAGGAAAATACAAACGCTGCAAGAAGTTAAGTTCTCTGGCTTTGTATCATTAAAGCTCTTGAGCACGTTCTTAACTTTAAGCACAAACATTCCCATGAAAATCATTGGGTGGTGACTTGACAACTTGCAAGATCAGGTCCTTAAAATGTTTATTTTCCTTCATTATTTTGCATATGTTTTGCAGGTTCTTCTACAGCAAAGCAGCAAGCTGCTACTTGTCCCTTTTAAGTGTGGGTACGGAGGAATTTACAGTGTAAGCATTTTGTAATATATTTTGTGAAATCTATGCCACTACCTCAATTCTTTTCTGGAGATTTACTGTAGCGCAGAAGCACTGCAAACCTAACACAATTCAGTCAAGGGGAGTGGGAGATACGGCTTCTTTATCATCAAAAGGCATTTATTTGTGGGAGAGTTCATGGAGCAAGAGCCACGTATCACAAGGATTATTACTTCACATGTGAGGTTGGGTAACTAATTAACAAAGCTGTGTTGTGTACTGACTGGAGTCCTGGCATTTTATAAATGAAAGGAACCTCCTGTGAAGTTCATAAAGAAATATTCTCGCTGTCATCTTTGTAAAGGAAATAATCTGTTCTTATTTCTCAATAATAAAGTATTTTGAGATTATGCAAGTACACCAATGCAAGATGGTCATTAACTATTTAAGTGTCAGAGTCTAACTACTCCATGTTGTTTTCATTTTAGTTCTTTCTGTTTCATTTGTAATGGATTTACCATCGGTTAGCACTTACAGCCTCCTCTTTGCTTCTAGTGAAATACAAAGGACCTTTCAGTTGCAGGCAATTTACAACCTGCAATACGTAAAACTGCAGTTTCCTTACGTTTCAGTGTAGCCTCTGTCCTTATTCTGTGTTCGGATGACACTTTGTGAAGCAGAATAACATCCTCCTCTCCACTGTTTCTGTTGATTCTGTGTCTTGGGATTTCAACAGGAAAACAGGCTCCAGTTTAAAGCCAGTCAGAGTTAGCAACTAAGGGTTTTAAGAATGCAGACTAAGCAATTATCACAGAAGTGGCCAGAGCAGCTAGTCTGTATTTGGGTCCAAGATTTTCCAAAATTTTCCTTTGAGCAGTGGTTCTGGTTACAGCTAACTCTAATAATTACAGTTCATACTGACCTTCTTCTCCGAGGCCTGTTTGCAGCATCTAGACAGCTGAAATACTGTTTGTGCCAAGGACTTCATAATAATAGGCAATTCTTATGCTAACGCTGCTGTCAGTAATAGGGAGTTTATCACTGTACTTTAAGAGACTGTAAGCTGAGAATAGACTGATGTGTTATTGGATATTTCCGTAAAAAAAACACAACAAAAAGGTAAATTCATGTCCAAAATCTACTTACCTGGCTTCTGGCAGTAGCTCTGCTGCAATAAATGTTTCTAAATGAATACATGTGCAAAATAAAATATGCCCAGAATTAATGCACACCTCCACTTTTTTTACCTGGATATTTAAACCAATGCCAAGTGGGCAGCACTGGAACCCTCCTGACCTTCTGCTGTTCAGGTAAGCATGGAGCTATGCACTGGGACAGAACGAAAGGATTTTAATTTACAGTCTGGAGAAGAAGTTACTGTCTTTCAAAATACAGAAATTTGAATCACTGTAGTCTGTGAACTGCTACACGTTTTGTGACACAAAAAAGAATCAATAAACTGCATCCTCTGCGCAAAGCAGTCTCAGGAACAACAGCATTTGCTGACATGAGAATGTATCTCCTGTTTATTCTTTACATTAAAAATATGCCTTGTAAAACACATGCCTCTGGCAGCATATTATTTAGGATTCTTTAGAAATTGTCTTGCTTTATAAATGTTGAAGTTTTCTTTCTTTGAACGTTTTATCCCTCAAGAATTAGCTTTTAATTTTTACAAACTGGCTTGTGTCTGCGATGGGTTTAAGTTATCTAGAGAAGGTCTAGGAGCTAGACTGAGGAGGTGTCTAGTTTGTTCTGGGGGTTATTTGTTAAAGTCTGTTTTAAAAAGTAACTCTTCTCTGCAAGAGAGAATAGAATTTTACAGACGAGATACATTAGGCTGATTTGTTTTCAACATTCCTTTTTCATTTTAGCTGACTATGACTGTCAGAAGCAGCAGAAAGCAGGAGCTGCTTGGAAGATGCTGTTAGACTTGGAATTATCTGTGTCTGAGGAAGGAAGCTTCCTAGAAACCATCCTTCACACAAATACTATGACGTCGCTCCAGTGTTCCATGATGAATGATATCAAGCAAGCCTCCTTGACTTTGAGATGTTTTTGTGGGAAGAAAGGTAAGATTTGAGGTGTGTGTCACTGCTGATGGCATGCATGATGACATGCCACAATAATAGCAGCTGAGTTTAGTTTTAAATTTCCTCCTAGTGCCAGTGGTTGATGACCCTATACTGGACTGTTGCTATGGAGTGGCTGAATGAACTATTAATTCAACACTGTCTCTGAAAAGGGAATGCTCAATATTCATGCTGAGTATCGTACTGATACTTATCTATGTAAATCAGACTTTTTTTTTCCTAAAGAAATCACCATTAACTGTTTACAGCTGTCTTAAATTTATCCAAAAACTTTTCCTGATAATTTCTAGGAATTCTTTTTGATCTCTGAATCCTTCCCAAGAATTGAATTTTTTTTATATAGTTAGTTAAAATTTACTTCTTACTCTGATCATTTCTGTCATCACTTCATGTATTAGTATATTCATGATGACTGAATGAACAAGGGAGCATGAAGACACCCAAACAAATTCAAATTCTAATTTGAGTGGATACTTTTGAAGATTTGGCCTGGTGCTATTCAAAATACCGTGCTTCTGAATCAGAAGTGATAAACTCACAAGAGAGAGTGCTGGAAATAATCCATGGACATCCTGTTCTTATTAGAAGTGGGCTAAAGCATTCTGACAGATTTCAAACCTGCTGAAATATTATTCATTAAAAATTTTGACTTTAACTCCAGCATATGTGGGAACACATCTTACTTACTTGTTTAAGGGTGGCTATGAAAAGGGGAGAAGACAAGTGTATTTGGTGAAAAACAAGGTGAGAAAAGAGGCAGAGAGCTGACTATGTGAAAAAGAAAAAGACACCCTGGGATGAGTGCAGAGAAAAGGGAAAGAAAAAAATCCTAATTTTTGTAAGTATGTCTCTTTAGAACAGAGACTGTGCCAAACCTTGGACTTGGAGGCTGTTCTGTCCTTAATACATTGCACATGATTGTCTGTAGCTAGAAAAACATTTTTTGTGGGTTTTTAAAAATTGAATTATCCTTATATGAAATAAAACAAACGATGAGTTTAAATGACAGAGTATAAAGAGACCAAATTCATTTTGCAAGCCTTTAGAGAGTTTAAAAATCCCTTAGGTTCACAAAAAATCAAACTCCATCAGGTTCATAAATTCCCAGAGTAGGATGTAAAATGGACTTACTTTCATCTACTTTAATTAAGTTTTCATCAGACTCTTTATATTTAGTTAACTGATTCTCCTCTCACTTCGTGTTTGTATTAAGGGCGAGATCCAAAATACCACATCGACACTTCCTGTGCAATCTAGATAGAAGTTAAGTGAAGAGAGAGGTTGTAAAACCTGTGTAACTTTTAAAGCTACAAGACTGTAGGCAGTTTAGTATTCCTCAGGAATGCCTTTCTGCTCTACATACGAAATCTAGGCCCCTAGCTTAGTGCCTTAACAGACTAACTGGGTCCATTTTTCAGATGTTGCACTGCCTACCCAAGCAAGGTGAAGCTGGCTCTAAGCATTAGCCCCAGGTAGAAGCAAAGGCTTGTGACACCCAAACCTGCAATGCCCACACATCTTCTAGGCAAGTAGCACCTCCTGAGTGGATGCCAAAGCAGGGATATGCATGGAGTTAGATACTGAAACAAGCTGAGTGAGGCCTCTGATAGTCAATGGAGATGTCATGGAGTTGGGTGAACATAAGAATGGCTGTGCTGGGTCACAACAAGAATTCACCCAGCCCAACAGGCTGTCCATGATACTTACCTGACAGGGAGGCATCATAATCATGAAGGTGGTTTCCGAGGGTGAGCCTTATCCCTGACACTTCTGGTAGGCTGACCCCTGCAATTTCCCTGGTCCAGGGACCTTGACAGTAAAATCTGTGATGTGAGAGACTGTGTTTGTATGTTTTCCTGAATTAAAACATAATCCTACCTCCAAACTCCTGGTAATCTGAAGTGGATGCCTAGGGAAGGTCATAGGAGAAGGTAATCTGATTGCTGCTTAAGCCCATATCAGCTCTTAGCATCTTTGATGTTCCTTGCAATGAATTCCACCCATTTCATGAGAACTACATCTTTTAGTTCAGTCTGAATTCTCATTTGGAGCTTCATTCGATGTCCCTCATTCTTGAACTGGAAGATGCAGTAAAAAGTTGGTGCCAGACTACCTTCTCCCTGACACTTAAGATTTTACACAGTTCTGCCACATCCCTCCTCAGTCATCTGTTTTCCAGACTGCGGAGTCCTGAACTGTGTGATCATTTCCTTACATGGAAGTTGTTGCAGACCGCTGACCATATGTCCTTGCTCTTTCCTTGTTTTTCTGTATTATAAAGTATGTTCTCAGCCCCACTGCTTTACTCAGCTTTAGAGCTAACTCCAGAGTGTAAGTGGAGCTTTCTTCCAGTCAAGAGTTTTCCTTAGAGTTGGGCGCCTTTGCTATTACTCTAAAGAATAAGGTGTAGTGATTCATTTTTGTTAGGATACATTTATATACACACCTGTGTGTGAGTGTATGTGAGTACTTGAAATTTTCTTCACCTCCTCTTCTACCTTGGATGATAGCTTCCACAAAGCTGTTTATGTATTGTGGTACCCGAAGCAGGACTGGGAATTTGGGTGTCCTGCCTTCCAGGCCAGTATGTGACCCCTTGACCAGAGAGTTACACAGTCTCCTTCTTGCACTCATTAAATGACAGGATCAGCACGTATGCCATGTACTGTGGGGCTGCTCCAAGGACACCCTCACTGCAGCGCAGCCCCAGGCCCCCAGCTTCAGGCAATCTCTGAGAGATGGCAGAGCTGGGTTTGCAGTCTTGTGGGAACTGGGCACAGCTTGTCCTCATCTTCAGTAATTGCAAAGCTATTGTGTAACAGGATTTTTCTCTTCCTCTTCTAAGTGAAATGGCAACTGCTCTGATACTCCCTCCAGTGCTTGCTCCTATGGATGTATTGAGTGTGTTCACGTGCCACGCAGTGTTAGGAAGCATGCACAGTGGCACCACAGGTGTCAGACGACATAGGTCACAGAGCAGTTGCTGATGTGCTCAGACAGTGACCCTGAGTCACATGCAGACAGGATCATGTATCAAAGAAGTCTGCTGTCAAAGACATACATGCATATAGGATTAGGCAGGAAAGATGGTGTTTCAAGACCTGCAGTTTGTGCTTAGGTGTTTAATGTCCGCTTACATCCAACTTAGATGCCTGAGATCTGATGAGAAACTATTTTTTAGCCTCCTTATACATCAGTATTTCTCTCTTACACAAGCAGTTCCTTATGTGAGGTGGGTGGTATATGACCACAGGTAGATTAAATATGCTCTGATACTATATTATTTGGGACGAAGTCCACAGTTTAACTGAATCCATATTATATGTTACTATATTGCACAGAATTTGTTGAGCAGCGATTGCATCATCATAGGTGCCTGCATCATACAGCAGTTTCAACCTGGATATGAGGTCAATAATGTCCTAGGTGCCTGACATAGACTTACTAGAAAGCAGATGTTACACTGAGGAGCTATCTCTACAGGTTCACAATGATGGTATTACTGTTATCCCTGCCTAACTTATGGACTTGGGACACAGAGAGATTTTGACTTACCTAACCCAAGGTCACTCAGAAAGTCTTTAACAGAGCCAAGAAGAGACATCTCTTCTCCTGCATTTGAGTATCGTAATTGGCTACCAAAGCTTTTTTCTTTTCTGTTATTCAAACCTTTTCAAAAAAGTTGTGATCACTGTTCATATGCTTTCTACATACCTCCTGAGAACAAAACAAATCCATTTTAGGGAAAACAGAGGAAAGTATTGATGCTTCATGGAGCTGGTGAGGATAATCTTTCTTTTAGTGAATTTTCTTTTCCTGTAAGCACCTCCAAATCTTATTGCTCTCCATGGAGTAGTTTTATAAAATAATGAGTGAGTCATATTATTTCTTCTGTGAACTGTAAGGGCTGTCTGCTTTTCATTTAAAGAGGAAGTAAGTCAGCTTTCACATCCTTACTTGGGGACAACTGGTTTAAAATATTGATGATTAAAATTGAAAATTAACTGGAATAAAGATGTTCAGTTTAGAAATTTATTAATAGAACGCTGAGGTTGGGATTTGTACACACAACTAATGGAAGATTCAGCTGTGTGTTTGTTGTGAAATTTCTACTCGTTATCTAGTGAGGCAAGACAAGTTCCTGGACAAGTATCTATAATGTAACTATGAGCTTACTAGGTAAAATACTGCACTGCAGTGATACTAGTGAAAGGATGCGTCAGGTTTTCTTGGTTTGGGGCTTTGTTCACCTATTGTTGCAGGTGAAAACAAAAAAGGGATGGGGAGAGAATTCACCTTGCTCAGAAGAGATGTAATGCTTTCATGTGAGGGTATAGAGCTGTTCCAGCCAGAGCAAGTCACCTTGACTTCTGGCCAAGAGTGTCCTCAGAGGGATAAAGACAGAGGCTGGAGTTGCATAGGTGCCGGTCCTCTCACCAACTGATGTCCCATGTGGTGGTTTTCAAAGGCAACTTTTCAGATGGGACCTGTCTCGGTGTGTGTAATGAAGTGCATTATGTTAAAGTAGTGTTGGTGATTTCTCTGAGGAGGCTCCACAGCATGTGGAAAGATATCGTGTCTCTTCAGTGGTGTGCTGGTTCTCTGCTCACTTGGGATCAGGGGTGAGAGTGGTGGTGGTGATGGCAGAGAGACAATTCATGTAGTATAAGCCCACACGGGAGCTCCCCCTTCTGCGTATGCAAAGGAAAAGGGGCTAAAATTCATGGCAAGGTAGAGGAGAAGGGGCTCATTTCTCACCGGACTTACCTAACCCGGACTTTTCTCACAAAGAAAGAGCATGAGAGCTCGTCTCTGAATTTGCCTATTTCAGTCTGCGAATATATTGATTTGTAAATAGAATTTTTGGGTGAGATTTTCTTTACAAATGCAGAATGACTCTTCTGTAACCATGTACTATTACTTGTACAATAACAACACCTATTTCTGTACAGCTATTTGAAATGAGTAGAACTGATGACGAAAAACAAAACCATCACTGAATTAAATGTATAACATCCAGATCAATATACATTTCTATAAGCAAAATAGCAGGTGCTACTCTTCTTTGGGTTGTAGCAACCAGTTGAGCAATGTCAACAGATATGGTATAGCACCAAACTGAGCTGTGAAAATGCCATCAGGTTTTCTTTTTTGATACTTGAAATTCCATCTAGAATGGATTCCCCACAGGGGGTCTGAAACTAGAAATCCAGAGATACCTGCAAGTATCATTGTAACAATGAGCCAATGAGCAAAAAATGATAATAATAAAAATTGTTTGTTCTTCATGTAAGGGAAAAATAACTGTTTTCCCAAACACAAATCATTTCCAGTAACATCCATTTCAGGAAGATAAATACTGTAACCACTTCGTTGTGCAGAAGTGTTTATTTATTACGGTCTGTGTGAACCTTTTGTGTCCACGAGTACAGAATAAAGAATTCTGTTCTCAAAGCTTTAAAAGCTCTACTGATACTGAATGCATGAGGAAAATGCTACTAATGAAAATCACTACTGGTTTTTTTTTTTTTTTTTTGACCCATTGCCTCTTTATCCCCATTTGAGTGAGTAGTGTTAGCATCATTGTCCACATGTATCCATGCACAGGAGCTTCTACTCTCAGCTTTCCTGCACTGAGTGGCTGTGCACACATGAACACACAGTTGATATCACGTTAAAAGATGGTGAAATGACTTCTGCCCCAAGTATTCTCTTGCTGATTACTCTTTTCTGGAATGCAGTCACATAAATGTTCTTTCCAACTTCCTCTGTTTAGTAATGTATAAGCAGTTACATCCTGCTATTGAAATTATTATTATTTTTTGCTTAATGTTGAACTGATATAATATGCGTTATGCACACTAGTACAACATACATTATATATGGGTACTAATACGTGTTTTCAGCTACTGTTTTACAAACAGTGAAGAATGAATAGTGACATATCAAGCTGTATAATTCTTGATGTCTGCCTTGAGCATTGTAACCTGCTGATTTCAAACCAGAAACCTATGAGGTTTTTCTTGCTAAATAAGGGTACAAGAGTAGAACTATTAAAAATGCATTGGAATATGAGGAAAGGTATATAATCAAAAATTATTGTCGGCTACATTAAAAGAATCATACTGGATTTAACTTAATGGTATGTTCATGTCTTAAGTGAGAAATACATTAGTTCTAGCAAATGCTATTTTACAGTACAGACAATTTTTAGAACATAAATTATGCAGTTCATTGGTCAGATTTTGTTTTTTGTATTCTGGTCAGAACTATCATTTGAATGATTTGTGAGTAACATCCTGCAGAATATATTTTTCATTCTTGTGTCTGCAAAACAAGAGTTGTTTTTATTTATACAAAAAAAACTTAATGAAAAGATGTGTTTAATGTAGCTCTGAACCAGATAAGGATGTAATATGTTTTGGAAGCAATTGTCTGTTTATTAAACAACAATAATTTGCCTTTAGTTTTGTGTCTAAGCATTTATTATTTTCTCGTTTTCCAGAGACACTTCAATACAGTGCTGTTGATCCTATTGCTACTGGAGTATTAAAAAAAATCTGCTACTCATAAATAGAAACCTAATATGGCCTATAGTTCTTACCAAAGTTGAAAATAAACTCTCACTAGGTTATGGTGTCTCATACAAGAAATCATTAAGATCACTTATGATCCTATGAATGACCTACCTTTTCATCTGAGAGAACTGGGCAAGGGCAAAGGCAACACAGCTTGTTTTTCTACTGCACCCCAATTGTAGGCAGCAGTACTGCAGACGAATATGCAGTAAAAAGAAACAAAGTCTGAAAGTTAATACCCCAGGCGCCAAACACATGTCTGTGAAAGAGGAATGCAACCAGACATTTCTGTGTGCAGTACATTAATTCCTAATAGGATCTTTCTCTTTTACAAAGGTCAGATTATTGGACAGAACGGAATCCAGTCTCATACAATGTGTATTACCTTCCCTAATGTGTGGAGAGTAACAGCATGGTTGTGTTTCCTTGTCATGGGGTTAGCACCCCTGATAAGTGATTAATACTTCCACTTGTAAGACAGCATGATTCAATAAGTCAGTCCTATCAGAGCTGGCTACGTGCAAATCTGGCTTTTTATATCGACAAATAATTCTCTGCTACAAAGTGCAGGGTGCCCCCGTAACAACAGAGGGACGGGATGCTGAGGAGGATGCGCGCAGGAAGAATCATACCCTGCCGGTTAAAACCTGGTGTTTCGTTCCATATAGCACTCCCTTTTCAGTCTCCTGCTTCCCTTTTCAATTGCTGATGATGTGACGGAAAACATCAGATCGATGTTCTAGTGCCTGAAAGCAGGGCCTGACGCGAGTCTTGCCATAGCCTCCGGCGCGTTCAGCATGGCACTGCCGAAGTTCTGCCAGGGGAGACGCCGAGCCCGGGCACAGGCGCGGGGGGGTCACTAGCGTGCGCCCAGGCCACAGCGCAGAGCAGAGTCGCTTGGTAGTTGGCCTCCCCGCTCCTGCACAAGTGCACAAGTTTCTGCCAGCTGCAGAGACAGTTTCTGGTTGTGGCCAAGCAGAGACCACCGATTTACAGCACTTAAGCCACTGAGAAAACGCAGCAGCTTTTCTGTGTTGTCAACCACAGCCGAATTTATAGAACAATCTGAGAGGTTAAAAATAATAAGAAAGTCCTTCAGTCATTGACTCTTTTGGGACACATTTTCTCTCTAAATTGGTGCTCTTAATTTAGATTTTGGACTAATTTATATCGCTGTTTTCATATGCAAACAAACAACCACGCAGTTTATAACTGCAGGACTGTAGTTTGCAGTCCTAGTTTGTCAACATTTGTCTTGGCTTCTAAAGTAATTTTTCTCAACTAAGAACTACAAAATTTGCTTATGAAGCCAAACTTATGCAGGATATAAACTTTAACAGGCAGTGTACTATTATTAGATTACCTTTTGTCAAGAGAAGCATTGTAGAAGAATAATAACAGAGCCTGGAATTTCTCACTGCATTTATTACCTTAAAACTTGACAAAAATCAAAATTGTTTTTTACATAAGTAATTAATTTTTTTAAATAAGGAAGTTGGTAGTATACAGTGTAAATTTGTGTATCAATGATACTTTATGACTAGATTTCTCTACAAAGAGGTAATCAGTATATACAACTTGTGATTAGCGTAGTTTGAACATTATAGATTTCACATAATTATGATTATTATTTTTCTTCATATTTTTTCTCTAAACTTTTCAGGACTACTTGAGAGTCCTAAATGATGAGTATAATGTTTCTCAGGTGATTCTTGTTGAAAAAGCAGTATTTTTTTATGATGTAGTAAGAAAAAAGTGAGAAGTATCTAATAAAAATGGGGTTGTACCAGAGAGTTGGAGTCAGCTGAGTTTTGGTGATTCAGACTGTACTATAGACTATGAAAATTTTAGGGGAGGGAAAAAAAAAGCAGGTTCTGGAATTTTTACCTGCTATCTGTTTCTCACCATCTTCATCCCTTTGGGAAAGAGTGAAATTTGTGCTAAAGTGCAAAAGTTGCAGGATGTGAAATCTCCAGATGCTCAGAAAAACATATTTTAGTGTTACGTAATGAAATCTGATGGGTGGAAATGCCCTTCAAAGGCTGTTTCCTTCCCTTGAACAACAAATGCTGTCATCAGCTATTTTTGATTAGCCTGTGAATTATGGTTCTGTCGAGGCAATGGGGCTCTGGTTACAAATGTTCCTTCAAGCGTACCAACAGGCATGTGATCATGAGCAAAACTTGGCCCCTTGCAATGGCATGCAGTGCCACCAATGGCACCTGTTGGCATGGCCCACGATGAAATGCTGGGTCAAGACTCATCTCTGTAGGATGTGGCTGAGTCTTAAGCACCTATGACGTAGTCTGTGGTTGTAATGTTTTTGTAGCACAAAGGCAACGTAGTAACTCCGAGAATACACAGGTAGGAAGTGCGGGAAAAGTGGAAATGGCAGATGCTCAATCGGCAGTAAAAAATTTCTGCTCTTGTTTCTTGGCTACTACATATGTATGTTTAGAGAGAGAGTGCAAAATCTTCTGGGGTGGCAATTCGATATACTGTGGTGATGTTACTCTGCAGAAAAAATTGCACTAGCCTGTAAAAAAGTGGAAAACTTAAACATCGGAACAACAGATTTGAAAGAAATCCAGTTCCTAATTTCCATCTTCAAATGAGACTACGCAGTACATGATATTTATATTTCTTTAGTAGTGCAATGTGTAGGATAAGTTTCTATTACTTCCATTTTCCCGTAGCAATCTAAACAGTTTAATTCCTTGCTGTTCACACTTTTCAAATACTTTGTTAAGAGTTACCATATTTTTCTTCTATCCTCAGGCTATGTGTTAACCTCTTTACTCTCTCCACATACATTAGTCTCCAGCTTTTTTATCTGTACTGTTGCTCTTTGCTGAATTCCTTCCAATTTGTGGCTGTCATTCTGGTATTGAGGTATCCAGATGTGTATACAGAGTCATACAAGACAGATCAGCATATCCTAGTTCTGTCCAACAGTACTGAATTATAAATTTTTAGGCTTATAAACATTTTGACATTCTATATCAACTCAGTCTTTTCTACTGGGGCTGCTCCTTCTCAAAGGGTTTACAGTTATTATTTCCCACATGCATTTTTTTCTGAACCGAATGCCGCTTGGTTGTTTTCCACCAGTATTTTTTTTGTCTTATAGTTTTGTTTGTGAACACTGATCCTGTTTTGATCTTTATCTTTCATCTTGCTCATCACTAGAAAGGCAGCCTTCTTTGCTGAAGACAATTGCTAGATCTAGACTTAGCACTATTCCCAAAGAGAAATTCAGTGCTGCTTCTCCTTACTTCCATGTTTTAAGTTAGGAAACTAGATACAACTGAGCTTTCCACTGACCCATTGTACATTCGCAAACCACCTCCAAATTCAGTATATAACTTTGTAGTGCTTTCTGGTCTTTCAGGAGATTTGATTTCTGTGGTCAAACCAAAGCAAAGACCACTACGCAAATTAGAAAAGAAGAAAAGAAGGAAAAGGAACAACTGCTCCCAACTCTGCACGGGCTCCCGTTGAAGCAACCAGAGGTGACAGACCCAGACAGCAGTCAGAGCCACCACCTGCATACCGACCCTGTCCTTCCAAGATGATGGAAAACAACCCCCCAAAACCCCACCTGGGCTACGTGCTAGCAGTTATGCCAGAAGCTCCTTTGCTGAAGCACTCTTCTCCTGTCAGTCCCCCTGCAATAATACAGCTGGCTGCTGGCATGGGGAAGGCCACAGGCACAGGAGACAGCTTGCCCCGGAGTTACAGCTGCGCAGGGAAACGTACTCCCACAGGGTGTAAGAATGGCCACGAACCTCCAAATGCAAAACTCCTTGCTTTGATTTAGTACTTGCCTCAGATTCTCTCATATGCAACAAACAGGTTATTTATTCTGGTAGCTGGAAGGGGAGAAAGAGGATTTGTGTTTGCTTAAGTATTTTGGTTGTATTTTGTTATTATGGTTGAGTGGGTTTTATGCTTACCTAAACAACCAGAAATATTCCAAAATACCCTGGTTAACCAAGTAGTTTAGTTAACACTTCAATGGAGATTTAATTTAACTCACCCTTTTTGAGCAAACATCTTTTTCTACGAGTTAAATGACCCAGTTCAGTTCCTCGATCGATATTAAATAATGTGCAGGGCCTAAATCTCGGGACAGCCTGAATCACGTAGCCCACAAAGAAGCACGGAGCGTTCGGCTGCAGGGCTAGCTGTCCACCACCTCCCTGCTCCCTGCTTTGTGCCCACCCGGGACTGCACCGCGGGAGCCAGCACCCACCTACCCAGCGCGCTGCGTGCCCTCACCTGGGGAGAGCGGAGAGCGAGCCTTCATTTCACTCGGGAGAGCAGGCTAAAGGGCAGAGCTGTGACTCTCCTCTGAGGAACTGTTTTCCAACATCCTGATTTTGACTTTGTTGTCAGGAATAAGAATGATGCAACTGCTCAGAAATGTTGAAGCAAAAGAGCCGTCTTTAAAAGTAATTGCTTCCTCCCTTGGTAAACTGACTACTCTTCAAGCACTACGAATCGCTGTAATTAATCCTTAATACAAGTTACTGTGTATATGTTGCATTGTTATGTTTACTTAGATGTAAAATGCATTATTCTTTACAAGGTCATGGCATAAATCCACTTCAGTCTCTATGACAGGCACAGGCAGCTCTAAACTAAAACATTAGAGGGGAGTGTTAAAAAGCTAGTTAGGTGCCAATATGTTAATTAATTAATCACAGGCATGTTTCAAAGCATTCTTCACACATCAGGTGGGGCTCCTGGGCTATTATGAAATGCCAAACTTCCCTTGGGGCTTTGAGGATTGCACTTCTGAATTCCTCAGAAGTTCAGGGAAGTAAAAGGGTATGTTTTTGGTATGAGTCACTGAAGTGAGGTTGGAGATAAAGATTTCTTATTTTGTTTTATATTATGGGGGAGCAGTAACCAACAAGCATCTCAGGAAGGAACAAAGTGGAAAGCAAAGAAGTATTTTTTTTCTAGACCTATAAGCCCATTTCCTCTAAACTCACTTAAATTTTAACTTAAAATTAATCTTAATTTTTCTGAGCTCAACTTTAAGTTCAAGCTGCTGGTATATATCAGCCAGACTTCTCTAAAGTTCTGGGGAGAAACCTGTGGTTACCTTTTGTGTCAGCTCCTTGTGTAGTAAAGTGTGAGTGAACATAAGTACCTTTTACAGTTCAGTACCAAAAACTTGAAAACAGTGAGTTACTCCCTCTCTTTCTGCAAACAGAACATTCTTGTTTTCTCCCAGCTTTTTGTCTGTGAGCCTATGAGGTACTTGCGAGGCTATATCTACAGATCTCCCCCACAACTTTTTTTTTTTTTGGTAGTAAAAGAGCAATGCCTATCAAATAATTTCATTCCATTTCAGCGGAGACTTGAAGAAAGAAAAATAAAAAAATTAGCAGACTTGATGATTATAGGGAAAACCTATTGTTATTATTATTGTTATTTTAAGCCATGTTGCTGTAGCATTGTTATGTGTTGCAGAAGTGTTATCTGCCCAGGGAAGCTCCTCAGCTGCGTAGCTGTCTGCTCAGCCCTGTGCCGTGAGAGCAAGGTGACACCTGAAAGGCATTCTTGGTAAGGTTCAGTTAGAGAGACTAACGGGCTGTGCCAGCCAGAGACCGGAGTGTGTTAGGGGCCCGAAAAGAGCTTTCAGCAGGGTGAGAGTACAAGGCAGGGGTGTGTGAAAATGTGGTTGGTGATGTCTGCATGCGCAGGTAGCAACCTGTGCTGTCACCCGCTGTTTCATCCCAGCTTCTCGAGCCAGAGGAAAATAGGTAATAAATTGTGGGCCACCTGCTCTGCCTAAAACTTTCACTTTAACTGGCAGGAAGAGTAAGTGTAATGGAATTTTTTAAAGGGTTGGGCAACTCTGTTTACATCTGACTCATGTTGCATGTAGATTCATGAAATCTAAAGCGATTCCTGGACTAGATACAGAAGAGAAGTGCCTCGCATGTCAGGACAAAGCTAGTACTATGTGGCATGTTAGAGCTGAGGGAAGGTCACTCAGTTTCGATTTTTTTCTAATTAGCATTCCCACTCTGTATCTCATGCTTCACCTGCGGCGAAGTTGTGTAATGCCCTGGGAACGCTGTTCTGCTTTCCCAGCGAAGGTGCAGAGGAGAGACAGCTTTCAGAGAACCCCTCCTAAGTCCTGCACAATTCAGCCTGGAATATGTTCAGGCAAGACTTTGGGAGTGCATCCAGTACTGCATAGATATCACTGATGAAACAAGATATCCAAATAGTTGGATATGATTCAAAGAGTTCTCAGTCCACTGGAGAAATGAGAAAAGCAGAAAAAGCTTTTCTTCCTTTGGAAACTTCACAAAAGCTCCTTAGAATGAGATCTTTGAAACTCAGTGTGCAGTTAAATTGCTTTGTGAAAGATGCCTTGTTTCTCAAGAAAACAAAACTTCATCAGAACTTCAAATATTTTGGTTAAATTCTTCTAGTTTATTTTAAGATTTCAGTTGATGGTTTAAGAATATATCATCAGGAAAGGGGAAAAACTCAGATGAATGTTGGTATGAAACAAGAACTACCTTTCACCTGGATTTGTTCTGCAATAATCATGGGAATACAGGCATAAACTCAAACAAATATGGAAAGGGAGTGGCTTATTCAAAGACTTATAAATAAAGTACAAAGGTATCGCAACGGGATCTTTAAACTTGGTAGAGCATTTGGTAACCAGGAAAGATTTGGCAAGGATCTCTTATTTACATTCTACTGGATTCAGCTGTTTTTAGCTATTTGCTTGTTGCTTTCAGCTGAAATGGCCAAACGAAATCCCTCAAGAGAACTCCTCTTTTATGGATTTAAAATTGATAGGTATTACTGTGTATTCTTGAGTGTGGTAGAAGAATATCCTGGATTAAAATGTTAAATATTCTAATAAAGAAATTGACTTTTTTTCTTCTTTTTTGTGTTAAGGGTTGCAAAAGAAGTGTGCAACAAATACAGATCTGTCACAACTGCAGCAGTTTAAAAAAAAAAGTAAAAGAAAGGCATTAAAAATAGCTGCAAGTTTTGACTTTTAATAATGTTTTGTATTTAATTTTTCTAGAACTGTGCTGCCAAGTGGCCTGTAACTTACAGAGCTGTCATGAACCTTAATGCAGTGGAACAGCTTGTTTTGAAAAAAACTACAGAAAAAAACTTGGTTTTATGTTACTGGAAAGATGTGTGCTTTCTTTCAGTATCAGCAGGCAATCAGAGTTTCTATGGGCCTGGTGTTAACAGAGTTATAACAGCATGAAACTCCAATAATACGGTGATGAATGAGCCTGCAGACTGGGGATGCGGGGTGGGGGTGGGGGGAAATCATGTGTTTTGGAACAGAAAGATGTTTAGTAGCAAGGAGGATGCTGCCACTATATATGGTCACTCCTTTGTTCGTGTTCGTTCAGGAAGAGCCACACCTTAGATGCTTCGTGGGTTGACACTGCGGGGTGATAACTGTCACTTCTCTGTGTATGTGGGAAGAGCACTCCAATGTAATACCGTGATCTGGACATACCTGTTTGCGTGTTGCAGCTTGTGTAATCTTTGTTTCAAGCTTTTGATCGCAAATAAGAACTGAATTTCTGCACCTCTGTCCATTGGCATTGATGGAGCGGGGTTTCTCAGCAACCATCTCTGAATAATTCTGGAAGGATTCATACGTGCAGCGTAACTACTTATTTACATTAGTAAATAGCCTATCTTTATGGCTGCTTTATGTCTTTACCTCTCACTTAAATCTGTGTGTTTTCTTTCCATTGATAAGAGTTCCCTGACAGCTAATGGAAAATACCCATTGATATAATAGAGTCAAGGATTAACCCATTGTCACTAAGCACAGAGAGAAAAGCAGACAGACAAATGAATAAGGTGGGAAAGAGGAACTGGGGCTACATCTATTTCAGGAAACGAATTATTATATAGTAATAGACTCATAAAGCTTAATTATTTTAATTAGATATTACATAGATATCTACATTGCAAAAGCAATGTAGAAGTGGCCTTGAGGACATAAGCTGCTTCCATTTTGTTCTCTCTTGAGCATTTGCCTGTGCTTGACTGTTTAAGCCTGGCAGACACAGCAGGTCCTGCACGTTGCAGCAAGCACCCTCTGGCTGCTCCTGGGCTGGGGCTTTGCTCTTCACACGGGCCATGAGTGTGGCATCGATGATGGCCTCCAAAGACAGCCTGTATTCACCTGTCATACTTCCCACATTGATGCAGGATGAAAACATGGAGAAAGCAGAAGGCTTATCTTCCATTTTGCAGTTCTCTCTTTACAGTGATTCCTCACTTGCCCTTGGTCTTACTGAAACCCAGCAATGGTGCTGTGTGCCACTGAAATGGAGCCTAAATCCATCTCCCTGGCCTGTGGCTAAGGGCCACAGTACAGCAATGCCTGGGATTAGCAGGCTTCTGCCTCGGAGATCAGGGGTCAGAAAAACTGAGTTTAAAAAGATGGGTGATGTGTTCCAGCAAAACTTGATGTTGCTGTGGTGCCAACTCTGCACAGAGCAGCGTAAGAAGATAGACTACTTCTCCGGGTGATATTTCAAGTGACTTATTGCATTAATTTAACTGACAAGACAGAATCAGCTCAGTGATTTTCTCTTGCCTGAGTGGGTATTTTGTGAGAAATGTGACAACTGTATGTCTTCCAAGTTGGCTTACAGCCGGTATCTAATGCATCTCACAAGCATATAGAAAAGCTGTTCAATGCTAAGACCCAGTCCTATATGCCTGCTGTAGTTACTGCGGTGAGGATTTGGACCTTTATTTGGGTTGTATTTGCATCTTAAGAGCTGTGATAAAAGGTCTGTGAGATCAAAGCAAAAAAGTGTGTGTAGTCATGGTAACCTTCAGAAGTTCCCATACATAAAGAAAGTATAGGGGTTTAGGAACAGAGAAGGGATGAGCTGAATATCCAATGGTGAGGCAAGGTTTGTCTGTTGCTCCTGGTTGGTAGGAGATTACTGAAATCTGTCCTTCCCTTGGTGTCAGTTGTATAGTGTGGTTGATTCATAAGAATGAACCACTATTGCTTCTGAATTGATTGTGTGGTCTGCACGAGTTCCTCTTTCATGCCCGTATGGAGTCTAAATGCTTCTTCCCTGTTCAGAATTCCACCAGAGCTCTTTTTACCCAGTGTCATGTCTCCCAGGGTGTGTTCATGTAGCATTTTAGTTGGATCAGGAATGGTTTTGGCAGCAAACATTGCCATCATCACCGCTTGCTGTGCTTTGAGTCGAGCTGCAAGTCTTGGAGCATGCAACTTGATTGAATTCCTTTTGCATGAAGCTAATCCTGTCAATTTTCTCCAGGAGCACACCTAATGGGCCACGGGGTCAGACTAAAGCTCATCCAAAGTAAACCCTGAAATGCACATGGTATGGTTGCTGTGTCCTCAAGCAGCAACCTCCTTGCTCTACAAACCTGTCTCTCTTGGGACACAGAGCTTGCAAGCAGAGATCCCTTCCCCTTGTTGTGTCTTTACTTTCAACAGCTCTCTTCTGGTCATTCCAGATTGTTCCTTCCTTTTTTCAAGTCCTTCCTCAAGATTGAACTTCTTCACATTTTACTTGTTCTATTGCTTTCCAGTCATAAGCAGGCTAGCTCTGAGCACAGGGAGAGCATCAAGCAGACCACAGAGTGGCCAAGAAGCCACAGGCCAGGTGTCTGCATTGTCTTGGAGGAATTAATAAGCTGGACAAAGGTGAGAGTTGGGCTCTTGAGAATATTTCTGTCTCCTGTTCTCAGTCCTCACTAGCCTTGAGATTTGCTCTTTCAGCTGGGTGGATGCTTTTATAATTTTTTTCAAATATGTATATTTTATTAAATTTAAAATGAGCTAGTTTAAAAATGGCATACACCGCTCTAGGCTGAGGTCTCTGTTAGGCAGTATACACACAGGAGGGTTTGTATGTGATTCTCACTGTCCCACATGACCAAAATGTACATTTTTACTGGTGGAAAAGCAGCTAATCCAGGGATGTTGAAGATGTCTGGGACTTGGTTTCTGCTGCTGAAAAAGCTGGGGCATATTTAATGTTGTGCATGGGAGTGGTACAGATATATATTGCCTACACACAGTTTGGGACCTTCAGGGGAGCAAGGTGCTCAGCTAGTTGAGGACAGACATGCACATAGAATAAGAATGATTAAACTTGGCTGTGTGAAGCCCTCCCCTGGTTCTTCTCCTCCTCCCCCCATATCTTCTCTCCAAAAGTGCATTAAACAACTTCCAAACTGACTAACGTGCTATGGGGATTGTGACTATTTGAGACTGCTATACTTCCCAAGCTCTGGAGGCAATTATCATTTGGCCTTATCCTTCAAAGTGTGCTAGCTGGGTACAGTGCTCTTATAGCTGCACGCCTCAGGAATATTCCTTACATAACTCCCAAGTTATGAAAATACAGTGTTTAATTTTTACAGGCAATGAGATTGTTTGATCTATTGTTTCCTGTTAAATACACCATACCAAATTCCATCCCATGGGAACTGAAGCCAGTCAGCAATTGAGACGAGGGTTAGCCCATTCTCTTCTGGCAAAATTAGGATATTTAGTATCTCTGAAAGTGCATTTGTTAAGGGACAAACTGTTGTGCAGTATGTTGACTACTACTTGTGTATTAAAATCTTAAATGCACTAGGTTTCCCATTCAAACTTGTTGAGTGATTTAACTTACCAAGCAAAAAGAAATATATGTTTTTTCTGTA
Source organism: Chauna torquata (assembly GCA_013399475.1). Lineage (NCBI taxonomy): Eukaryota > Metazoa > Chordata > Aves > Anseriformes > Anhimidae > Chauna > Chauna torquata. The sequence goes on from VXAL01001922.1 coordinate 161,218, forward strand.
CTCATTGATCTTGTCTTTTGATGCCATGCCCATTGTGCTACAATGCATCTGGAAAATAGCCTGTGATATTTCTTGGGGAGGGAAACAGTTACGGCTGTACAATAATGTTTTACAATGCAAATGATCAAAAGATTACCAACTTCATTTTCAAATCAAGTCCAAACAATAACAGAAGCTATCAAGCTACTGTACTTTCTGTCACAGTTTCTCAGGAATATGCTGGAAATTCTGCCATCAGTAGCTATGCTTCCAACACTCTATGGTTTGGTGCCTGGACAGATGTGCTGCAGCCTGAGAAAGCACAAAACAAAGTGTAAAATGAAACAGATTTAGCAGTGAAGTGTATGTGTAATGACTAGCTTTAATGGATATAGCTCTGCCTGTATGTTGCCCTAAAAGCAATATGTTGAGGGTGAGCAGGAATACTTGTACCTCCTTTAATCATAAGTTATATAGTTTCCAGGTAGCTGCATTCAGGGTGGATAATCAAGCAGCAACTTTTTCATATAACATGTGATTAGACAGTGGAGCTCATTGTCACTGTATGTTTTAGAAAATAATAGATGGCAAGATCGAACAATTCATGTGAAGGTTCAGGTAGGCAGCTGCCATATAGCAGTATCCTGAGAGACCATAGCAATGAGTGCTGAAAAAAACAGGCTGTGAAATAATCTGCAGAGTTTAATGGTTAGGAGAACTTCAATGGGAAGCAGAGTGTTTACATCAAACTATTGCAAGGGCTTGTGTATCTTTCTTCCTTAACGTGGTAGTGGTACTACTTGGGGATAATGAACTAGCTGGAGTAGAGAGCAGGTTGCATATTGAGAAATCCAGTGTTTTCCTTTCATTTTCCTTTCCCTTCCATCTACAAAAATGTGTCATTTTGATTCTGCTGAGAGGAAGGTTTTGTGCAGGCTTTGTAATTTGCCAGAGTAGTTTCTGAGGGATGTAGTTGTATGAAGATCTCCTCTCTTCAGGAGGCGAGAAAATTAGCATTTATTCTCACCTCTCAGGCTTTCTTTCTGTCTGTAAAGATCTATAACTAAACTGCATTCAATATGGGTTTGATTAAAGCCTCTAGAAAAATAGTCTCTCTCTTCTAAAAGGGATTTGGTTTCTTATCCCTTATTTTTGTGATATTATATTTACAGTCTTGGGACAGTTTTAAAGTAAAATATCTATACTGTCTAATATCAATAGCTGACTGATGATGCCATGGTAAGGCCATTCCAGTTATGGGGTCCTTGGGCAGCCAAGGGACCAAAGTGCCCCAGTGTCCCCTTTCTCTGCGGTGCTGCAGAAAAAGGAGCACGCTCTGCAATTACTCTGGCTTCTTCTCCTTTGTAGCAGGAGGGAAGAAGAAAGAGTTCACAGTAACTAGGAGTTGTATTGTCTGTACCTGGCTTCAGCTGGCCAAAGCCACCACTTCCATTGTGTGACTGTCACACAGCATGTGTGGGCACAGGTAGGAGTTTATATGATGTGACACCTGGCAGAAGGGAAAGGGCAACTACACAGCTTTCTCCTCTGCTCCTTCTGTGCCTTATTTACACTTCCGGGAATTGGGCTTCTGAGTGAAAATGCTGGAAACAGATGTTTTCCATATGGGACTATGGGGCTGATCGATTGTGCTGTGTGGGGAGACTGACTTGCTCTGAATGTTGCAGTGACCTAGAGATGCCCAGAGTAGCTCGGAGTCAGTGTGTCATTGGGGTGAAAGTTGTCTGAAGCCTCCTGGAAGCCGATGGTTATAAAGCCACCTTTTCCTTACACCAGGCTTAAAAAACCTGAAGTGGCAGTGACAGTTGACTGTGACACAGAATGCCTTGAAGGTCACCTGAGACATGAGCTGTATCACTGCAAGGGCTTCAGAGGAGGATGAAAGCAAGGGATAGGGTATGTCTGGGTGTAGGCTGGATAAAACAGTGCGTAGGCAGTGCAGCCGGGATACCACAAGAGCAGGCAGAGACCACTGGAGAAAGCCAAGAGTGGTCAAATGAGCCTCGGTAGTGGGGCCCTGAGAGGAGGAAAAAAAAAAAAGAAAAAACAAGAAAAAAAGTTCATGCTTTTTGGGTGAAGTGCTGGCTGGTGAATAAAAGGCTTGGAATAAAGAGCAAAGAAATTCCTTCTTACTGTTTGATGATTGTATTAAGAGAAATACAGCTTAATGCCCATTTTCAGTAAATAAACAGGGTTGCTACCCTGTTTATACACAATTCAATCTTCAGTTTCCTCAACAAAAACAATCTAAGCATTAGCTAAGGTCTCTGGCCCAAAGGGGTAATAGTATTCTCTAATGGGAATAAATAGAGGGTAGGCAGTGCTCTTTCAACCCGTTCTTTGAAGAGCGAGCTGAGTACAGCCTTTAAGAAAGGTACAGGTACACAAATATTTACCTATTAGGACTCTATTCACCATGGGTTCAGTCCTATTGTATTTGACATTTCTTTGCCTCTCCAGAGATTTGCGTTCAGAGGCATGAGCTACATTTGCAAACAGCAGTGACCGAGGCGGTTGTGCTCTCTCATTTCATACCTCCAGGTCCCCGGTGGCCACGCAAAGCTGCCTGTGCCAGGCTGCAAAACCCTGTGCGTAGTCCTCAGCCATGGGGCAGCTCCGGATTGCACCCTGCATCAGCCCGGGGCTCCTAGGACTGATACCTGGGAGCCCGTGGTAACGCTCGTGGAGGATTAGGGCCTTGTTACAGTAATTGCTGGATAGAAAGTGTCATTTTGTGTAAATGTCTAATCACAGAGCTGCCTTTCTCATTTACCCATCCTGTAATTAAGATACAAATGTGAAAGGTACTAAGAAATAACTGCCATTTCCTCATTGTGCCTGTCAGGTACTTTGATCCTGGTAAACCATTTTTATGGGATTAATTTATTGTAGTCTTGGATTTGCACTTTCATAAGATTAACTGAAGTGGTGTATTTTTTAACAGATCTGGACAGGTGGTCTGGGATTAAAGTGCAAAATAGAAATTTTGCTCCAATCCAGACTGGTCCAAAGGAACCAGCCACCAACCAGTCTTAAAGGACTGATTTCCTTATGGTGATGGGCAAGACCTCAGAGCAAACACACCGTGGATGAAGAACGGGGTTGGACTTTGTGCTATGTCCCCCTTTTTGTTTTCCTTCTTCATAGAGGGCTGCGGGCAGGGCAGATCAGGGCTGCTGCCTCTCCTGGGAGGGCCGGGAAGGCTGGTGGGAGGCCGGCGGGCCGGAGCTGAGCACCACCGCTGACAAAGGCCCCATTAAGCTGGGGGGGGAGGCGGAGGAACATGATAGCTGCCTCTCGAAGCCAGGGAATCTGTAAAGTAAACCGCTGGGCAGCGCGGACGTGGAGGTGAGGAATGTGAAACTGGAGTCGAGCTATTTGAGAGCAGCGCCCGTCCAGCGCCGTGCGAGACAGTGTTGGCTCGCAGGAGCGGCATAGCTGGTTATAAAATATAGCATTGATGGGACAAACTCTTTGTTGGTATAAATAACTTAAACTCTGGTCAGATCAAGTGATCTCTTCCTGCTTATGCCGGGGAAAGCAGGCAGCATAGCTGGCTCGTTGGCCGCTCCCCGCTCGGCTTCCCCATCCTGGGCCCGGCCAGAGCTGGGGCAGCCTCTGCGATCTGCTTATGGAGGCACGCAGCGAAACGGCGGCTGCGCCCTGGCCAAGGCTGCGCTCCTTCCTACTTGTGGTCACGTCTCAGATGCCTTCCTGGGCTGTTCCACACCAGGATGAGGTTTAGGACGGAATCACGACAGCGGTTGCTGAGAGCCACGGTCCTGCTTCCCCCCTGTGCTCTGTTTTGGCTCCTGCTTCCGGCTTTTCTTTGCTGATCATACTTATCTATTGGTTTCTTGGGTTTTCTCCTGCCAGCCCAGGCCTGGCCCAGCACAAGTATCAGTGCTGGCCTACGGGGAGCTATGGGGCTGTGCAGGCAGAGAGGAGAGGGGCAGGAGGAAGGCGCTGCCTGATGGGAAGCATGGTCCTGAACCTGCTCGCACTGCTGCGTCAGGGGTGGCAGGGCCTGGTCGGGCGTTCAGCGCCCTGTCTAACCCACCTTGTGGCTAGGCTCTGGGGATGCCTTCGTGAAAGAGAACACAGTGATAGTCTGTGCTGAAAAAGCTGCTGATCAGAGGGCAGGAAAAAGGTTAAAATCCTGACAGGGCTTTGCTAGCAATTTCCTGCGGAGCTGGCAGCAGGTTCAGGCTCTTCACCCTCTTCAGTTCTGCTCCTCTGCTAGAGCAGCTGCTAGCAGAATGGCCCAAACCAGCAGAAAATAGTGACTGGTGCATTTCAGCTAAGGGTAATGTGAGACAGAAATGAAAGTTAGTCTCAAATTGTGTAGTCAGTCTTCCCATTGATTCCCATGTTGCGTTATTTCACCCTTAGAAATCTTACAATGCTAAGTGTTAAGGAATGTTGTAGTTGAGTAAAAAGAAAAGAAAGACTGAAAAGAACCAATTCCTTTTGATACAAAACAAACTGGTGGGCAAATGAGCACAGCATATGGTAGGCAAAGACTGTTTTAACCACCATACCTTCCTATCTGACAAATTTTGTGTAACATCAACTTTGTTTACAGTTCATAACATTGCTAAGAGGAGTGCTCTGAACTGAGACTTGGATGTTTACTACCATAGCAAAGGAACAAACAAACAGAAAATGGAATAAGATCTGTTTTAAAAGGAAAAAGCCTGATTAATACTAAGACAACTGAGCTATTGTCTAAACAGTGGTTTCAAACTTGATTTAGCTTGTAACAAAATGTAACAGTACCCACCACAACATGTATTATGTCTAATGCTTTCCCTTAGGCTGAAATGAAGGAATAGGTCATTCTTCTAACTTGTTCCAGGTATAAAAATAATGTTGCCTTTAAAACTGTTCCCAGAAGTCAACGGCATTATTTCATAAGACACATTGGTACCTTATGCTGTGTCCCTGAACAACTTGCACACCTCGGTGAAACATGACCAACCATGTGTTAAACCAGGGGGATGAGTATAATGTCAATAATAATCTGTTATGCATGACTTTTGATTATCTCTTTTGGTTTATGTTACTTACGTGTATGCATTTCATGAACCTAAATTCTGATCAAAATTGAGCAATAAACTCTAACTTTTCAGTCGTAGTGTTCCTGTATCCTCTCTTTAACAGTAATATTTTAAGGAACCTGAAAAATATTTGTAACTTCTCCTCCAAGCTCTGGATCCATTTTCCTTGCTTAAGAATATAAATGGAACTAACTAAATATCTGTAACCAACAAAGAGCATTTGATTTATTTGTGGAGTCATTTTATTCATTCTTTGTATATGTTGGGATGACTTAATTTATACTGGGGTTCTTGAACAGATGTTTACACATTTCAGAAATTGCCTGAATATTTAGTTCAAATAATTATTCCTAAAATGGAAGCAATGTCTTGCTGTTGGTTGATATTAACTCTTTGCTATTCCTTCTGTTCCTAAGTTTGGTTCTGCCTGGACTTTACAACAATCTCTCTGGCTTTGACTACCTGGATGCTATTGCCTGGAACCAGGCAAAATGAATCCTTTGCAAATTAACTATAGGCTGAGATTGCATTCTTCACCTAATTGCTGAGATTTAAAGACCATCTAGTAACCTAGTCACCTGTTCATGGACATTTAAATAAAATGCAAGTGAAGGAAAGGGAAAGGGCTTTATAATCTGTAGCATCTCCTTCCTCCATAGACATTTCTCATTTTTGGGATTCATGGTATTAGCTGTGTATTGCCATATACTCACATATATGTGTGCATTACTTCATTTTCAGCGAAGCCTAAAATTGTTCATCCACGTTTCCAGGCAGGAGGCTTTCTTAAGAAGGACTTAATAATTCTGCATTGCTGGAGGAGTATCTGTCTTCCCCAGCGTGCCACATGTGTTTTGTTCTTGCCTGTAGCTCGTTGGCCTAGCAAAGAAAATTGAAATCTGGCTCTGACCTCAGTTGTGCCTATTTATGGTAGAGCCCAGATTTAGAGAGCAAAATCCTCCCTTTCCCCCTTTAAATGTAAATCAGTGCTGGGATATGTGATGACAGTCCTGATGAAGTGTCTGAAAGCCTGTCTTCTTGTGAAACAACATGTGCACTTAAACAGAATAATTTCTAGCTTCCTTCTAATATAGGAAAGCTATTTATTATGTAACTTTCAAATCCTTTTCTAAAGATAGACTTGCTTGTGAAAAACGCTTAAAACATTGGAGACTGAAATTCCCAGTAAAGTGCTGCTGTCGTGCCTGTGGTATTTTGCTCATCAGCTTCTGGTGGGGCCTCTAAGGATCAAGAGATGGAGCAATGCTGTGCAGCTCTTCGAGAGGCTGCAAGGCTTCTAGCTGTGTCCATTCTTCTGATGCTTCCTCTGCCACTTTTCTTCCTCGCCTTTCCTCCATCTCAATTTATCTGTGTGTCCAGAACAAGCTAGACTGAGATCAACCCATTTGGCTACCAACAGATGTCTGCTGCTGATGACTTTTTTTGTTCTATCCTCACTCGGACTGTATGTAAATCAGTAGAGATGAAATGACCCATATTATGTTTGTAATCTCCCATGCCATCTGATCTCAATTTAGGAATTTAGATTTAATTGTTCTTGTGTAGGCTGATGGATATTTATCTGTGATGTGGGATAGGCAGTCCTTAATATTGTTTTGGATTGTGTATTCAGTTTTTGCACTGTTGTGCCCAGATCATAGGAAGCACATCAAATGCTAGATCTGACTTCCACTGAAGTCAACAGCAGTGAGGGCAAGATTTGCCTCTAATGTAACACTTTATTATTCTAAAGAAATAATTGTTCATCCTTGTCCTGTTTTGCCATTTTTTTTAATATCTCATAAAAAAACCCACCACCAACAAAGAAATGCCTTGTATAGAAGTGCTTATAATGCTTGTATCGAAGCTAGATCACAAATTGAAATGCAGTGTTGCCTTTTAGAGTGTCATTCTTGCTGGGACTCTTTGTTCCCAAACATTTATGCTTTCAAACAGAGAATATCAACACGTATAATAATATGAACTCTCTTCTGAAGTACAAGCCCAGGAGATGAGCACAAAGGGGAAAATATTATGTGTGTATAGTTTTAAAGCAGGGTACTGTATTGTGAGAAAACTACTGTACTTGCTCTCTTCATTCAGTTGGAGAAGAATCACAGGCCTGTTATGTCGAAATGAAGTGCTTTTCCAACTCAACTGTTCTTACTCTTCAGAGTTGCTGCCTGGGAAACTGAATAGGAGATTGACAAAGTATCCGGCTAAAAGGATGTCATTTAAAAATGTACTGCTGTGTTTATAGTTGTGCAAGACCAGCCAATAGATCATTTGAAAGCACGGAAATTGGAAAATGGTAGTTGAGAATTGTGGAAAATCCCACTGCTCAAAATTCAGATGTTTTGTAAAGGAGAGAATTTTTTTCAGCAGATTTGGCCGAATTTTTGACATTCTTGTATTATCTCATTCTGCTGGAGGAATGTAAATAGTGCTCATCTGTCAGTGTAGCTGTTGCAGCTGGATGGTCTTTGGGACTGGGATTTTTTTGTAAACGGAGATGTATCCTGAATGTGGTGCTTGCAAACTGGCAGCTCTAAACAATAAAATTTCCACTGTTGTGGGTGAGGTACGACAGACATTTGCTTTGTTCTGCCTCATTGGTCCCTCTGCTGTGACTTGCAGAGGAATTAATTCCAGGCTGGACGTGTAATCAGATTTGATGTTTGACTTCCTGCTCTACTAAAGTGACCAATAAAGATGCATTGATTAATAGTGAGCAAATATGAAAGCCAAAACTATAATCCCCTTTTTGTCAGTTTCTAGAAGACTGAAAAGTTTGTCCTGTAATGATTAGAAAACATTCACTTTTCCTCGTCGGCATTGTCTAAAACAGTAAAATTAATTGCAATCCTGCTCTACCCTGCATCTCTGACTATCTTGCAAAATATGATTTTCTTAACAGCTGTGAACTTCAGACCTGGAACTGCAGAGGTGTTAACCAGCCTTCTGTCTGTTTCCTGCTCCTTTGTCAGAGCTATCCTTAGCTGTTCATTCCCATTCATTTCTTTTCTGAATGATGTGACTATGTTGCAAGCAGAAGTTTGTATAGATATCTGAACTCAGCTTTAAAGAGCTAGGTCTGGAAAACAGTCTAGAGCAGTGGAGCCAACAGTTCATCTCCTCTATAGCTTCTTACATTTATCATTTGTACATCTCGTATTAATCAGGGTAGGGCACAGCAGCGTGTACCTGGGATTCAGTGCTGGACTGCTGTCCTCTTCTTCGGCCTTGCTCTTGCTCTGAACATTGTATTCCTCCTTTCTGTACACCAGCTTATCATCTCCAAAATGAGAATTCATCTCCAGCTTGCTCTTTCCAGCAGCAAGGTTTTTAGGGCAGGAGGTGACAGGTGAGAGTGCTGGGTCCGTACCTGACAAGAATGGGGAAGGTGGCTGTGTTTTAGGCTTAAGACGTGACCATTGTGTTTTAGGTGTAACTCAGTCTACAGGCAGAGTTTGGAGGTGCTCAGTAAATGTACAAGAACCTGAGCCTTTTTTTGGCTGGTGAGAACTTGGACAGCCCATAGCCCAGGCAGCTGTGTGGAGAGTTGATGGATCACTTGCTTGAACTTGCATACCCAAATTTCTCCTAAATTGCTCTAAGTACCTATTTATTTATTTATTCATTCAGATTAGGCCCTTTCTTTCTCTTTGCCTCAGTCTCCATCCAGAAAAGAATAATAAGAACTGCTGCCTCTCCAGGATGTTGTGTAATGAATATTCAAAGGCTTGGAATACACCCATCTATGATGACAGAGGGTGTTAGTATGTACCGAGCACCACTAAGTTACCTGGTCAGTGCAGCTTCTGACCCAGGAGAAGCAGACTGAAGGAATTGTTATTTTTGCCACATTCTCTAGATGCATCTTGGTATCGATGAGAATTTATGGAAGGATACTTTTTCTCCATGCATCTCCCTCTTTGTTTTCTCTCCCCTACACACACAATTTGAGCCACTCTTTGCAAATTTTGCCCAGTGCAGCCATGGTGGAGAAAACTCTTTTTTGATACTTGTTGTGATTTATAAATACAGTGGGATTTTCACGTCCTGCTAACATGAAGCCTTACGTAAAAGTAGAATTGCATTAATTTGTCAAAACGTAAAATGCCTTTGTGTAAATGCATCCCTCCATGCAAGAATGAGGGTCATTGTTGTGGATGCATTTAGCACTTACTGTATAACATCATCTCAGTTCTATATTTGTAAGTTAAAAGGTTTATATGTAAAGCCTTTTTTAAAAGCACAGTCCAATTGTACGTTTCATTAACAAAATGAGTAATCTTACCAAATGTTACAATGAAAGTGCTGACGGAACTTAAGCTCTAATCTGTGAATGCAGCATTATAATTTTACAAGAGTAGCTGTTCTTAATAAACATCAAAGTGAATGTAATTATTATGTGACTTTAGCCATTTTTTCCCACGATGCTGTAGTTAATCTTGACAACAGCTAACTTTAAGCACAGTGTTTTAACTCCCCTGATGATAAAGTTTAAAAATACTTTAGGTTCAGACTGTTCCACTCTGCCATTATCCCCCTTTGGTTGCCTCAGTGGGTGACCTTCACTCTTTTGGCTGGGATGTGTTGGACGCTCTTTTTTAGAGGCTATTTTATGTGTGTTTTGGGAGATGGAACCAGGACAGGCGACAGCGTGAAGAGTCCCATTCTCTTGTGGAAGAGCAACCCCATTTTGAAAATAAGCTCAGATTGTGTTAGTATCTGGAGGTTCCCTTCGTATTTTGCCAAAGTTTATTGATCTCAAAAACAAAGCAAAACAAAACATGAACAATGTTAAGATTTGGAGAGATTACCTTCCAAAAAAATGCAGATTTAGAGCAATGGGGTGTGCTCTGTCATGGCTGGAGCTGAGTAGATAGCTTGCCTTGCAGATGGGGAAATTCAGGGCATGGCTGCACACCCTGCAAGGTGGTAGGCATTGGGGCTGGGCTTCGGGGAAGGGCTTATGCTTTGGTCTAGATATTCTTAATTGAGATTGTGATAAGAACTTGGTGAGCGGGAAGAATTTAACTTAAATCTTCCACAGTTGCAAAGTGCAATGCACAAGGGTCTGTTTCAGGGGGTTTAAGAGGCGGTTGTGGTTTAGATGGAGAAAACAGGATCGACATTCCCTACTTGGAACAGGATTGGGATTATCATTTACCTCTGTAGATCTTAGATCTTACCTCTGTTTTTTCTCCACTAATGATATCATCTACCAAGCCCAAATCTGAAATATTTGAGAAATTCCCCTAAAATAAAGAAAAGTACATTGTGCATAGCTATTTCAGCACATCTGCTGACACTTGCAGTCTGTCTTTCAGTGCTCTTTTTCACCCTAACCTTGACTTCTTGAGCTGGTTTGAAGATGTCGTTTTCTGATAAAACACATTACAGCGGGAGCCCTATTAAGTCTTATTCAAATCTTGAATCTCATGAAAGAAATACTCATTGTAATCTCCAGACAAACAGAAACGTATTAATAGTAGCAGCACTGTTGTTGCAGTTACTGGCACCTTTATTTTATTTTCTGCCTTAATGAGCAGATATATTTGCTCTTCGTGCAAACAAACGTATTCAAAAACCCTGACTAGGAACAAAAGTTCACACATCGTACCAGTATTTCTTGATCTGAGAATGTGACAAAATCAAACATTTTTGTCAGGCACGCTTTATAACTGCATTCCTGCACATAAAGGCCCAAGCAGGATCCTTCTCGAATGACAGGCACGATTATTATTTTGTTCCCAAGGGAAAGTGGTATTACAGCATCAGTATTATCCACTGGTAATGAGGTGCTCACAGATGAAAAGAGGAGGGGTAAGGCAGATATAATGTGAGTGACTACCCTGTGGCAAATATTGCTTTAAAAATGTTTTCATAACACTTCAAAGAGTCTGAGTGAGGGGATCATGTGGTAATACTGTCTCCTGCTTTAAACAATGGGGACTTCCACCCCCCAGTGCTGGATAACCCTGTTAATATTGCTAGCAGTTCCTTTGCTTGATGCCAAGTACATGATTAAGACTCTGATTCAACAAATCAGAGGTGATCACTTAACCAGAAAGTATCATATGATAGATGAAAGGCTTCTGAAAGGGAGCTCTGTGCATCTGCAGATCTGCTTTGTGTTTTGTCCTCACCGCAGACTCTGCCACCATTGTTAATATCTGTGAAGGGCTCTGGAAATAAAAATGCCAGGATGGTGGCTAAGCATTTTAATAGTGATGAGTATTAGATGAAAGTATGGGAGAATTCTGCCAGTGACAGACATTCCTTGCTTTTGGTCCTCAAATGTCATGTGGTGAGGTTGCATTTTTGTAATGGCTGAGATGATGAGTGCAGCAGAGACCCAGACCTTACTGTCTGCAGGAGATGGCTTCCTCAAGACTTTGCATGTCTGAAGCCTGTCTGGGGTTACTGGTTTGCATGACAGCAGGAGCAAATCTCTCTTCTGGTTTTACTAGAGGTCTGATACGGAAGGGATTTCTGAACTGGTCCCTTTGCTTGTAATAAATACAGAAACACAATTCAACTATTTGTAGAGTGATGTAGCAAAGAGTCAGTAGCCAAGGTTGTTCTATGTGAAACATTCAATGCGAATAAAAGAATCAGCTCTCTGCACCTGGGTGATACACCGAGTGCTGATAAGCTGTTCCTCCACAACTGCAGGGGGGGTGTTCAATTTGCCTTGTATATGAAAGACCTTTTGTTCTGTCCTTCTATTTATTTATTTATTTATTTATTATATATATATATATTTGGCATGGGTGGTCACTTAATTTCATAAACGTTTCTTTCACTGCACACGCATTTTAGTAAAGCCTCTCCTTGGATAACTGGGCAGCACAGGTTGTACAGGAAAAGGAGAACTGAACAGACAAAACCTGGTGAAGGGGGAGATGTGCATGTGCTGTACTGCTGAGCAAGGGCTGAGCTAGCTGATCTGCAGCATGGGTGGCAGCTGAGAGCGGGATTCGTGCCCGGTACAGGCCATGGTGCTGCCTGGAGCTGCTCAGCTGCACTGCCCTGTGCTGCAGGTTAAAGGCTGCACCCTTCGTGTGTTTAAGCAGAAGGCCATCAGCCAGCTCTAAATGTGTTTATATCCACGGTAATACTGGCTCATGAAAATTCCTTGTCTCCCACACCTATAGTGTGTGGGGAGCTAGTGGTTTAGTGGATGAGCTGCACCATGGGTAAAGCCTCTTGCTTTTAATATAGTGCAAGATGGCCACAGCCCATGGATCCCTGCGTGGAAGCCATGGTCAACAGTGGGAGCAGGTAATGGTTGTTATTGGAAAGGCTCACTTGTTTCGTGAGTTAAAAGGTAAAATGCCCAGTGTCGCTCCTTTCAGCTGGGCACAGCCACAAGCGGAGTCCATGCTCTGCTGGGCATCAGTCCATGCCGAGATGCTGGGGGACCAGCAGGATGGGATGTATGTAAGCTGTGAGATGATCCTGCCATTGAGCCCTCTGCTGCAGTACTGTGTTCAATGTTAAATACTTTAAATAAAGAAACAAATGGATCAACTGGACATTGCTGTTTCCTCGGCCATGAGGATGATGGGAAGTATGCTTAAAATATGAGGAAAGACACAGAAACAAAGTTGTTCACTTTTCTTTGAGGAGTGAAGAGAAACATGGTGATAACCTTCAGACAAGTAAAAGGTTACTGCAGAATGAAAGGCAATATAGTATTATTATACATCTGCCAGCACTAGGGCAAGAATTAATGGGTTTATATTTCAGAGAAAAAAAAAAACCTTTAGCAAGAAGTTTCAGTGGAAAAAGGTATTAGGAAATACTTTCTCAGGAAAAGGAGAGTGAAATGTGGGAAGTGGTTGCCTGAAGATGGTGAAAATTGACACTGAAGCTTTTAAAAATAGGTCTGAGAGATATCTGTCAGAAATGATGTGTAGTCAATCCTTAAAGCACAGGGATGTACTACCTGATTTCACAGGCTTCTTCTGGCCTTGATTTTTATGGTGTGTTTTTTAAGCCTTTACTGTAAAAGCTTTATCCCTCAAACTGATTTTTTCTCTTCCCGTTTTTTCTTAAGTCCAGCCTTGTTCTTGGTATTGTGATTTTTTTTTTTAAATGACATTTCATTTCTTGTTTATCTCTATGAAATGATAAGCCATTTTCATAAAGTGCTCCATCAAACAAAGTTCTTTCTGCTATTTGAAGATATAAAATTGATTCTTACTGTGAAGAAAATGCAGGTGCTATACTGTTCAGCCACGTTTATTAAAGATTCACTTAAACTGGCCAGAAACATGACAAGTACAAATCCACTTCAGAATTTACATTTGGGGCTCGTGGGAGCAGAGCAGAGCCACTTCCGCGTACAGGTGTCTGGAGGACAGGCTGTGCTGCTGTGCTCAAGCTGAGCGCCAGACTCCTTCTACCTGCAGTGAGCACCTACAGGCTGATGATATTACGGGTGTCAGTAATGAAGTCAGCTTTGCAGTTTGTTTCTGGGATGATAATGGATTATGGAGTCTATTGAATTATCCAGATGATTTACCTTAATCATGTCTTGAATCAGTGTTTATTGCTTGCTGCCTTTCAGTGTGCCAGGCTGCTTGATGCCTTTTGCATTTGTGATGCTTTTGTAGCCAGATTATCAAATCACACTTTGCATTTAACTTTAGTAGAAGTGATTTTTTTGTTCCTCTCTTCCCAAATTCAGCAAGTAGCCACCATCCCAAAGGTTTTCTCCTTAAAATGATGAATGCCTGACTTCCAAGCTTGGCTTTGCCACATTGACATGTAACTCCCAGCAAATTGTTTCTTCCTTCTGCTTAGTGACTCACTCGAGTAGAGCAGATGCTGCTTACCTACATTTCAGCTTTGCCAGGTAACATGTTTGCATGTTATATTTTGCATACAGCCTAGTACAGTAACTGCAACTTATTCCTGGCAGAAGTCAATGGAAAGGCCAAATGATCCTGGGGTGCTGCTAATAGTAAAGCCAAAATTCACCCACCAGAGAAATAACCCAAGTCCTTCAGAGCATTCTAAAACCAGACTGACCTCCTTTCTGAAGGCCAGGTTTTACATCTTTGCATTTGCTAGGCATTTCATCACTTCCTTCAGAGACCTTGGCTGAAGTGGTATCCTTGGCTCTCTTTCTTTTCTTTTCCTTTCCCTTTTCCTTTCCACTTTCTGAGATGTTCTTGGACTCCGTTTCTTCTTTGCACTATGTAGAAGACCGGCACTGCTTGAGGACAGAGGCAGCATGATGGTTTAAATAATGCTCTGGTATTATTCATCAATGTAGAATTTCCAAGTATCTCAAAGGGGAATGCCCAGATAAAGCAGTAAGCACTTTTACTAATAGTGAAAGCAGTTTGTGTTACTTTATATTTTAAACAATCTCTGCTCTATCAGCCAAGTTTGCTCAGTTTATTTATACAGAAAATCCTATTTGATCCAATGTAAAGGTTTCACGCAATTCGATATGATTTGAAGTGGAATCTATTGAAATATGGATACACTGCTTGTCATTTTTTAATATCTTTCATGGTATCTCCAGTTCCAGAGAAGTCAGGTTCTTTAAGGATGCCAGAAATGTCCCCCCAGTGCATCAGAGTGTGTGCATGAAGAAGTTTCCCTCTTGTAATACTATCTGTGAGATTCTCAGAAACTGAGAGTGCTGGCCAAAATAACTCCAGAGGGACCAGCAACAGTCCAAAACTAAAAAGGTTTTGAAATCTAGCTCTATATACTTGCACGCAGCTTTTCTAGGAGCTGTTTCTTCAGTAAGTGTGCTGATGGGATTTCTAAAACTGAAATAAAATGAGGGTCTGTTCCTCAAGTATTTGTCCATGCCACAGTCTGAAGTCACTTGTTAAGAGTGTGGGCAGTAGTGTATAATGTGTATAAATAGCAGCTGGCTCCTCTTCCCTCTCATGAGTAACTCGTGCCAGACTGCTGCATTCCTGGTGTGCGTGTTTGAGATGCAGAGTGAGTTAGGTTAGAAGAAATTGCATGGAAACTGTCTACATAGCTTTGAAAGATTATACAAATCTGAAAAATATACTCTCACGTAACTTTTGGTTATTTGCTGTGATGAAATCTGGCCTCTCAGTGACTCCCTGGGTTGCTTTCCAGGTGTCTGCCAGGCACTTCTGGACTTTGGGGATAAGTGCTCAACTGATGTTGCCTCTGGAGATATTTGGGAATTGCACTGCCCACCCTCTTCCACTTCACTTCTTTAGGAGGTGTGTGAGAAGCACTAGCAAATCAATAAGCTTTGCACAATACCAAAAGCTTTGAACAGGTGGCTTTTATCCCACTGTTGCTTTGCTCAGGGCTTAAGCACACGGCTTTGCAGGTGGAGAGCAAAGCAAAGCACCTCCTGCCTCTGGAGATCAGTGTGCCCTTGGGACTCCCCAGGAGTCTGTCTGAGCTGGACTAGCCACGTTTTCCCCTTTTCCTTCACAGAGCCCCTGATTTGGAGGAGGCTATTAGGAAACCCTGACAGGAGTAAAAAGGAGTTGCTGCTCCTGTCAGAACTTTTTGCTTCCTCTGTTATCTCCTTGCTTTCTCCTGGCCCGCCCCTGCGGGGAATTCTGCTAGGTGATTTGTTCCATGGGGACCATGGCCCTGACAAACAATATTCTCCCTCCATAGGAACCATCCTCTTGCTTAGGATTACTCCATTTCAGTGGAATTACACTGAACTGGGGGAATCAGTCTAGTTACCTCCATGCTATTGCTCCCTGAGGTTTTAGCCCAACAGGGAGGCGGAAAGAAGAGAAGGCACAAGTGTGTATGTTCAAAATGGAGTGGACAGCTCATTAAAATGAGACATGAGATCATAAACTGTCATCATACTGCATCTATTTAATTTTTCTGAGAATTTCCTCTTTCCGGCAAACCACTGTTTGATCTTATTAGTGGAGGAATTTATTTTTTTGGTGTTGAAAATTGACAAATTCCTAGGTTTAAATTAACTTTTTTCTTCCAGTTCACTTTTTTTAACCTGCCCTCCATATTATGAAATGCTGTCTTTGCAACTTCATCAATGCTGATGTTCTTACAGTTTCTTTAACTAGCCAGAAAATAAGCTATTCTTTTATTTTTCTCTCCTTTCACCAGCTAGAAGCAAAATAAATCTTTGTAGCTGCTTTAAAAGACCTTTATGTTGTTTGCCATTATATTTTTACTTCTGTGTGAAAGTACTAAGTGCCCAAAGTTGAGTTTTCTAGTAGACTTCCCAATGGGCTTATAGAGAGAGACTCAGGAGTGAAGTGCCACTGGTGGCTATCTGCTGTCTTATGGATAAACCATCACCTGGTGGCAGACAGAAGAGAGGTCCAGAGCTGGGTGGGGACCCCAAAAAGTTTTCTGTCAGCATCTCCTAGCAAACAAGTGACCATGCTGACCTGTAAATAACATCTATTTCTGTTATTGTCTGATGGACTAGGCTAAATGTGGTTCAAAAGAAAGAGCAGCCTTTCGAATTTGCAAATAATAAAATGCAGTTGTCTGCAGGAGATCAGTACCTAATCTATGCAGGGTGCCCAAACACAGTCTGGTATATTTGGGCAAGAGAGACTGGGAAGAGAAAGGAGGAAGGAACTTTGATGCAATAGGAAACTTCTGAATTTATCAAGGCAGGTCCTCTGTACAGCTCTGGGGCTGAGGCCTTATATATCGTCTTTGCTATTCTTAGAGCATGCAGCAGAACAATGGCTCCATTTGAAGAAGCTCTTTTATAGCTTGCCAATATAAAGAAGGCTGTGCAAAATGATATGATCATGTAATTGAACACTGTAAATAGATATTCTGACCCAGACGATAATTTTACATTAGCTCACTTTCCTGCCACATCTAAATTTTGTAGACTTAACAGAATGAGAGAGATCTGATTAAATTTTCTGGATTTATAAATGCTCCTCTTACTTATATGTGATTTATAAAACCAACTGAGTCAATGCAACAATGATGGAGCCTTCTTTCTATTCATTGAAGTAGAAGCTAGATTAATTTAATCCCTTTGCTTGTTTGACCTTAGTATACAGTTATGAAATTAAGACCAATGAATTCTGTGAAATCCAAACCTCAAATGTGAAGAAGGCCTTTTACTTTTTATAATGCTGCCACAGCTTCCCCTATTAATTAGGATTAATTGGGATTATTAAAATCGGTTGTATGCAATGCAATAGAACTGGTGGTACAGGCTTGAGTCAGACAGATTTAGTACGCAACTGCATTTTGAATGGCCGCTGCCAAAACAGCAAGCTAACGTGACAACCGCCACTGGCTGGTGCAAGCCACAAAGTGTCCCGGCTTGCATGGCATCAAGGGGTCTGCTTTGTGCCTAGTACATTGTAGGATATGCGAAATACTGCACTGCAGAGGTGTGTTTTGGTGGCTCCCTTCCTATCAGAGCCAGCTGCTGCTCAGAGCAATAGCCTCGTCAAGGTACTCAGCAGCAGCTGCTTCGGAGTGGGCGTCTCATCGAGCTGCTGTTCACTGCCATCCTGAGCAATGCTACAGCAGCCTGGATCTGCACCTAATCACACCCCTGTCGGTGGCTGCAGTTACACTGGCACTCTCTGCACTGCAGGCAGGCTTCACTCTTTGCCATGGGCCGCGTATGGCAGGTGCAGAGAGGGAGCTGGTGGGGACGGAGCAGGACCTTGCACCCGCTGCTGGCCTTGGGCAAAGGGGAGGCCTTACTGGGGGAATCCCAGAAGCCACAGCCCCATTTAGCATGCTGCCAGACAAAGTTTGGATCACCCCCAGAGCACCCTTGTCAAAGGTCCAGCCTGACCTAAGGCAAGGAACATAGTTAACCCACCAGGATCCTCCTTGGAGAGGTTTTGAGCCGGCACCATGAACTCACACCAGATGAACGTGTTGTGTCATGAGGCCGTGATATTTTTTCTTATGGCCTCTAGATATTGCATCTCTCAAAAAGAAGGCAAGAATGTTGAAGTAAAGCATATGTTTTTAAAGCATTACCATACTGCATTTTAAGTGCACGGCATGTAGGAAATTACTGGAAAGACTTTGCTACAGCCATTTTAGCTTGGCCGCTTCTTCCGTGCAGTGCCTTGTACCAGCTGTGGCTTCTGCTGAATTTTGTGTTGTTTCCCTGTTGTAGTCCTAAGCTGTGGGCAATGAAAATCATGAAAGCATGAAATCAAGCTGCATGGCAAAGGTGTCGTGGTGGCAGAGGGGCACCCCTGTGTTCAGTAAGGAGCGGTAGGTCACTCCCTCCCCTGGGTCATTCTGGGTGGCTTCTGGAGAGAAAGCCTATTTTCCTGTGTTCCGTTTTGCTGTGGTGTTGGAATTCATAATAAATGTGGTGGTGGTTTCTCTCCTTTCTCTTATGATTTAAACCATGCATTTTTGACATGGCAGATAGCAGCAGAAAATGTGTGCGTAGAGAGCTAAGCTGGGAATGGGAACCAGAAGTTGGAGCTGCCCGACTTCTGTGTGTCTGGAGTCTCAGCTGGAAGGCTGCTTTGCGTTTGTTTGATTTGCATTGGTATACTGTTACATCATATATATGATACAATAGATTAAAAAAAGCCATGTGGCTCTTGTCAAGAAAAAGTGAATAACTATGCACTTCTAGTAATTATTACCACATGGAACTTGTGTTGTTTCTGCATATATAGTTGAGTCACTTATATCCCACTGAAATGCTATTTTTTGATCTGAGAGAACAGTTGAAACAACAAGTTTATTGCTATAATAATACCTTTTTTCATTTCAGCTCCTTACATCTGCTCTGTAGCCACATCCTATGTGCCCATAGAATCTCTGTGCAAGAAAGTGAGCTTCAAATGTGTTTGCTTAATGTGATTTAAGCAAATTTTAAGCAAATGGATTAAGCAGGTCATTTTTCTTTTAAATTATTTTAAAACTGGTGGTGATAATGAAAAGCAGAGGCAGGAACGGACTTCCATGTGCAGGAATTCGGCATGGCAAGTGGAACGAATTGCTGCTTCACATGCAGGTCTTATGTATCAAATCTTTTCTGAGTGAATTCACATAACACCAGAGTGTGAGTGGTCATATTTAATCTTGTCAGTGGCATTTTCGATGCTGCACAGTTTGGACTAACCTGCTTTAAAGCTCTGCTCCTTTAACTCACGCTGTTATTGTCTGCTACAGTTGTTGACTCAGTAGATTTTCTGATGTGGTCTGGGAATGAGTTCTTTTGGACTTTCACATTATCATATTACAATATACACCACACATTATTTATACTGGGGGTTAATTACATCATCTGAATGGAATTCGTTTTCCATTGTATCTACAAGTTTGTATTTTAAAATAGTATTTTCTCTTATGGAAATTCAGAAAAAAATTACATTGATTCTTAAGGAGAGGAGCTCTGCATCGTGACTTTTGGTATATGTTTGGCTTTAAACAAACACATTTGATTGTAATAATTAACTGGGAATTGTTATTACAGGATGAAATACATCACTTCTAAACTGTAATGGAATATGGACTCTATCCAGCTAAATGTAGCAGATAAATAAAATAAATGGTATTAAGCCATCTCCAAGGGACAGAGTTGCTAAGTGAAACTTATCCATGTTTAGTGTAATCCTAACTCTTCTCTTCTCTCAAGCATTTCTATTTAATTTTAAAATAAAATCTGGGAAAGTTTCTTGGGACCAGGAACTGAAATATGTAATCTCATTCATGTGAAAAACAAGTGGAAGACAGCATGTCATTGTGTGAATACTTATTTCTTTGTTTGGCTGTCAACACATAAACTTGAAAATAAATTGGAGGGATTAACTAAAAAAAAAACATTTTTTGTCATGGTTTATTGGTGAATTTAAAACCCTAAAGTTCATTTTGGGTCAAACAAACATTTTGTTTTCTCCCTGAAACAAAGCCCCTCATTGAGCGGTGAGAGAAGCCAAAGCCATGAAGGGCTGGATTCACAAAATGGAGGAGATGAGTCCTTCCCTTGCCCCGTGCTGCTTTCACCCTGCAGCAGGGAGGTGACGATGCTTTGCGGGATGTGGATGCCTCTGCCTCACTTTCCTCATTTAACTGGGCTGCTCTGAGCTGGCTTCTCCCATCTCCTGGGAGCATTCCCTCACCATGGCTGACCTCATCCTCCAGAGGCGGCCGCTCGCCCTGGTGTACTCGATCCCCTTTTATGCAGGGTGAAGACCCCCCACCCCGTCCTGCCAGGAGCGTGCCCCAAGGAGGACCCTCCCGCCTCTGCCTTCGTGCCCCTGCATGCAGAGCCCAGCAGCCTTGCAGCTCCGTGCACCTAGCTCAGCCTTGTTTTCCTGGAGCTGTTTGGTGCAGCTAGTCGGATTTAGGTTTTGATTCATGAGGAACTTGATTTTCGAGCATGTGTGAGAAACTCTGAGGCATGACTGAAGCTCAGCTTCCACACTTCCTTTTTTCCCTTTGAAAGCAAATCACTCTGAAAGTGCTTTGGATATTAAAAATAGGAGAGCTCTTTTCCTCTTCTTCATCCCAAATGAAAAACAATACAGGAACTTTATTTTTTCCTCCCATCTTATAAATAAAACAATCCCTTCCCTCAGATGGCCTTGCAGGAGAGTCCTGTCTGAGCTGCACAATGGCAGAAGGAGACTTCTGAAGTAGTGCCAGCCCAGCTCGCTTTGAAAGAGGAGGCAGCTGAGCCATGTCGGCCCAGGAGAGCCTTCCTGAGCGGTGGGGAACTGGGTTGAGAAGTCCTTCTTGATGTTCCTCCTGCTCTACTGCCTGTGGCACGAGGAATGTTGGTCTTTTTCTTCTGCCCCACCGCTTCAGTTTGTGTACTCAGAATGGTTTCAGCCGCAGGCTGGTCACAGGCGGTGGCCCTGAGACAGAAGTGTTGCTGCAAACCGCAGCTGATACTGGTCTTCAAAATCCATTTGCAAAGACAATGCTTACTGCTTTCTGGTGACTTAATTATGGGTATGAAAGCATGATGAAACTTCAGTGCAAGGGAGTGTGTCCATCTTTATCTGGTGACCTTCAGCTGTGCTCTCTGAAGCACCCAGGTTGGTGCACACAGGCTTGAAAATGCCCACATTTTGCATGCATTTTCACTTGACAATAGCGGCCAAGAGGTCTTGCAGA
The DNA here is from genome assembly GCA_013399475.1 of Chauna torquata. Classification (NCBI taxonomy): domain Eukaryota; kingdom Metazoa; phylum Chordata; class Aves; order Anseriformes; family Anhimidae; genus Chauna; species Chauna torquata. The sequence continues at coordinate 182,379 of VXAL01001922.1, forward strand.
AGAAAGATAATTATTTTCCACCGCCTTTGTGTATTTCCTCACAAAAATCTGGACTGAACTGGAAACCAGTTAAACAAATCCGTTTGATCGGCCCTGTAAAGCTTTCCTGATTGACTCCCTGTTGTGCTGTTGAAAACTGGGGGAAGCCGGAGGAAGGATTTGTCAAGATGAAAAAACCCGATTCACCAAGTGCACATGTGTGTATGTGTGTGTCCGTGCACACGGAACAAAAGAGAAGGGGGAAATTATGAAGCTGTTAATTTGCTGGTAATTAATGGAGAGTTGCCAAGGCCCAGTCTTCATTCATGTGCTGTGTTTAGTTGCAAAGCATAGATGACCCGAAGCAGGGGCTTGGAAAGGTTCTTTCCATCTGTGTTTCCTCTGGAGGCACCAGGGCTGGTGTGGCACTTCCAACCCCATAGGGTGCAGCATATCAAAATGTCATTAAAAAATTCACCCCAGGCCTACTAATATGCACGAGCTGATTCAGTATGAGCAACCAGAGATGCAAGACACAGAAAGAAACAGAAAACCAAAGTGTGCTTTGGGTCAAATTGAAAGTTGATGAGTGAGAGGACTCTAATTTAATACAAAAAGACTGCACTCTGCTCAGTAAGACATATTTTCTCCCTGTGCCGATCTCTCTAGAGGTACTTTCTACCTTTCAAACAAGAAATAGTGCAATAGTTTGGGGGCCCAAATCACTTTTATTTTTCTCTGTGCCTGAGACTTCCTTGACTCCTTATACAGGGGAGCATCAGCAACCCCCCCTCCTGGACTGGGGTTACTGTGGGCTAGGAAATTAAGTGCTTAAAGTACCCTACTGCAGCTAAAGCTATCTTTTGGGTCTGCCTTTAGTTTTTAATCTAGGAATGAGGGGGAAGTTCATGGAGAGCTACCAAACCATTACAGGTGGTTGAAAATATTTAACTCTGCTTTTTTAATAATAGGCAAACATTTACATTAAAAAAAAAAATGGTTCTAAGATCTAGCTGACTCCCTAGAGCCATTCGACAAGTTACTGACAAGATCAGTCTGGGATGTGGGATTTGCTCCACGAAAACAACCTTTTCCCTTCTTCCAGGGCAGAAATTCCCTGCAGGTGCCAGTCACCACTGTGGCCCATCTGTATCAGCCAAGACTTGGGGTGAGCATTCTAGCTAAAACGAACACCTACCTTGCCTGTGAGGGGTCTTTTTCCTGGTAAGTTACGAGGACTGAAAGACTGTTTTTAGCTTTGGAGAGGGAACCACATCTGTTGAACAGCGGCAGTGCTTGGGTGGAAGGTTTCTTTACCTCACTGGCGTGGGCGCACAGGGAGTGCTCGTTTGTGGTTTGGTTGGTGCAATGCTGATGGTTAACGAGGTTACTGTCCTGCCAGGTTGCTACTAAAGGATGTCCTGCCCCCTCCCTCTCTTCGGCTGGTGCTGCCAAAACCTGCCTGGGTGATTCAGCTGCTCCTCTCTTGGTGAGGTGCTCCTCAGCCAGATTCTTGGTTCGGACTCCTCCAGGCCCAAAAAGTGGGTCTAATATGCTTGGCTGGACATGAATCAAAGCAGAACTGGAAAAAGAAAAAAAAAAAACAAAAAGTTGTTTGTGTTTTAGAGATATCGTATCATTCAGACTTCAAAATACAAATTCTGTTTAAAGTCTTTTTCCCTCCCCCGTGGTTTGGGTTCGTTAGCTGTTAGACTTCCTTAGTCTCAGATACAGTTTTAGTATAGATTAAGAAGGCAAACAGGATCTTTGTTTGTGTTATACATATGTCTGGATTGTGCAATGATTGCCAGTATATTTTTCTTCTTCCAGCTGTGTGTCAGCTTGGGATGAACACTACATTGTTGTAAAGCCACCTGTACAATTGCAAACTACCAGCTGAATCAGTGTGGTGCACAGAGGAAATGAAGAGACTTCGATCCTCTGAACAGAGCCCCTTATCAGCTGATGATGGTGACTTGGATTAGCTTTTGCTATGACCTTCAATATGAAAAATACTCAAGCTTTTTATCTACTGTGGTATCACTCTATCAAGGCTATCCTGAGATGGCGTGAAAATGAGCTGCAGCGATTTTGTCCTGCTCCTTGCTGTGCAAGGCTGTTGTGCAACTCGCAGCAGGGTGCGGTGACACTGTGCGAGCTCCTCATGGTCTCCTGGCCCAGACTCCCAGCCCTGCCCGTGCATCCTCACCGGCATTCAGCCCGTGCCATTCCATGGCCACTGGCACACGAAGAGCGGCACCGCTGGCCATGCTGTGTGCTGTGAGGTTCCCCAGATGTATTGTAGGGAATAAATCCCCAGGTGAGCAAGAGTAAACGTGTTTTGTTTGTTTTCCTCCCATTCTGGAGATGCCTGGATTTCTTCACCTCCCAAGCCATTGGCCGAGGTCACCATAGGGATGGCTGTCTGTCCACAGCCTCATGGTCTGGCGTTAAGAGCTAGTTTTCACCAAAAGCTGTGGCTCTGTTCCCCACTACTGTCTTCAATTTGCCCAGTCTCCCCTGTTCTGGCATTAACGCTTACGTGGCCGGCTATGTTGGTCACCCTTCTTTCTGCTGGGTTCAGTAACCAGACAACAGAAAACTGATCATGAGGCTGCAGTGAAAGGCTGGCTTTTCTCCTGGCTGCGTGTTCCCACTGCTTCCCTCGCTCGTTTGGACATCCTGAGGGAGGTGGGTTGTCAGAAAACTAACAGAACCACAACAGCAAAGCATAGTGATTTTACTTAGGATTCAGCTCTCCCACATTTGCAGGCTAGCTGAGTAACAGAGCCAGTGTAAGAGGTGGGACAGGGATGTTCACTTCTGGCATCAGCTCAGACATGCTTGGCTCAGCTCTGACAAGAAGCAGAAGTCCCACTCTAGCAGGCTCTGGCTGTCATTTAATATCATGTGGTATGTTATGCTCATATTTGCTTGACAAGCAGCTAGAACGGGTTAAAATATGCTTCTCCCTCAGGCACACATCTGAGCTCCTTTGCAGAATGGATCAGGGTGCCAAGTTTTTTCAGGGCTGGCATCTGCCCCTGGGTGATGGCCTCCGGCAGCAGGCAATGTAGAGGGCTGAGGATACTTCTCCAGAGTCTGGCTGGATTTGCAGGAGCTTATCTCCCCAGACCATCCTGCATAATGGGGTTCAGGGGCTCTGCCTGGCAGTAAGCTGGAAGGATCCTGCACTGCCTTTGAGGGGAGGTGGCTAGCTGCTGTATTTCACCAGGAGTAATATTGTTTTCCTGCAGTGTAATGTGAATGGATTGTAGGCGATGCACGTGGTTCCCTTCCAGGCTCACAATGCAAGAATAGGGTTTTTTTTTTTTTTGCCTCTTCTATCTCCTCCCCAGCAGCCATTTCTTCTCCAAACAGCAACAACTCAGTTCCTTTAGTTTCTCATCCTAGCTGAGCCCTTTGATCAATCTAGTATTTCTCTGAACCTTCTCCAAAGTTTCTCTAGACTTTCCACCTTGAAGGAGCCTCACAGAAAAATGTAAAACTTATTTTTAGGCAGAATATTTCTTGTTCTTCTGCTCTTCTGGTTTTTCTTTTTTTTTAGAGAATGCTCACAACACTTTACATAAAACCTAGGCTGACGTGTCATAGGAATTTATTGAGTATTTCTGCTTATTCCTGGCTTAGGGCCCAAGCAAAGGCCCATTGAAGTCTTTGGTGGGCTTAGAGCAATAATTTCTGTTTGAAAAGTTATGATGCTCCTTACTCTGGATAACTGCGGTGTCTCAGGCTTTCCCTTCTTCAGACATACACTCTCCCTCCTTGCTCCTCTTGTCACTTGTGAATGACACAGTGTGGGGACATTTTGCCTGCATGAGCTGCGCAGCAGCTCTGTGAGTCTGGAAAGTAAAGTGAAGGTGCTGCAGCTGCGGGTCAGCCTCTGCTCCTGCCTGTGTCTGCTTGTGATCTGGGCCCCAGCAGCTACCGTGCTGTTTGATGTCAATATTACAGTTGTTTTCAGACCCGGTTCCATTGCGAAAAATATGCAGGAAGGACAGCTCAAGGGACTTACACCCTGCTGAAACACACTTGCTGTTCTACTGCTGGATTTCTGTTTGTTCTCCACTGCCTTCCTCTCCCTCATCCTCTTCTCAGTGTAGCGTGACTGTGGGTTCATGTAGTTGTGCAATGCAAGATACACCAGATTCCAAAACAAAACAAAACATAACAAAAAAGCCCCCACCCTGAACTGAAATTGCCCCTTTAAAGCTGCAGCATGAAGTCTGGCCGTGATCCAGCCTGGAGGCTTTCCTTGGAATTGCTCTTTAGGACACAGATTCCTGCAAGAATAACAGGAATCTGATCAGCTGGGCTTTGCCAGGCAGCTAAGCCCACTGCAGTCCAATAAAGGCAACCTGCCTGTTCCCCTCCTGCGGGCTTCTCTGGAGTTGCTTGTGCATAAGAGGGAGTAAAGGAAGGGGATAGGAGGACAGAAACGTAGCTGTGGTTTTAAATCCTCCTGCTTCTTGAAGGATTTAAGCCATGTAGGTGAAATAGTTCAAGCTTCCATTATGAAAAATGATTATCTTTGTTTCACATGTTCTTTCTGCTGTGCCTCATTAAAAGCTTGTTTCATTGTTGGACTGTGCTGAACTCTTACTGGGAAAATTACTGCTCTTCATTTTCAGGCCTGATCTGGTTGCCTTTAGAGCTAAAAGAACTCTGTTACGTTCAATGGGTAAGTGGGGAGGTGAGAACGAGTGTTGCAAAACCAAGTGCATTCTCTGAGCGAGCAGATCCAAAGACTGAGGTCCCTTGTGTGAGCAACGGTATAACTGAGGGCAAAAATGGAGCTTATTCATTTCTAATTCGGGTAATGGAGAGTCTACCCTCTTCTTACTGTCTGGCTTGGAACAACAAACAGGTGAGCCTGTCCACTTTGTTTTCCACCAGGACATGGCTGGTTTGCAGGGCCACCTCAGAACTGGTGCATATTTGTGTTGCTCCTCACAGCAAGTGCTATTTAGGGGCATATAGGCACCGCTGCTATTTAAAGCATCAGTGCCAAGTCAGTGTCTGAAACATTGCCTCTGACCTGGTTGGCAGGACTGACAATGTGGTGCTTATGGATCAACATCTCCTTGCTCTGAGCTGACTCACATGCGAGGTCTCCGAGGCAAGAGTTAACTCAGGTCTCATCCCAAATATTTTGATAGTGCTTAATTTCAATGAATCTGTCATTATAGTTTGCTAATAAGGATGAAGTGGCCTCAAACATTAGTGTAACCTCTGCTTTTATTTATTTATTTATGCATTTATGTATTTTCTGATGTATTTTCTGCTGGGAATGAAACGTTTATTTCCGTTGCTTAGAAAGCCCTGCCAAAGCTCATCCATATTTCTGTTGCTGGATGCAGTCCATGAGCAGATCGTGACTTAGTTCTCTGTGACATAGAGCTTTTTTTCTTTTTTTTTAAATGATATAGTTTATATAATTGCATATGCTAGTTCTTTAAAAGCCCATTGACTGAGCTCTTTCTTCATAGTACTCGAGTGAGAACACAGTGTTTTCTGTATTGTTTGGAATAGCCTGGGAAACAATGCCTCCCAGTGTGAACAGATCTCCTTCAGTGCGCTGGCAAACTCATCTCGGAGGAATGTGGTTATCGACTAACCCATGATTTCTGATAGCAATAGCTAAAAAGAGTGGAAAAGTACTCGGTTGCCTGCAGTCCAATAGCATAGCAGCTTACTGATGTGCATGATAAAGTTGGATCTATTTAAAATGGCCATAAATCCTATTGGCCAAACACAGCATCCTGGCTGTCCAGCAGTGGTAACACAGCTGTGGGCAAAGACCTCCAGTGGCGTAAACTGGTGCAAACTGGTGCAGCTCTGCTAGCGTCAGGGAAGCGATTCCATCTGCACCCGCTGAATATTTGGTCTTGCCGTACTTTACAGCAGTATCGCTTGCAAAGCGCATATTCTGAGTTAATGCTTTCACTTGTGGGAAAACGTTTGGATGGAAAATGTAATCATCCATTGTTACTGTGAGTGTCTGGATTCAATGACCGAAAGTTGGCCTTGGTTTGTAAAATATAAAATAAGGAACACAAGGAAAAAATGCACTTGCACAAAAATTAATTTCTTTTTCTTTCTTTTTTCTTTTTTTTTTTCCCCTGGGTGCAGATTGGGAAGAGAACAGGTTTTGTGCTATTTCTCCAGTGAGGGGAAGGGAGCCAAGGGGTTTCAGTTCCTGGAATACTACAAAGGTCGCTGACTCTTGTCCTTGCCTCAACTTGGAGGCTGCCCAGATTTTGGGAGCGAGCTACTACTTCCACCCCATGTCCTGTGTGGACGGCATTCTGGTAACTTTCTGGGGGTGGATGAGCCGCAGAAAGTGCCGCTGAGGGGCTGCTACCTGCCTTGCCATGAGCTCTGGCTCACAGGGAGCTGCTGGCTGGTCAACGGCAGTTTTAGGAATGGGCTGTGGTGAGGATGGAAGCCACTGGTTTGCGTCACGCAGTGAATCAGGAGTGCAGGGCGCTGATCTGATTTCTGATAAGTGCTTGTGCTGTGACTTTGGGTCAGGATCCCAGAGCTCGTGTTTCTCCCAGTGCGGGAGAGACAGGGACATAAAGGAGAGAGTCCAATGAAGGGCTGTGAAGAAGATGAAGGGACTGGAGCACCTCTCCTATGAGAAGAGGCTGGGAGGGCTGGGTCTGTTCAATCTGGAGAAGAGGAGGCTCAAGGGGGGGAATCTCACAAATGTCCATAAATACCTGAAGGGAGGGAGCAAAGAGGATGGAGCCAGGCTCTTTTCAGTGGTGCCCAGTGCCAGGACAAGAGGCCATGGGCGCAAACTGGAACACAGGAGGTTCCCTCTGAACATCAGGACGCACTTCTTTAGTGTGCAGGTGACTGAGCACTGGCACAGGTTGCCCAGAGAGGTTGTGGAGTCTCCTCCTTGGAGATCTTCAAAAGCCTCCTGGGCATGGTCCTGGGCAGCCTGCTCTGGGTGTCCCTGCTTGAGCAGGGGGTTGGACCAGATGGACCCAGAGGTCCCTGCCAACCTCAGTTCTTCTGTGATTCTGTGATTCTTGGTCACCACTTCCCCATGATGAGCTAGGGCTTCCTTCCTCCAGCAGATGCTGGAAGCTGAGTTCCCCAGTGGTTTTCAGTCAGACAGACTTTGGGGGCAGGGAGCAAGGGGCAGCAGGGCAGGAATGTGCTGTTGGAGCAGAACCTGGTGGTCCTTTCACTGTTCTTCCTGGGTTTCAGAGTGGTGCTTTGTGAGTAATACCTGAAGAAGTGGAAAGCTGTGCAAACCTGAAGCAAAACACTTACCGCCCTGGCCTTTGTTGGAGAGATCTACCCAGCTGGGGCTGGCAGTCCTCTGCATTGCACAGCTGAAACCAGGAGATGCTGCAAAAGCACCCAGCACCCCCAAGACCCTTGGGTCTGCTTTGTGCAGCTGGGTGCCTGCATAAACACAGCCATCCAGAGCGCTGCCTTGGTGCTTGCCTTTAACACTCTTATTTGTTTTGCTTTTACATAAATGGCTTTCGTAAGAAACATTTTAACTAACAGCAAGACCAACAAAAGACAAATCAACATCGATGCCACAGCTGTGTATTTCATCAGGAAGAGTGCCGAGGTCCAGCACTGCCCCAGGCCCCCTCCTTCCTCCAGCCACCATCTCCACCGCCTCAGATTTTAACACTTTAACCTCACACGCAGTAGGGAGGGAGAAAGTTCAGCTCCCTCATATCGACATGAACTTACATTTCCTGGGTTGCAGGCTAAAGTGCAAGTTTCGGAAGCTTTTTGTTTCGAAACAAAAGGTTTTGAATTCCTCTTTCAGTGACAAGGAGTGCGTACAATGTAGTTTCTGCGAGCAGCCACACCATGGCACTAACAGTGAAAACGGGTCCTTGGCCAAAACCCAGAGCTCATGTCAAAACATGCTACAATAGCACATTTTACTACAGCACAGGAATGTTAATGTGATACAATTAAATATTATGTTGCAAGGAAATTACATGTCCCAAACCATTGCAATATGTATGCGTGACCCTGGGGAAGCTCTTTCCCTCCGCGCTGTGTTTATACTCGTGCCAATTCGCTTTTCCCACAACTCCCCTTTTGCCATCGCCCTGCAAATGCAATTCTCGCTCCCAACCCATCCGTGCAGCCGCTGCTGCCTCTGGCATCCCACATCTTGCGCAAGGAGGACGGGGGCCGGCTGACCCTGCCGCTTCAGGGAAGTCAGGCACGCTTACTGCCAACTCGTTTCGCAACAAGAGACCCCGAGAAAGTGCTTTTGGGGGAGTGTCTACCAGAAAGCAGGGGCCGTGCCTCCTCTTGCCCCTGCGGTGGGAGCTGCTGGGGGCTGCGCTTCCCCCCGCCGCGGTGTGGCTCCTACGGGAGGATGCCGTGAGCAGGTGCAGATTTCGTGGGGAGGCAATTTGCTCTCCCAGGAGGGCTGGCCGGTGCAATATCTCCTGCTGTGCCAGGCGGTGTGGTTGCGGTCTGTAACACCCCTCCGCCTTCTCCCCCTTAGAAAAAGCTGGGTCTCCCTGGCCCAGTCCTCCCCCTAGGTCCAGAGGGACTTCCCAGAGAGGGGCTGCTGACGGAGGCGTGCTCCCACGCGAGGGTAAAAATAGAGGTGCGTAATTACATTTCTCACGTGGGACAGATGTCTCAGATGTTGTTTCACTGACTGAGTGGTACTGAGTGAGAGGAAGACACCTGAATTACTGTGTCATCGCTGCAGAATATCAAAGTGTCTTTAACAGTTGAAACTGCTTTCCTATATTCTACACACTGGGAGAGAGCCATCACATGGGGAAGCGATGGATTTGCAAGCCAAAGCCTTATATTAGTCATTAGTTGTCTTGCTTTGCTACTGAGTTAGAGGACCAAAATAGACTACGTCATGAGGAACACTTAAGCAAGTCACTAATGTTTTCTCACTCTGGAGTCTGGCAGGCCTGCAATTTCTTGGTTTCTTCGTACGGTCCTGTTCATTACTTTGAAAAACACCTCTTTTCCTCTTACTCTTCTCTCAGGTGAGAGGAGAGGAGAGGAGAGGAGAGGAGAGGAGAAGCTCCTCAGCCTGAAGAAAGCNAAAAACGCCTCTTTTCCTCTTACTCTTCTCTCAGGTGAGAGGAGAGGAGAGGAGAGGAGAGGAGAAGCTCCTCAGCCTGAAGAAAGCACCTGTAGTATCTCCACAGCAGTAGCACAGGAACCAGCCCAGAACCAGCTCTCTAGAAGCGTAACTGATTTAAAACATGCTCTGACTCCTGTGTGTGACAGGGGTCTTTGGGAGCAAATAATAACGCAGACTGCCACCAAGCTGCCCCAGAGAAATGCCAAGGCAAGCCAAGCTCCTGCTGTGCTTCCTCCAGGAGTGCACACTGGGCTCAGATGCTGATCTGAAGTTTGAAAAGCTGAATCAGCCATGCGAACCTCACACAGGCAGCAATGCAAACCTCAAGATGTGTTTGTTGCCGCAACTTGTATGATTTTCATCAGCCGTTCGAACTGGAGCCAATAATTTCCATTGTTGCCGGGGGAGGTGGTTGGGAACAGGAGGAGAAAGGCTGTATTATGGAAGAACATGGAAATTTTTGCCCTTTTTTCTGTCAACAGATAATTTTTTTTTGTGGTCAAACTAATGAATGTTTATTTTTTGGATTTTGCTAAGGATAAACTGCTGCTTTGAGGAAGCAAAGCAGCTACTAAATCTGTAAACCAGTATCCTGATTTTTTATCAAAAAGGGAAAAAAAGTCTTTTTGTCTAATCACTGTTTTCAGTGCTAACGTACTATCATTTTGCTATGGGCCTTCTTCATCCTCTATGCTTCATCCTGAGGAATGAGCCTGCCAGTTGGCAGCCCAGGGAACAGCAGGGCCAAGGATCAATTGAACCTGGGTCTTTCCCACCACCATCTCCAGGACACCATTCCCTGCTGCCTGCCTGCTTGTCCATGGATGCCTACCTGTCCAGCTCCTTGGACACTGCCCCTTCTGTGTAGCTGAGTCTTTTTTGGGGTCTCATTTGGATCGGGTCCAACTCTAAGCACATTCAGGAATTTTTTTGGTGACACTGAACCTCAGCTGAACTGGGTGCATTGTTATCAAGACATCTACTGCTTAAGGTTGAATGTCCGTTCTCCACTCCACAAAGTACAGGTACTCACATTATTGCCTTTTCCACACAGAACAATCCCAAGTTTCCACTGTGGGATCTGTGTAAATTATCTCTTCTGGTGAGTTCTCCAGACAAAAGTTTGCCTACGAGCTCATATTGTGAGGGTAATTCCTCCATTTGAAATCCAAGAAAATGACCCGAAATTCTGGGCAACAAGAGAGAGACTCTTTATAGTTACGCAGTAAAAAATTAGCAGTTGCTCAGTTTTCAGAAATCACCAAGCAGTAGTGTTTGCACTACTGGCTCTTTAGTGGTACTTGTGCTGACGTCTGTACTGCATGTGTCCTGCTTCTGACAACACGCATAATTAGATGTAGCAACTTCATGGGCTTTTTAATCTCTTAAAGTCTCCTTGACTAATATTTATGTTAGTTAAAGTGGTAATTTAATCACATCTTATGCAAGTCCATGCACATTTTTATGCATGCAGCAGGTCAAGTTCTTTCCCGTAGGCAAGGTCTGTTGGTGACAGGTATTTGGAGAGCTGGTTTTAATGTAGCTGTCTACACGGCGTCCTGCATACTGTCCTTACCTGCAGTATCTGGACAATGCAGACAGTGGTTTAAAAACTGCTGTGGTGTGACCACATCTGCTTCCATCCCTTTGGCTCCTGTCTGGCTTGTTGCACCCAAAGAAGGGAGGGTGGTACAGTGGGACCGATGCCACCTAGTCTCTTGCAGCAATGAGATTCCCATCTGGTGCTGAAAGGGAATTCCTCTCCATTGCCCTGCCAACCAGCTGAAAAGGGAGAATTTGGCCCAGCCTGAAGGCTGTTGGCTGGTGCATCCACCCAGCCAAGGGCCATCTCCCCTTTGCAGTCACAGCTGCATGACTCCACAGGCATGCAGACCCCTTACTAAAGAAAAGGGGCAGGAAAGGCTAATTGGCATCTATCTGGTTATTTTGCAGGTCAGTTTTTGTACTTGAGGTAGATTAACAGCAACACATGTGAGTTCTTCTCCATTATGCAGTTTATTTCAGCCTCCGATTAGGTTACATCGTGTACACTATTCCTTCCGTGACACTTGACACAGCAGCTGCCAAGGTTGGTATCTGGGCAGGCCTGTCCTGGGAACAGTGTGTGCTGTGATCTGGATAAAGGGTGCTCAGCCTGCGTGTGTGTCTCTGCTTGCCCCTTCCATGCAGCTTTGTTGTGGGAACTTTCATGAAACCCAGACCAGCTGCTTCCTAGTTTAACACAAAGCACGTTAATTGGGGCCGATGGCTTTGGTGAAATGGCCAGCTCCTACAAGTAGTTGTCTACATACGATGCTTGTCTCCACAAATTGCAGAAGTTTACCTCATCCCAGAATTTGACACAGAGAACATTATACATTGGTAAGTGAAAGCATACAAAAACCTTGTAGTGAGTCCTTCATAGCCTCGTACCCATTAAAAATAGCTGTTGACAGATCTGATTTCCAGTTGTCAGGGTAAAAAAGGCTGCCAGGAGGTTCATCTGTGTCTATCACTGACTATATTTTCTGGTTGTCCTTTTAGTCAGCTCCTTGCACAAGTTCTCCTCAAAAGGTGTACATTGTATATAGTGTGTAGTGTGTAGTGCATAGTGTACAGTGAAGCTACCATCCTGAATCACTCTAGAAGGTTATCAGCTACTAAAAACCAATCCCCAACTACGAATGTAGCAGCAGCAGGAGTGGAAATCTTTGCATCCCCTCACCATACTTAACTTGATCATATTTCTGTCAATGTATTTAAGACGATTCTTAGTGCACTTTAAAACATACTTACGAATCTACAAATTCTGTGCTCCTTTTAAAACACATTAACTTTTCAGAATTATTTAGGACATGTTGGCATCTGTATCTCTCTTGCTATGACATCTTCTAGTTTTAGGAGAACTGTCCCTGTGTTAGCAGCTTCCCAAGCTACTTGCGCAGATGCACTGACCACATGAGCACGGCCGGTTTTGTGTCAAGGGTCACTGTCCAACCTCTTCCAGCCCATCCTTGACCTGGTGCGACCTCCCGAGCCCCTCAAGTCAAGGGCAGAGCTCTCCTGACATTGACAGCAGGGATGAGCTCCTAATCCCTGTAAGCACCTTTTCTCCACAAGCCCTTGGTGCACGGAGTTCTCACTGACTGTCAGCATGATGAGGGCAGCGTGGCTCTGCCAGGATTGCCGGCCCCTGGCTGCACCAGGCTGGGCACGCGAGCTGGCTGCAGGTGCAGCTGGCCCCGTCTGGGTCTGCGAGCCCACAGGGGATGTGGGCAAGTGGTGTGGAGGGACCGAGGCTGGGGCCAGAGGTGCCATTTGGAGGCAGCTGGAGGGGTGGTCCAGGGGTGCCATCCAGCAAATATGCAAGTCTAAGGCAAAAATCCTCAATGCTTACAAGCCACAGATACCTAATGTTATCTAGTATGGTGAGCTTAAGTACTGCTGCCCGGTGGCTGGGTCACATTCGTTTTGGCAGTCAAGCGGTTGATTGCACCACCAACTATTTTAGCTCATTGACCTTCTGGAGAAATGAGATAGTTTTGTGGTTCAGAACTACCAGTTTGTTTCGTAGCACAACAACCCTGCTGCTCTTCTCCAGGAAGGTTGCTTTCTTGGCTAGCACCCTTGCAGCAGCAGCCAGAATAATATCAGCAGCCTCCTGCCTCAGTTAACTCGGCTTTACATGACATTAAAGAGCTTGCCAAGGCAATGAAAATAGGAACCTGAGCAGTGGTAGGCGGTAGCCATTCATCTGTTCCTTGATATTTTCACTGCTGTAGAGCCCCTGTCCAGGTCTGGTTACTTCTTGCAATGGCAGTGTAGATGAGGTCATGAAGAAACTGCACGTGAGAAAGAGTGACCTCTTGTTTTGAGAATTTTTGTTTGTGGCCTGTGTTGTCATGTAGTCAAATTGTCCATGTTTGGACAGCATATGGAGAGACTTCCCTGCACTGATGGCTTCATGGAGTGCTTGGGACAGCAGCTAGGCCGGCTTCCTCAGGTCTGTGCTGATCATGGCTTAGCCATGTTACGAGCTCTGGACTTAGCCACAGCTTGGGGAGGGATCTGCAGTGCACAAGAGAAAACACTGACCCTTCTGCCTTGCCCATCCATCCACGCTGTTCCCATGCAGTTGGCTGTAGATCCCATTCCCGCGCGGTGTGAAGAGGAGAGGAGGACAGGGAGAGCTCCTGCACCTCGTGCAGAAACCAGTGTCTCAGCCATGCAGGCAGCGGAGGGGCGAGCGGCGGGGAGCAGGGGCAGCATCGTGCCAGCGCAGCGCTCCCCTTCCAGTGCTTGTAGCCTAACGACTTGTAGGTAACGAGACCCAGAGCCACAAAGATGCTTAATCCTACCTGAGCAGTGTGGTTCACTGGAAAATAAATGCTTCCCAGAAGAACTGCCAACATACCCGTGGGTGTTCTAGTTTTCACTAGCAATGTCCCAGAGATCCTTTAAGTTTGGTGATGCCATGCTGTCTAAGCGGCTCTCTGCAAGGTGCTTCCTCAGCTGAGACTGTGAGTGGCTCAGCATCAAGTGCTCAGATTTATCTCCCCAGCTGCGGGGGCCCAGATCTCCATTTGTCATCCAAGGCTCCCTTCCTAGGCCATGAAGGGAACCAAGCATATGCAGAGAGAGGTTTATCTTACATTGAAGTGGCTGGTTGCCATCGTTCTTATCCAGTAGCTCCATGCCTGCGGAACTACTCGAGGTGTGTGAGGCAGGGATTGGGGTCCCCTCTCTGCCTGAGCCCCTGGATCAGTAGTAGCTATAAAACATCCTGCAGGAAAGATTTCACAGCAATGTCTCCTTGCCTTGTGATGCATCTAGTTTTTTTAACAGGCATTTTCCCTAGGCTAGTGTTTCTGTGACCCCTGTGCCCAAAATGCCTGCTCTGTACCCACAGGACACCTCTCCTGTGGGGCTGGGCAAGCCCAGGGACAGCAGAGCCGCGTGGGTGCTCCCTGAGCCGCTGCCTGGAGCAAGGCAGGGCACGGCCTTGTCAGCCACCCTCCCCAGAGACATCACCTTTACTGTTAATGGCACACTCGGTTAAGACTCAGAAAAGTGGTTGGCAGCAGCTGAACTTCCCCAAATTTTGTCTCCGTGTCAAACACCAGCAGTTGCCCTGGGCCACCTCACCCACGCGTTAGGCACCTCCGCACACACTGGTAGAGTGGCAGCTCGTGGTGCCATTTCTCCAGCCACTCCAGGATACCTTTAGAGCCTGCAGAGAGATGTGATGTTGCTGTCTCTGCCATGATCTGACTGAAAGCAGATGCTGTGCTCCTGCAAGCTGCCTCCCAGCGCGGCCAGCACGGGGGATGCTGGGGGGGTGCAGCCGCCCCAGCAGCACAGAGCGCTGCCCCGTGAATCACCTGACCCTGTGCCTCTCCCTGGGGCCCTGATACCATTTTCTGGTTTTACTCACTTTCCTCACATGGAGGTCAAGACCCCAGAATGGAAAACTGAGAGTAGCTTCCAGCTTTTTTTTCTCCCTACTAGTGTTCGGGGAAAACAGAACTGAAACCAACTGTTTCGGGACAAACTAAAATTAGTATTCCTCATGAATGATGACATTCCCACCAGAGAGGGAATTAGCTACAATATGCTTTTTCTCCCCATGGGGCCTGATTCTTCCTCATGGCACACAGTGCTTTGCTGTGCAGCAGAGAGAGAGGTGCCCAAGTCTGCTGCTTCCACAGCTGACAGTTGACTGCTGCTTTGCTAAAGCAATTAAAAACGGAGTCAGTAAACACGTTTATCAAGTGAGTTTGCTCTTTAATTCCCTGGACTTTTTCTGTGAACACTGGCAGAAGGTCCAGTTGAGGCCATGGGCATCTGATTCAAGTCCTCACTGCCTTCAGCTGGTGGGAGCAGTGTGGCTGTGGTCCCTCTGCGGGCTGGGGACCGGCTGTTCCACTTACTGATGCCATCAGCCGATGCGATGTTGCGCTGCTGCTGCCTTCTGATGCTCTGCGTCCCACACCCGGCATGACATCCGGGGGTGCTGGAACACGTGGTGGTGGCAAATAAAACCTCAGGAAGGAACAGCTGCTGGTGGTGACCCCTTGTTTCATGAGCCTTGACAAAATGGATGGGCTGAGGGGAGAGAGGTGCCCTTTGGAGCCTTTGAAGGGCCGTGTATCTGTTGCATAAATCAAGTTTGAGGGAGCTCTGCTATTGTGTCCTCAAGAAAAGAGCTGCTATGGAGCATAGGAGCTGAAGTGTTTGCCAAAGTGTCTATCACGACACAAAGTCTTTAGGCTTTAAATAAAGGAACTACGCTGGGTGAATGAAGTAGGCTGACTAAAGCCAATCAGCCCCTTGTACTTTAAACAAAAAAATAGATTAAAGTCTCTCCCAGCCACGTGGCTGGGAATAATGGTGCTGCCTCTGGACTTGCTGAACCTGACCTGGGATGCACTGATTTTTCTGCCTCGGCCAGGCTGGGCTGAACAGCCCTTCCTGACTGCAGGGAGGCTGTAAATATGTGCACTCTGAAAAATGCAGCTTGTTTGCACTGTGGTAGAATATGACAACGTGTTTTGGACAGCATCAATGCCAATCAGATCCTAAAAATCAATAAAAATGTGCCATAGCAAAAAACTGGTCCAGTCTGTTAATCAAACTGCTCTAGGTGTTTTTAAAGTGGTGATTACTATACTGGTGGAGCGAGAAATATTGATAGAGGCTGTATTTCTTCACGTTAGCATATTTTAACAATAGAAGACATATTTTCAGATCTGGAAACTGGATGTTGATGTAGGTCTGTGTGGCCAGGGCTTGATTCCTTGGAAGTGTGGCCAGCCTGGGGTTCAGGGACCCACCACAAAGCTCTGTGAGAAGGCCTTCTAACGCTCTCTTTTCCACCTAAATACTAGAAAAGAAAAGCCCACTCCCTTAAAATAAGCTCTTTAGTTCACAGATGAGAAGCAGTTGGGTGTGGGGAGGGGTAAGTACATCATTTCTTCCTGTCAGTTGTGTGGTGGTTAAAGCTGAGATGTTCAGAACATGCCCACTACAGATGCTGAAGTTCAAATGAAGCAGTAGATGGATGGAGAACGGCTCCTCCGGAGACAGCTGTGGGTACAAAGTCTGTCTTTTGCATCAGACAGGATCCTGGGCAGAACTGTCGATGGGCTGCAAAATACATACATGTTTCTTTCATGACCCTGCTTCTATGGACATACCCTTCTTTTTCTGTTTCTGCAGGATGTTATCCAAGCAATAACTCCAGTTTCCATTGCTGGATGATACATTTACTGAAGAAGAAATGATTTCCCAGTGGTATTTGTCAAATTAACGTAAAATTTCTCTTTAAGCATGCATTTGTTTAATACAGTTGTAAAGTCTTATTTTAAAACATGTCTGTTTTTGTTTAGGTAAGCATAGCAAACCTGGTGGTTAGGAAGTAATGCTCATTACTACTATTATTATGACAATAGTTAAGCAAAGCTTTTGAGCACGTGTGGATGAAAATAGAAAAAAAATGTCGTGTATTAACATGTCTTCATCCCATGACAGGGATTTCTACTTTTTTTTTTAATTGTGCTTGAAAGGAAGCATGTGTTTGTGTGTACCGCATAGGTATATTTTGAAAAGCTGAATTTATTGTCTTCTTTATTGTCTTTGTACCGCATAGGTATATTTTGAAAAGCTGAATTTATTGTCTTCTTTATTGTCTTTATCTCAGAAGTGACTCTGTGAGTGTGAGCAAAACATGTGCGTGTGCTCTAGGTACACTAGCTGGGGTGCAGGCATTTTGCAAGCATCTGCAGATATTTCTCCATCTTTCCAGCCACCAAAATCCATGTGCCTGAGCGTGGAGGACCAGGGTGGGAGGCACGGCAGGGCAGCCTGCTGCAGACCTGCCTGCTGGCATGGGGTGCCTGGGAGCTGGGGAGCCTGATCCTGCCTGCGCGAGGGGTGCATGCTGCTGGGACTGAGAGCCTCCCTTGCTCATCTGGCTCCGCTTGCCTTTTTTCTCGTGGGGTCTAGAAGTTGGTGCCCATGGCATGCAGAGATGTTCCTACATAAAACAGGACATTGGTTTCTGCTCTGTGCTGGGGACAGCACAAGGAAGAAGCCCCTGGGGGAAGATCAGTGGGGATTTTGAAACTTGGAGTCTTGTGAATAGTTGCTGTGAATGTTATAAATTGAAGTCTGTTTTTTTGGAAAGCCTTTTATACGGTGTGAAGCCCTTCTCCAGAGTAATTACAGCATTTATTAAAAGATTTTACAAGGCTATGTGATATGAAGGGGAACTCATATATAGTAGGGACAAAACAGGAGAGGTTCGTTGGCAGGAGCCATTAATACGCTCAAAGGGGAAGAGACTGTCAGAAAAAGGAAATTCTCTGGCATGGCAGAATGGCAGGTAATTAATAATTACTGCAATTATAGTAGGTAATAACTAGCATACATTCTGACTGTTCATCAGTGGCTTGCCAGGCTTCATTGCTCGCAGACTCTTTCTGGTTAAAAAAAAAGAAGAATAACCAAGCAAATCTCATCAAATTTTGGTATGAGTGCAGCTCTTTATGAAATCTGCTGTTTGACATCGAGCCAGAACAGCTCTGTTTTCTTAATGAAGGCAGAGGAGTCCTGAAGGCTTCTGCAGACCGCACATGGCTGGCACTGGGGTTGCCAAAACCTGGGCTCCTTCCGCTGAATCCGCAGGCAGTGCTGCGGGGGGTGCAGGAGCGCGGCTTCTCCTCACACCCATCCTGCCGGCACACAACACGCTGGCTTTACCAAAAGACCACACGGCTCAGTTCTTTGGAGGCCAACACAACACATCGGCCTCAGAAGAAGGAGCTGAAAGAAAGTGATTTGCACTCCTGAAGCATTAGGGTAAGGAAAAACATGGGAGATGAAGTTTGCCTTTGGAAGAGGGTCCTTCTTGTGGCAAAAAGTAGATGCGTGGTATGCCTTGCAGTGAGGCATTTCATTAGTACTGCTGTCAGAAAAGGTCAGCCTTCCAGGAGCATTTGCACCGTATCCAGCTTGCATGAGTGGTTCTTGGGAAAAGTGTTACACAGGGGCATCTAAGCTAGTCAGAGAAAATAACATGCAAGGAAGTGGATTTCTCTATGCTAAGAGGCAGGAGAGCACCTCTGCATCAAGACTTCAGCTTTAAAAAAATAGTGGGGTAAGGATATAGTAATAAGAAATTAGAGCTTTGAGTAATGTTAAAAATGGCAGGCTGAAGTTGTTCTCAGGAAAATAAATGCTCTCTTAGAACACTGATCTCTGATAGCCATTAAAACTGTACAGGGAGAATGATTTATTTATGTACTTTCTCGCAAAACAGACAATCAGCTGTTGTTGTGATCTAACGGTGTGGGTGAGAACCGTTCAATCAGTTGACTTTTGTGGGAATCCAATGAAAAAGTGTCTGCAAACTTCCTAGCTAGCATGGGACATGCCTCAAATAAATCATGGTTTTTCTTGACCGGGGAAAGGTCAGCTACATTACCATAGTCACAGTGAAATGAGCTTGGAAGCTGCATTGGGACAGTATGCACTGAGCAGGAATGTGCAGCTCTAGCAACTTAAAAGTTTCGGGTGGATACCTCGGAACAGCTTATTTGACTGACTGGGAATATCCACAGTGCTGAGTACTGCATGCCTTCTATTCTGCTGTGTATTGAAGAAGATGCCATTTGCAGTGACAGTTCTGTATGAACCATGGCTGTGTAAGGGTGCAGTCGCTGTCATAGCGTGCGCCATGTTCAGGTAGCAGCCCTGGTGACCCAAGATAGAAATGATTGCCTGGTCCGCTGTATAATGGATGTTGATTCTTTTTGTGAAAAAGCCTTGATGATAAAGCATGGCTTCTGAATACATGAAGAAAAGTGGCATGTCTAGCGGACAGTTTAAGGCTGAAAAAGTGCTTTAGACGATGAGACCCATGTGTCACTGTTCATAGCACATATGGCAGAGATGCAAATGTTATTATTCATCAGCGGATGTTGGAAAAGAAGAAAGGGATGCAGAATTCTCAGGTAAGGTGGCAAACTTCAAAGGAGGATGTGAAGCTTTAAGCATAATTAGTCACCTCACTCAGCTTCCTTTCTGGGAGGTTTGGTTTTTAGTTCTGAGAGGGCTAGTGCTGGCTCTGGAGGAGTGCAGACTAGAGCAGGCCAGCAATGCTCAGCTGGCTCCTAGGTAGGAGTTTCAAGAGCCATGCTGTTTTGTAAACAATTGTACAGCTGTTGATGATAAACCCAGAGCTTTTGGATGTGAGGGATGCCATTCCCATAAGCTTGATGTGGTGAAAGGGTGCACAGCCCTTTTGAAAAGCATCTGGTCATTGTTGTTACCAGATTTTTTCTCAGAAAAGCGAGGTCTATAATAAGGCCTATGTGGTACCAGGAATATGGCAAAACAGATGAAGATCCACAGGCTTTCACCAAACCCAAGCTGACTCAGGGAGGGTGTCAAAGACACTGACAGGACTCTCCCACTTAGCAACTGAAGGCAGAGGAACAGACTGTCTCCCCATTCTGAAACTGCATGTAACCAACACCATCAGATGTGTTCCCAGTTTCCCCGAATCTGTCATGGTGCTTCTTGAAGTGCTTTGGTGTTGTAAACATGCTGAAGGGGAGAGCATCTTTCAGAGAAGAAGGACATTCGCCAGCTCCTCTGTGCCTTGTGTATCCAAAATCACAACAACCCTGTTGTGCATGGTAACAAGAAGAGATGCAATGCTGGCATTAGGTCCATGGAAAATTTCTGTGTGCCTTTGAAGAAGGGGCTTGAATTTGCCAAGACTGTGGTGTTTGTGTGGCATTTTTCTCAGAGGTCCAGACAAGTCGCCTTACTTAAATTACCCATTCAATGCAAGTGGTATTGGGGTTTCTGTTGTGGTGATTTGAAATGGGAAGGACAAATGCAGCACGTTCTTGGTTGTTAACCAAGACAGAAGGATGAGACATCTGAGAGCTTTGTGAGGAAGCAGAGCTCTTTCCAAGGCTGGAAGAAACAAAACTGAAGGGTGCAAGATGACTGGCTTGGGAACTGAAGGAAAATGGAGGGATGCCTTTAACATGGTGAGAAACCAAGGTGATCTTTGGAAGGTCACCTGAAGAGTTAGCTTGTGACAAACATAGGTTGTGACTACATTATTATATTATTATTATTATTATTATTATTATTATTATTATTATTATTATTATTATTAACTGGATGGCCTTTGAAGATGCTATCCAGTTTCAGTTATTCTCATGGGTTTAGGTGTCACAGGAGAAGGGTCTACTGATGAGACTTGAGCTAGAGGGTGTTATGTTTTGTACACAGCCAAGCAGGATGTCTCTTCTCTGACTTCTCTCCTGAATGCTGTCAGATTTTCCCATGAACCATAAATGGTGACTTGTAAAGCACTCAGAAAACACTGCAACTCTTAGGTTCCTGGTACTAACTGGTGACCTGATGGTTGCTGAATTTCTCATCAGAAGCTGTTGAAATGATACCACACTCCGAGGACCACTTGTAAAGGCTCTGCAAGAACACATTTACCAGCTGTTTGGAGGCAGGAAATTAATGCTTAAAGTTAAAAGAATTGCTAACATCATTGCTTGTGAAGAAAATGAGTACATTTTTCCCCATGGCATTCTTCAGATATTTTGCTTTGGTGACTACCATGTGCCAACACAAGTTTATTCCTCCTGCCCGTCTTCCTAAACAGGTATTTGTGTGGGGAGCTAGCTGTTTGCAGATGTCCTCTTCCAAACACAGCTGCACTTCTGATGAAATCAGTTTTTGCAGTCACCCATCATCTCTCCTGCAGGCCTTTTCTCTGGGGAGTTATGCAGCAGGCTGTGAGCAGCCCGTGAATTGCAAAGTGGCAACCTCCAGCGAAGAGCAGCAGCAAAGTGCTGCAGACGTGGGATGCAGAGGGCAGTCGTGACTTCAACTCTTTAGCTGCCGAGCCCTAGAAGGTGATGTATCACTAGGTCATCCTTCAGGCAGCAGAGACCCTGTGAGCCAGAAGCTAAGATACTCCAGAATTAATAAATAAATAAATTGGGCTGTTCTTCCTGTGGGAATCCGTTGGAGCAACATCATTGGGTATAATAATCTTTATTGTTCGTTTTTTCTTCTGCGGTTTACAAACTAAACGCTATGGTGTTGAAAGGCTTCCTCCAGCAGCTGAGTCTACAGGGCCACTCCAACCACTTCACCTCAGGCTGTCTTCTTCCTTCCTCAGTGGGACCTTTATGAGCACAGTAGATTTTTGTCATATTTGCCTTTATCTTCTCTTTTTACATTAAGTAGGTTTTTTTCTTCTTCTTCTATTCTTTCTGTTAAAAACTCTACAGTAATTCTATCCCCCTTTACCTTTCAAGTTGCACGCAGACCTCTGCCTCTCAATGATGGTTATATCCAGAAGGTTTATACTGTTTTAATAAATGGTTTAAAAGCCTGCTTAAAATTCTTTCCTCTGTTTAATCTGCAATTTTTCAGAATAGTTTAAAAGGCCTTAGGGATTTCACTGCCCGTCTTGTCTTTTTAGGCTTAAGGCCCAGGCACTTTTTGATAGACTGCCTGCCTCACTGCAGATGTACTTTTAACCACAGTTTTGTTTGGAGAGGTGCTGCATGCCTTCACCCTGGAATCTCCCAATGTGAATCTGCAGTTGATCGCTCCCATTGCTTCTTATAAAATTTAGTTTTGCTGGTTTAAGGAAAATATAAACAGTCTATAGTTAGAAAGCTATGTTTTTACCTGCCTCTGAATTATGATTTCTGGCTGCTGCAGAGGTGTTATGTCCTTTCAAGCTCAGAACCTCACTGGGCTGCAGTAAATCTTGAACATGCCCTTCATTGTAGATGTGGCTGGTAGCTGTAGTGTCACCTGCTAACATCAGGATGGAGGACTTTCTCGTACTACAAGCACTGACGTCAAGATAAAGCCCAGCTTTAATAAGAAGTTGGTGAAAGATAACATTTCACAGCAGCCTGAGAACAGAAGACACCTGTGCTGCTAGAAAGTTAGGGCCACTTAAAGCTGTGTTTGTTTAACATGCCATCTTAAACTTCCGTGCCACGGACAGGGACAAAACGAGCAGCTAAAGTCTGCAGCCAGCCACAACTCTCTCTAATCCAGGGCACTCCAGAGAGCTGCCGTCAGTCTCCTAGTTTAGTGCTGGAGGATGGGCTTGAGTCCCACCAGAGACCTTCTGTAGAAGATTAGCACCAGGAGGCCTGTGGCAGAGGCCACAAAGGCAAGACAGACGTAAGTGGACTGTACCATTCTTCTAGTGCAGGCTGGTTAACAGGTTAGGAGGTTAGGAGGTGTATAATCTGCTCAGATGTTTATATGTATCAGACCAAACCTTTATTAGGCTGAGTCTTAGTTTTGTACTCTCGAAGCGACACTGAGCTCAGCTGCAAACTGATACACATCTGTGGATGCCTGTAATAGATACTGCTGGGGCTGAGTCTCCTGAGATGCAGGAGGCTCCCTTGGGCATCAGAAGGGCTGTAACCTTGTAGTTATTGATCCCTGTTAGAAAAAGATTCCAAAATGATTTCAGAAGGGATTAGGAAAACATGGCTGGTGGCTGAATTTATGTTGCAGTCAACATTACAATAGTACTGCCATAGACAGCTTTTATTTCGACATGCAAGATCCCCTTAGAATGAAGAAAAAATACAGATTTTTGTTTTCTGCATTTAAATATTTTGGCATATTTAAGAAGGTATTAAACACCTAAACCTCAGCTCTTTCAGATTGCTCTCTGTTTCTTTGCCTTTGGAGCTATGACTATTGACACCAGCTGAAGCCTGCTGTGCTCCAGCTCACTGGTGTTTCCAAATGCTGCAGCCCAGTCAGAGAGGCAGCCCTCTGCAAGGAGTTTGGCTGTAAAAGACTGGATCACTTATTTGTAACCAGAGCCACTGTTCAAGTCTCTTCTCCACAATGTACTTCTGCAGAAAGTAATTAATAAAAATTATTTGAGAATTTTATATTACCTTTAACATATACCCAGATGATATGTCTGATGTTCCTGTCTGAAAGCTTTTCCTGTCTGAAAACTATAAATTCACTGGGACAGGGATTTTCATGGCTCTTTTCATTAACATCAACTATGGGACAAGCAGTGAATGAATAATGGCCCTAATTTCAAGCTGGTATTTTTGATTACAAAAGCTCATGCCATAATTGGGGTGTATAGTTCTGAATACTTCTTAAAATCTGCTGCTCAGTGCTTCTGAATATGCATGTAACTGAGATCATAATTGTGATGCAGCATCTTAAAACTGTTTAATTTGGGACTCTTTGAAGTGTTGTACATCTTGTACTATCTTTTGCAACAAAAATGAACTCAGAACATGACATTAAGATTTTTTACATGAAAATATCCTATTCCAGCTAGCATACTTTTAAACAAGAGTTGGAATATGACAGCAAACGCTAGTGCTATTTGAAACTGCCTATATTTGCTTTTCTGCTGTGTACTTGCAGTAATTGAAATTAGGTGGAGGGTGAATACCAGCAGGTGTCCTAATTTCAATTCATTTTTTAAAGATTGAGCCAGAAATTAATAAGAAAAAATGTTTACACATTTGATTCTAGGAAGATATCTGATATATTTGAGGCAACTGTCACCTTTTAGAAGTTGTGAAACTTTTTTTTGGCTGCAAATTATCCCTATTTCAGTTCTGTGAATAACAGCAGAAAATTAAGAAGCAAAAGTGTTTTGATAGAGCAAAACATCCTTTATATGCTAACGTGAATTCCAGAAGGTTTGTGCAGTTTAAATGTAATGCTTACTGGGCAACTGCTGTTGCTGAAACGGGCTGCAATAACAAGAGCCTAACAGTTAGTTTTGGTACAGGGAGACTTGCAGGAGCCAGGAACTTCCTGAGAGCACAAGTCAAAGGGGCAACTTTTTAGATTTTTCTCCTAAATATAGCTCTTTCAAGCAATCCCAGGAGTTAAACAAGCATTAAGTGTTGTCGTTAGAGTTGCTGGAGTGAGGCTCTGAGGTATGCGGGAGGCTCCACCTTGAGCTCCCCTGGACTTGGGGCCAGAGAGCAGAGGTGAGGGATGGGTGAGGTGGAGGGTGCACCCACATCCAGTGAGTAATTCAGGATTTGGATAACCTAGCAGGAGTATATCTTGATACAGTCCTGAGGGATGGGGCTGGAGAGGTGAAAGAAAGTGTGAGTTACATCAATATGGGATTTATCTAGGATCCCTGCAGGCTCTTGATTTTCGCTATGCGTGACAAGGATGTGCAGCCCCTCCTGTCTCATGCTATGATTTAGAGCTGTAGTCTTGCCTCTTGGTGGCAGTGGGGATTTTAACATGGACAAATTTTCCAGAAAATTATTATTTCTTAAATTTTCCCTCTTCGTCTGTGTTTGAAAAAATGAATTATTGTTGCTTGTCTTGAAATCCAACTGGATATTAAAACAGGATGCTTTTTTTTTTGTAATCTCATCAGATAGTTGGTGTTCTGCAAATGCAGTTCTGTGTTAGCAGTGGGTACCCATAGATTGGGTACTAGCTTGGCTTTGGTGACCAGAACATGGAAGAACTATTCAGAATTATCTGAATGGTGTGGTTTGATGTTTCAGAAATAAAACAAATTTGCTACACAGAAAGATTAACAAAAGAAGCCAAGGGCTTAGGTGTGGAGCCAGTTTCTTTTCTTCCCTCTCCCATCAAATATCCTATAGTCTTCCGGCTGGGGTGCTTCCTGAGACAGGAGTTTGCAACCCTCCTCTGAATTGGACCTGCTTCCCCTCTGTGAACTTGTCCTACCTGTTGGGAAATAGGGAATTTCGAGGAAAGTCTCCAGCTTTTGCAGTGACAGTGTGCTGTCTGGTGTCATGGAAAATACAGTAACTGAAATAAAGGTTAATTTATGGCAGCAAGTTTTAAAATATTAAAAAAACCTCAAAATAATTAATTTCTTCTTCCATTCTCCTGTTCTCAGTGTACCTCAACTCCTCCCCATCGGGAACAGGCTGTGTGTGTGTGTAATCGCAGGGGAGAACAGTGCTGTCCCCACACTCCCACTGCCCTTCCCTTCTCTGCTGCAGGTTTTAGTAGCTGGAGATGTTTACCAGTAGCAATATTTGGTGCAAAGACAGCTGTACTGTGCTTAATGGTGAAGAACAGAAATCAGCTCTGTCCTAATGTATTTGTCCAAAGAAGGAGAAGGCTCAGAGGTGTCATAAAGGAGCTTGTATTCCCAAACTCAGCTTTGAGGCACTCTGTGCCCAGTGCGGTGCTATGAATCCTCCCACAGACTCCGCATGGCTCTCCAGATGCAGACCTGCTGGGGTGCGAAAGGTGCCAGGGGCACATTCTTCCCTCCCGTCTGCAGCACTGCCAGCATAGCTGCACTGTGCTGCTGTAGCTGTCCCCCACTACACACATACTCTAATCCTTTCTGCTGACGCAAGGCTTGTGTCATGCTGTTGATGGAGAACCTTTCTGTTCTCCTCTCACGGAGGTGGCAGTGGTGCCTGGGAGTCATTCACACAGTGTTTAATTTTGGTGATGGGTCTCAGCAGGCTCCTTCTCAGGTGCCTTGCCAGAGCTCTGCTTGGAGCTGTTCTCAGGCCACTCCTGAGGGCACCCACCCCTCAGACTAGAGCTGGCTTGTGACTGTCTTGGGAAGGGAGGGCTATTGGGAAAGGTGCAACAGGGTGGCAACTTGATTAAAAGGATTTTGGAAAGCCAGCACTGCAAGGGGAACTGTGAGAAGTGCAGCAGGGAAAGGCAGGGGTGCCTGCTGCTGGGAGGGTCATGGCTCGTTGTGATGGAGATGCCTGACTTATCTTCTTTTGGCATTAGCAACTACATTAGCTATCCTGAGAGAGGCCAAGCCACAAGGGACCCATGTCCATTTTGCTCTCCTTAAGTGGTCTGCTGCCTATTGTGCCCATACATGGAGCCAGCCCTGCTTCTGATGCACCCTTGTGCTGGTGCCAGCATGTTGTGTAGCCCCTTCCAGCCAGCAACCAACCCAAAGAGTTCCCTGGGTCCAGCTCCTCGCTTGTGAAGGGTGATACCCATCCTGGTCCAACAGCTGAGGCAAGGTGGCTTTCCCTCCTGGAGCATGTGTGGACAGTTATGGCTTGCTGCATACTATTAAAGAGCTTCTTCATAACAAAGAATGACTTCTGTGTCCATAGTACTTGGATTTCTAAGCCACTGATTTAAAACAGCAGAAATGTGCTTACATGCTGCCTTCCTGTACTCAGCACTCCCTCATGCCCATGAGTAGATGAAACTTTGTTCTCTTGGAGACCAAGCTGCAACCTACCTAGGGCAGACTTCATGACCCTGTCAGTCTGGGTGAGCCTAAAAGAGCTTTTGCAGCCCTCTATCCCCTGCTCCTTCTGCAGGCTTGATCTTGACCCTTTGATCTCCGGATCCACAGCCTTAGGAAAACAAGAGTTTCACTGGGGTTGAGGCAGAGCTGTCACATCTTCCAGGCTGTAAATCTAACTATTGTGTTTGAGCACTGCCTGTGATGCTTCTTATCGAGATCATTGTTCCACCCTTTCCTGTTTGTTTTCTTTCACAATTCCTTTTGAATGGGCTCCCTAGTAAGGAGCCCATCATAAACAAACACATCGAGCTTTGCACAATGCAAAATGACATTGATTTCCCAGTTCTCATCCCCTGCAGTATAAGAAATGCACCACAAAAATGAAAGTAAGGAATCCCAAAGGGATGGAAAACATCTGAGAAAGTCATAGCCTCGAGTGGCAGCCACCACCAGTGTAGCTGGATACCACACAACCCGGTTCCCAGCTTTCCCAGTTTTTTTGTAAGTGGAAGAAGGCAGTGGTGTAGGTGCATAGTGTCGTGCCCCCCCCCCGCTCCCCCCACCCAGCAGCACTGCTGCTGCTGCAGCCCTCCAGCAAGGTATCGTGTTGATTCAGTGTCCTCTAGTGGTAAATCTGTGGCACAGGCATGGCAGCAGTGGGAAATGGGGACCCCTTCTTGCCTGGCTTCATGACAATCAGCAGAATGCAGCCTTGGATTAAATATCTTGGGGGAAGAGGGATGTTGCACGTCTTATCCAAGCCATGTGTATCATGTATGGCACCCGTGTGGGTTACCCCTGTCACAGCACCGCTGTGATCTGCTTTGGCCTTTCGTGTTGGATGTGCCAAGGAGACTTCTGGGGGGTGCTGTTACTGCAACACTTCAAGATGTTGGACAGCTGAGGAAGCTGTCCAAAAATTTTCAGAGTTGTTCACTATGAACGACTGAGATAATTTCTTCAGAGTAAAAAATTTACTGCTTCATCTGGGTTAAAGATAAAAATCAAGGTTGAAACAGTGAGACTGAACTCCCTTCACTCCTGCAGCTGGCAGGGAGCCAGGGGCAGCAGCATTGCTCGGGATGGCTAATGGACCAGCCCCCAGATCCTTCCCCTGCAAGCACTGGGAATAGCACACTCATTCTTGATGTCCTTAGCATATTGGCACAAATCCTTCTCGGCACATTCAGTAGCATCTGATTACTTAAAGAAATATCACAGCCAATCTGCATTTTAAGTGCTTTCCTTGATCTTTTCTAAGTTATGCTGCAAATTCTTGCTCTTCCCCCCTGCACTTTTATTACCATCCTCCCAAATTCTTCCTAACTCTGCTGTTGGACGCTGTTTCCCGACTTATGATTTAGTGATTTCAAATCCCTTCAGACGCTGGGTATGTTTTCTGTCTGGAGATGTACTCTGGCTAAGCTCATTTCTAGCAGTGACATGAAGGCATGACTTGTTCTTTTGGCATGCAGCACAAAGTTGATAGAGAAATCAAAAGATCAAATGGATCTCTGCATTAGGCTGGCTTCCTGGAAAAGATGATGCACTTTTAGTTGTTATCAACACAAGCTCCCAATTAAAAATATGTCATAACACTACCATTGAGGCATAATGATTCAATTTCTCAGATAATGGAGTGTTTATCCACGCCAGAAACACATCATTTTAGTGCCTGCAAACCCCGCGCCCCCCCTCCCCCTCCCACTCCCAAATATCTTTCTGTGCTGCAAAAACACATATCAAACCTTTGGCCTTATTTATTCTCCCACAAGCGTGAAGATGAGCACTGTGTAGTGTTTTCTTCAAGCAGACGTGGAATTTTATTTTATTTTATTTTTTTTTAATACCATTAGTCCTACTTCTGCTGTTCCTGAAGGGAGAAAGGAAAACTCTTCAAAATGTCTGAGGCTTTTCAGATGACGCTGGTTGGCTGACTTCATTCACTGTATTGGGAGAAATTGAGACTGCAAAATGAATTTATTTCTACTTTTGTTTGCACAATACTTTGCATCAGACAGACTGGTGTTGAACATCTCCAAGAGATTTTTTTCTTCAGCAGTCCACACCGTTTGGATAAAATGCAGAGCTGGTTCTTGGAGGTGGCACAGGTGCCAGGCCTTCCCCCTGCCTTGCTAAGTGTTGAGAAGCTGTGGAGTTCACTGAGTATGTCTCTGGTCTTAGTGATGCTCCCTTGCAAAATGGAACCGCTTCAGGCTTAAGGACTTCCAAGTTGGAGGCTGCTCTTGGGATCCAGCTAGAAGGGAAGCAGCAGCTGCCGTCTTCTGGGAGAAACCCAGACCTGGCTCTGCAGCTGGCTGAGGCAGGCACCAGCTGAGGACAGAAGATCCCTGGGTTGGTAAAACAGCCTTGGACTTACGACCTGTGTGGACCAAGCCAGCACCCTGGGAAGCCAGGTTTGCTGCTTTCTGCCACTTAAAGATGTGTAGGGGTAGATGCTGAGCTGTGTCTCTGCCCTGTGCCATCCTTTTCTCTTTCTCCCCAGGCAGGAACAGCCTCTTCCCAACCCCTTGAATACAGCGTGGCAGAACCCAGTGTTGCCCTTGCAGCTAAGAAGCCTGGAGCTGGCTCAGATGGAGTCTACTGTGTTAGTCATGCCCAAGGAACGGATGGAAAAGGCAGGGCTCGCACTGGGGAAAGGCAGTGAAGTTGGTTTAGGGCTCAGCTGGAGCTTTTGTCTGATTGGAAGTATTTCGCCTCAGATGCTCCTAGTCCCTGCTGGATGTGGAAGCCCAGGAGAGATGGGAGCAGCTGCCTCTGTGCTAACTAAGCCAGGGTGCTCCACGATGTCTGCAGAAATAATATTCCTTGTAGCTCTTGGCAATATTTCCATTTTCCCACCATGTTCCTTAAACCTATCTATAGTACCCTGCCCTTTTCCCTAGCTGCCGGCTAGGCAAGAGGCAATGCATTTTGTGTCTGGTTGGAGATGCAGCCAAATGGCCAAACAGGCCAGAGGAAGCAGGATCAGCCTGCAACCTTTCCCCTGGTGAAGGCCCTGATTTGCACCCCTATTCTCTCTTTAGATGCCCAATTTCATGCAACTCTTTGAAACATTAACTTCTTGTAGGCTGCTAGGTTCTGTCAAATTGTGCTGAAATGGGCAAAAAATTGGTACAGAAAATAGCAGGAAGATCTGACAGATAGAGGGACGAAGAGAAATTGCACAATCTTCATTTCCATGGGAACCCAGGCTAATGTGATGTGCTTTATCCTCTCAGTTCACTCTGAGCAGTGAGACTAGACAAAAGATGATATGGTTTGTGGAGCTGAAGGCTGTGGCTTTCAGCAAGGCTTCATGCCCCCACACTTCTCCACCATCTGCTGTTCATTACCACCCCGCATGACCCTCTCCATCATGCCAGCAAGGCTGTCCCCATGGCCTTGCAATGGAGCAGTCCGCATAGTAGCAGTTCCCTGGCCAGCTCTCACGCCACTCACTTTGAGGACTGCAGCACAGGTGGAAGCTCAACACAGAATTGAAGAAATGTGTTTTTTTTTTGACTGGAGTGTCTAGATCCTACTATTAAGTGTTCAAATCCTTTCGTGTTTGGAGCAGAGCACCATGATACAAAGGCTACTGAGAAGCTTTCTGATGGATCCTATGTAAGAAATTCTCTCTGAGTTGAGGCAGCCTCCTGTGAATAGTACTGATGGACCGTCGTTTTCATTTTATGTCATCTTTTGCTTCAGACTATGCAAAATATTTAGGTGCTTCTTTGCTCTAAATAGTTCTGTAAGACAACTTAGAACCATAGAATCATCTAGGCTGGAAAAGACCATCAAGCCCAACAGCCAACCTGACCTACTGAGTCCCATCACTGAACCACTTCCCTTAGTGCCATGTCCACACACCTCTTAAATACCTCCAGGGATGGGGACTCCACCACTTCCCTGGGCAGCTCGTTCCGTTAGCTTACTTAATCCTTTCCTATTTTGTCCTTCCAACCACTTCCTTTTTTTCTGTGCTCTAGAGGAGATGAACAGCAATTTGATACCCAAGAAGAAATTTCTGTACTATTCTACTAGTCTGGTGTCACTTTTCTTCTTAGACAAGGTGATGCAGTGATAGTGCATATGCCTTCCTTTGAATAGGGTTTGGACAAAAGTCCCCACAATTAGCCATGCAGTGAACAAGTGGATAAAGGTCAGGCCTGATTCTGAAAAACAGGAGAAGCTGATTTGATAACACAGGTATCTGTCTTGATTGATATCTTAAAAACTATTTCTTCTTAAGCTGGTAGAAGATGGAAGAAAGATGATCAGATATAAAGCCTGCCGATAACGTTTTATCTAGGTTAATAAGAATGCCTTGTGACTCAGTAGTCAGAGGGACAGAACTAAGGCAACACAATGATACAGTAGCATATTAAATGCTGCATATGTATCTGGGAAGAGTAATTTGAGTTGGAAATGATTTTGTAGTCACTCAGAAAATCAGATGTCATTGTGAATAGCTCAGTGAAAACATCTGGTACCGAGGATCAAAGGCAAATGCTATTTTGGCTTGGAGTACAGTGCTATTGAAAGCAATATGATAACATAATGTTTCAATCAACAATGTTTGGTAGGTTGTGTTCATTTTCAAACATAGCTGCACAGCCGAAGAAGCACAGTGGAAAAGGACTAGATTGTCAAAAGGTGGTGTTGTTGAAGAGAGAGGTGGACGCTGGGGCCATGAGATGGCTGGGCTCTCTTCCTGATACTACTATTGGATTGTGGGACACTTACATCAAAACACTGTTTATTTATCTGCAGTAGTGCAGGTATCCTTGCATATCCTTGCTTGTTTATGGCAGGGGTAGATACTCCAGCACTAGGAATATTTACCTCAGGTCTTGATTTTTTCCCCATGAGATTTCAGGGAGTCTTCTGGTCTGTTCTCATAAAGGTAGATAGCAGTCCCTAGCCTTTAAATATATCAGTTGGGATGGAATAAAACGGGAAAGAAAACTTAAGGAGAAGTTGAGTCACAGTTTGCAGATGATATAAAATATTCTAGAGACACTTTTGAAGTAGAGGAAGAAACATAGAGTAACTTTTTAATGAGGAAGACTAGTGAATCATAGACCCAGCAGAATACCTATGTTGCTATTTCATCCACATATATGTGGCTGGATTTCCCAGGTTTAAAATCCCCACACCTGAAATCTTTTGACCAAATTAGAAAGCTTGCCTTTGTCCTGAGATGAAATACTTCTTATGTGCCAGACCAACACTTGAATCTTTTTTCCTTTGACCAGTCTATAAAGGATAACAGGTGGCTGAAATATTTCATGTATTGTTTTTTCAAAACTTCTGGTTTTGACACAATTTTACCCATGAGGCGCTCAAAGCATGGACTAGAAATATTTTGATTAATATTTAGCAGGGGCTGATGAACTTTAGCATGAGGTGGTGGAGAAATGCAAGGCCTTAGCAGTCTAAGAGGGATAGGGATTACCATGGAGAATTTCAAATTAAATCAATGGGGGAAACATCACTATTAAACTTCATCTCACCAATTTCACAACAAGTAAAAAATGCTGTGTCTAGAGAGGCAAAATAAAATGCAATATTACCAATAAGGTGCAAGCATTTATGCAGCCGCAAAGCTAAAAAAGGGGTCTGGATGTTATATAGGATCACAAGCCAAACAGCAGTAAAACACTTGTAGAGTCAGAATAGGAAGCATGGGGAGGCATTGTCTTTCCTCTGTGCCTTACATAAACCAAACTGAGCATGAAGATAGACTGCTAACCTGTTCTCCCATTCTATAGACTTGCCATATAAAGCTTATTCTGCTATTTCAAAGGCTGCGCATGCAATCCTGGAGCATGTGAACAAGAATGCTGTGGGATCAGGAATAGAAAATATAGACAAATTAGATGGAGACAAGAGGTGGGCAAGAGAAACTCCTAAAGGTTTAGAAAACAGCCCCTGTGAAAAATGTTGAGAATATGTGATTCTTTGGATTGGATGTTGTGTTTAAGATGGCTCAGAGAGAGAAAAAGTAGAGTAGAATGTGGCCATTTTAATGAGCTACTCTGAATATTTAGCTTGGATAGCACAAGCCCCGGAATATCTTACGGTAATACATCCTTCATGGTTGAAGTCAAGCAGCTGCCTAGGGCACGTGTTTTAGAAGGGCATAGCATTTTGGAATAAAAACTTAGAAGGAGGACTGATCTGCTGGTGTTGATGACATGGCCTCTGCATTTGCTCCCAGAGAACCGTTCTGAGGTTTTGGATTTTGGTTCTGGGTTTTGGCCCTTGGATGGGGGCAGGCAGGGCAGGTCCTGAGGCCCCTGGCAGCATGTGGCACCTAGTGCCCATGACAAGGAAACAAAAAAGTGGATTTCATAGTGTTGTGCCGTATTGGTGCATCAGGAAATGGAAGCTCTTTGGCAACACGTTCCTTCCAAGGCAGTGTCGTTAGAGGCTTGGCAAACAGCGGCCGCTGCTAACACGTGGGGTATTATCTTCAAAGGCTCTTCTTAGGCTCCTTTGTGCAGGGAAGTCTAATAACTCATGAGAAGGGTATGTAAAATCTAAAGAGGTTGTCTTGGCAATTACATGCTGTTTGAAGACTGTTTAGCAACAGCCTGCTCTGGAGTGGCCAACCTTTCATAGCCTGGGAGACAGGAAACAAAATAATATAAACGGCATTAAAGGGCCATGGGTCTTAAAGCATTCAGTTTATTTTTTCATGGATGTTACTAATATACCACATGCTATTCACTTGATCTTTGCTTTCTTTGATTCTTTTTTAAACATAGTTATTGTTTTTATGTATCCACAAAATCCTGTTCTTGACAGCAAACTCATTAGTTGTAGTTATCCAGGGGCAGAACTAAGAAATGAAACCATTTATGTTAGTCTGTCTGTGACTGCTTCATGCTACTCCGCAGCACCTGTAAGGCTGAAGCTTGGTACCCTGACACATAACTGCTAACTAACCCCCAGGTGCTACAGCCTCTCCTTGAAGTACTTGGACCCTACAACTTTACTTTCAAGTACATGCACAGAAAAAGGATCATTTTAGCTGTTCTCAGCTGCTATAAAACATGGTTTCCACTGCTCCCCAGGCTGAAAGAATAATCCCCAGCCAAATACAAACACAGCGGAAGGCAGTGCAAGCTCAGATGATTTTCTGCAAGGCTGATCACTGCCAAGATGCAGCACAGCCTCAGGGTGTAGCAGAGATGACAGTGGTTGAGGGGCAGCGGGAGCATGCTTCCATCAGGACTCTGCCAGGTATTTTTGGTCAGAGGGACACAGTGGCCAAACAAAAACAACTCTAGGACTTTATTGCCTCAGATTGTGCCTTTGGGGTGTAAAACAGGACCAAAGCAGACATGCTAGGCATAGGTAGTACCATGGCAGGAATGCACAGCTTTTTTCCTGTCACACTGAGGATGTGTCAGTCCAAGCATCTGAGGAACATGATTCAACATATTCAACGTGGGGGCAATGGTCACCAATTAAAAAAAAGTCCTGTGTGTTGCAGTGGTTGATTTTATGACATTGTTACCCACAGTGAGCAAAGCCAGTGTGAGACCACAGATGTAGTGGGCTGTTATCAGGATTTTTTAAAAGCAGTTGCTGCTGTACTCAGGAGTATCTCATACCGCTGGTTGAAATTTCCCCCTATTCTGCAAATTGCCTTTTATACATGGGGAATGAATGACCCGTGTATTCAGAAGCAAGGCATACAGCTCTGAAGAATCAGATCTGAAAGTCTGCATAGACTTCAGGTTATTTCTCTCAAATTTGGTCCCAGTTTCAGAACCAAGGTTGTTGGGCTAGCAGTAACCATGCTAGCTGTAGGGATAGCCCTCACCTGGGAACCTCTCCTTCTCTGCCCCTGTTTCCTGGTGTAAAAGACCAGTGGGTCACCTCTCAGCGGGGTGAAGTATCGGTGATCTAGGGCTTTGGATTGAACTTGAGCCCTGAGCTGCAGATAAAGTCATCGGTGTGGCACTTAGCTTAGTGGAGCCCAAGCTAGCTGGAGCCTTTTAGCACAGCAGCTGTAAGAATGTTAATAATAAATCAGTGAATGGCTGAGAGATTTGCCCTAAAAGGAAATCTCTCCAGCTTTATTCTTTCCAGCTATGTTGTTTCTGGGAGGTTGGTGTGCTGTTTTCCTACAAAAAAGGCCCTTTTTTATGCTTGATACAAGATGCCAAGTCTTGAGGTCCCACTGCTCTGAATAAATGAGAACACAAAGTCCTTTCCTACAAAGTGATTTAGGACTTGTGATCCACTATGGTCTTCTCATATTTGATTCTGACTTTAAATGAGCAGATTTGGAATTCTGCATGAGGCTGAATAAGTAGTTACTCATACATGCAACCTGATTTCATTGAATGGAGCTAGCTGAGCATGACTGCTTAGCTGCTGGCGTAAAGAGCTCATGACCTGCCTGAAGTGACAGTATGGTCATTTTTAGCAACAGTACGTTTTCCTTCCTTTTCAGACTTGAGGAAAATACGTTCCTGCATGCAGGAAAAAAAACACAGTATCTGAGGTCGCTTGCAAAACAGAGGAACTGACTAACTGAACAAAAAAGGGGGAAGGAGTCCTCAGCTGAGTGTGTCAAATCCATGAATCAAGTTGTTATTGCCTTTTTTTTTTTTTAAGCCGGCTTACTAATGCAGTGATCCAAGTGGACCTTACGAGGCCAGGGAGGGCAACCTGACCTCTTCTAGCCCCTGAAAGATTACATGGTGCTTTTTCCAAAGTAGCAGGTGTTAATTCCAGAGCCCTGGCAAAATGTGAGTTTGGGATTAGAGTCACTGTCCTTGGACAGTGATTACTGAACTGGTAAAAGCTTTCCTTCAGTAAGAGCTGGATGCATACCAAAGATGGTCTCAGGATGTGACCACAGAGATCTTACCTAAAATCCTTTTTGTTTTCAGTTGACAAATCTATTTTGTGGCTGTTTTCCTGCCTGTAGTTTTGCTGTTGTGTAGTTTTGTGTTTCAGCCCAGAAACGGTTGCATTTACTAGCGGCTGAAGTACCTCATCTGTTACGTCATTGGTTAAAGAGGTGTTAGATAATGATACTTCGTCAGTTAAAGAGCAATCCAGGACACTTTGGATTTCACATGAAGGTATATTTATAGAAGTTAAGCCTGTTGATCAGATATACTTTAGTGGTCTTAATTTGATGATAGCGGTAAGTTATGCATGCTCAGAAGCTATGCAAGGTAACATAATTATTGTGGAGACCCGTGTGGAAGACTGGGAGAAAACCTGACAGAGACAAAACTGAGAAAAGAGGTATCTGGGAATTAGTATAAATCCTCCCTGTTATCAAATTTCCTTGTTGGCCCCCACAACCAGTAGAAATCTCTCTATCTATAGAAAAGCTTATGAACAGCTGCCAGTAGATGATGCCTGGAAAACAAGAATGGGACAGCTGGTGTGGAATGCTTGACCCTGGTTTACATGATCTTGATTTATAAAAAACCACTGGAAATCTCAGGGCTGCCGTGACTCCAGAGGGAATCACCCTTTCCAGCCCTGTGGAGCTGCCTTCTCAACAAGGTCTAGAAGCCACAAGCAAAGTTTTCCATGTGCTCTGGAGCCTTCCTAGCCATTGATTCACACCCCCCAGTGGGAGTTTCAAAGATGTTCATTGGTGGTGGTTTCATTTTTTGCAAACCTTTTGTTGGAAACATGGAAACCATGTCATTTGAGCTTGAGAAAATTTACCTAATAATCATGCAACAGATTCAGCAAATTGCATGCACAGTGAGACTTCAAAAATCTCAGCATATAGCCTGAGTGGCACGAGGGTTTTTTGAGGTGCATTAATAATGAAAATAATAAACATGGCACATTGACTAATACTTGGAGGAAAAAGGATAAGATGTATACGAGCTCTCCAGTGTTTTAATCTAGGGCTAATAACCAAACAAAACATTCTAACTTCCCTCTTTCTTCTTCTTTGTACCCTGCTACAGTGGTCTGTCTTCTTAATCAAACAAAAATAGCTCAGAAAAATTGAACACTTCAGATTAACTTCCAGAATTCCTGGGCCTTCCAGTAGAGGGAAGTATTGTTTCATTTCCTTTGGCTTTGAAAGGTTTTGTCAGTGAAATAAGGCAAAAGTACAAAGAGATGATCAATATTATACAAACACAGAGACGGAAACGGTCACTTAGACCTTAGTCCTGCAGGAACAAGTATGCCAATTTGCCTTGCAGGAGCAGATACTCAAAATAAGTGAAGACATAAAAGCTTCAGGATCAGGCCCTAAATCATTTAATATGCTTGTGAAGGACAGCAAAACTGTACCAAACCAAAGTTCTGCAACAGAAGTTGAAAGTGAAAATTAAAGTTTTATTTATGCTATTATAAGTGCTTTCCTGGATGGCAGTCGGTATCTTAAGCTTTTGCTCGTTTCCTCACTGCTATAGGTATATCCTGTCAGATTTTTGTTACTGAAGGGAAAGTGGGGTTGGAAGACCCTCATAATACAGACATTACAGCTTCCTGATGTGGCTCCGTATAAAGCCAGCCTGCTTTTCTGCATCATGCTGCTAGGAGTGCTTGTTTGGGGAGGGCTTCCCAGCTTCTTGTGGGTGCCTAGAAGCCAACTCACACGGGACCAGAGGCATTGAGCCTGAGCCAACTATATATATTTATTTATATATATATATGCCCAACTGCAGCAAGCAGAGCATAAGCAGTACAGAGCCAGCTCAGGTTCACTAGCTCCTCGGGCTGTGGCTTCCAGCTGGCTCGACCCACATGAACCTGATTTGGGAACCTCAGTTGCACTGAAAATATTCAGGCCGGACTATAGACCTGGGCAGTTGCCCTTAATTGTTCACATGCTCCTTGGTATGATTTTCCCCTCTGCCAATTATCAGTCCTGCAGACCAAGTGTGATCAGGACAGTGTGGAGAGTGTGGGCTGGTGACCATTCCTGGGGACCATACGGACAAGGCCATCTTGTCCAGTGGTGGAAGAGAATTTGTCACAGAATCACAGAACAGTTGAGGTTGGCAGGGACCTCTGGACATCATCTGGTCCAACCCCTTGCTCAAGCAGGGCCACCTAGAGCAAGTTGCCCATGTAGAGGTGAGCTATACAGTCCTGCTTGTCCTTGGGGTGAAGCTCAGAGCCATTTTTCTGTGCTAGAGTAGCCACAGCCGCATTGCTTGAGTAGAGCCAGCTTGGGTGTTTCTGTGCTGGGACGTGCTGTCTGCAGAGGAGACAATCTGCTGGCTGGTGACTGAGAGCTGACTGAACTGATGCTGCTGCTGAGGGCAAGCCTGGCCACAAAGCCACTCTGACCCCCAAGCATGGCTGCACCCTACG
Organism: Chauna torquata; assembly: GCA_013399475.1. Lineage (NCBI taxonomy): Eukaryota > Metazoa > Chordata > Aves > Anseriformes > Anhimidae > Chauna > Chauna torquata. The sequence continues at coordinate 220,136 of VXAL01001922.1, forward strand.
TGGTTTCTTCACCTTTTCAGGCACTGATACAATGTGAGCCCCAGGAGCACAGGCTGCAAAACTGGCCTGGCACCCTGGGTAAGCACTGGGGGCCAAACTGCTTGGGGATCGCTTCTCCTGCTGCCCCATCTGTATGGCTATGGCTGTTAGTATCCCACCCAAACACCTTACTGCACAGCTGATGGAGGGCCTCAGTGGTGTTTAAGTGAATCCCCCCGCCCCTCTTTTTTTTTTTTTTTACTTGACAGATATTGAAAACAGTAAGACAAGAGCTATGTTCTCCCCAGAAAGTCAAGATAGACTCATATGCTCCCTCCCATTTCAATGGCATATGAACCTGGAGACTGGCCTGGCATTTCCTCAGTTGCAATTGGAGTAAACTAAGCCTTCTCTGAAACTCTTCTTCTTCTTCTTCTTCGTTTTTTTTTTTTTTTTCCTTCTAGTGACTATTGTGGGAAATTTGTTATTTTAAATTCGGCTTTGTTTCTGCCACCCCACCTGTGCTGACTGCCTGTTGCCTCAGGAATGATGTGAAATTATCCTTGCCACATAATGCAGTATCTCATAGCGTCTTCCTCAGAACATGCATCAAAGGCCTGGACAGACAGCAGCCGCTGCTCTCTATGAGGTAGCATAGAGCAGCAGTGACTGTGTATGATCTGTCACCATACAATTCAATCAGTCAGAAGGTGATGCTCTTAGGGTCAGGAGTGGGTATGGCAGAAATTCCTCCTCAACTTGTTTGTAGTAGTTTTGAGGATTATTATGTCATACTCTGCAGGAACTCCAGAACTTGTCATACTCTTTACACAGGCATGAGGAATCAGGAAACAGCAATGTGGAGATTATTCAGAAATGCTCATTTCTCTTGTGCACATTGCATGTTATCAACTGCAGAGCTGTTTGACCTTGCCAGAAATGCAGAGAGAAATTTTCTTTCCTCACACAGAGAATTGTTTTGTTGGTTACAATGGACAGATTAACTCAGAGAACAGATATTAGCCCATTTGTTTCAGTACCACCTTGACTCTGTTCATACCCCAGTGCCAGGACAAGAGGCAATGGGCTCAAACAAACACAGGAGGTTCCCTCTGAACATCAGGAAGTACTTCGTTAGTGTGCGAGTGGCTGAGCACTGGCACAGGTTGCCCAGAGAGGTCGTGGAGACTCCTCCTTGGAGATCTTCAAAAGACGTCTGGACATGGTCCTGGGCAGCCTGCTCTGGGTGTCCCTGCTTGGGCAGGGGGTTGGACCAGATGGCCTCCAGAGGTCCCTGCCAACCTCAACCATTTCATGAATCTATGTGATTCTGAGATACCCTGCAAGTTAAGGGGTATCAGCTGGCTGCTGTCAGTAGCCTTGTACATGATGATGGACAGGCATTCGTTTGCTGAAGAAAGGGTTTCGGCATTTGAAATATTGCTTTTCCTTTGCAATTTGCTACCGCCCTTTGCTGGAAATGCAGTCCCTTCAGCAAAGCCACTGGGGTGGACTCACGCACTCGTCACTTGTTTTGGAGCCTGATCAGCCTGCGAGGTTCATGTTGCTTCAGGCAGCCCCAGGAGGAGAAGCCTGAGCACTTCTGGGTGATCACATGGAGGCGGGATGGTGAGCAGTGCCAATTAGGAAAGGGTGTATAACATACAAAAAAGATCTAATCAGCGTGCAATAAACAAAGACATCTTGGCTTGCGTTGACAATACTCTGTGCACACGGCTACAGCTTTCTCCCGCCCTGTGACTACTCTTGTACATAGCTTTGCCCAATAATATTTAAAATAGTCATCCCCATAGGCTGGTTGTCTTAAAAATGACATTGTTCTGGGCTGTGGCTCATCAGTGTGATGAAAGACATTGCAAAAAATGCAAGATACAATTCCTTATATTGCATAAACTTCGGGATTGGATTCGTGAGCTCTCTGCTCTTAGGTTGCACCCCTGCCTTCCCTCTGCCCATCCTTTCATAAGGATGTAACTGTGGGCAGAGGTGACAAATGAGGATATGCTTTCTGAAGATGGGACAAAAATTCAAATAGAAATAATAATAATCCAATATTTTTGGTTTCTGATTAGGATTTAACTCACCGATGTTAAACTCTGTTTGAACTTTGGATGTAGCTGAGCTGAATGCTTTTAAAGGACACATTGACATTATCGGTAGATCAGTGGAAACAATCTATATCCATCTGACATTCAGCTAAATTCTCTTTATTCAGTGTAAATGTAAATATAAAGTGATTTTAACTCAGAAGTTAGAAACATTGCACTTTTTGTTCCATATGTCAGGTGTGTGGCACATCATATTTTGGGTTCATGATTTCAATGAATTCCAGAGAACAATGATACCCCAGAAAAAAAGCCCAGAGGATTATGCTGTAACTAATAGTTTATACGGGGATGATGGCCTTGATGGAATAAAGCACATGCTTAGCGTTAATCTGTGTTAGTGCTTTCATGACTTCCTTCCACTAAAAGATAACATATGGGGGTCCTCAGAAGAAGGGAAATTATTTCAGGAACATGTTTAATGTGATCCTTCTTGTGATTTCATTCGCACTTGTCTTTGGATGCATGTGATTTTGTCTGCTTGCTTTTTCTGGAGTAACTTCATGCCAGCCAGTAGTAGATACATGATGTATCAAGTCTGCATACCTCAGAAGAGATGTTCTAATGGTTCAAGGCAAACAGTTAACTCCATATTTACTGATTCCTGTGCATTGCCATAGGAAGACTTGGATTTTCATGAATACATTAGTTATTTAGTTAGTTCTGGACAGTTTTAGTCAGACACTGGGTTTCTCACAAACTATTTCCCATTGCTTGTTTCAGCCCCAAGCGACCAGTAATTCAGACAATATACAGTGTGTTGGCCATCATCAGTCTCATGGGATTGTGTCTGCTCTCCTACTGGTGAGCTGAAACTTTTCATAAAGGGTTGAATGAGTCCGTCGGGGCTCGGACCTTTGTACAAACATATGTCAGTGTGAGTGTTGCTATAGCAAAGTGTGTTTGTGTGTTATCCATCACAGATCGCATGTATGCCTGAAGCAGCAGTGATCATTCTGGTGAATTCATTTGCACATCAGCGCTCTCCAGGACATCTCCTTGCACAAGAATTGTCATCAGCAAGTTTTTTTTTTGTCTGCAAATGAGGAGAGCAGACAGTGCATGGGTGATATTTAAACAGATGTTGGAGAAAAGTTAGTATTTTCCTAGCTGTCTGCCTTATGCACTCCAACTGAAAGAGAGAGGTTTTCATATCTCCCCTCCAAAGCGAGGGCCAGGTGGTGGAATCTGTCATTCTGGTGAATCTTTGTCCCTTCTCTTCTTTTCACCAACTTCAAAATAATTATATACCAATGTGAATGTACTGCTGAATTTACCAGAGCAAATAAAAAAAGTTTTTCTTTTCTGCTCCTTAAGGGAACAGATATAGCTAGTGTTTTTTTTTTAATGGCTTCTTGCTGGTGATTTTTACAATAGATGCTAAAATATTATGTTTAGATAGCTGTAGTAATCAGCCTGATCCTCCAACATAGACACAGGCAAATATGGCAGGATTAAAATAACCATATCAAAGAAGATGATGGAATCGTTTCCATTGCTCGGATGAAATCTTAGCACGTGGAACTTGTGAGCACCAACACCACAGATCTTCCCATGCACTGAATGCTGTATTGCAGAAGCTTGGAAGTGCCTGCCTCCCCTCTCCTCCCTAGTCACTCAGTAATAATGTTTAAGAACTCTGAAGTTTGCTTTTTTTCACAGTCCTTTGCTGTTTTTCTCCCCAAACAATTTTGCAGAAAAGTTACTTTTAGCTTTTGGGAGGGGAATCTGGACTCCAATGAGCAATTTCTAGTTTGAGCTCATGGAGAGAGAAAGATCTTCCTTCCAGCTGCAGCTGAGGCTGATGTGTGTGACACAGTGATAGAGCTTTCTGGAAAGGGCAGGATGAGCTTGGATATTTGGGGTCATCTGCTACTGGTTTCAAGTGGTTTCTTGTGCAACTTGCTTTTTCACGTTCCATAGGGCAAACAAAAAAATGTTGCTGATTGAAGAAGACAAAATTCTATACCGGCACCATGGTGTCAGAAGGCAATGCTTAGCATGCCCTGCAGGCCCTTTTCTCCTAGAATTCACATTTTATTGTATTACCAATACCCTGCTCAGTTCATATTATTCATCAGTTGTGGAGCACAAGGTAATATGGAAACTGAAACTGAAATACTTCCTTGGTGAATGGAAACAATCCAGTCTGACAGTAGGAGATTTTTCTTATTCTCATTCTAGTAGTTTGTTTCCTAGAATTTACTGTGATAATCCATCAAAGCATGCACTAAGTATTTAAAAAAAAATTTCACACATGCACACAGCTGTGAGGCCTTTCTCTGATTTGGTTTTGAATCTGGAAGACGATGGCTAAAGGCTTTGGCACTTACTTGACTCCAGTGTTTTAGCAACTTCCTCCTGTACTGAGGTAACACAACCTTCGTGGTCGTTGTGCTTCAAAGTGGCTAGAGCACAGATTTAGCTGGTATTAGCTGTACACTCCCAGCTCCTGAAGTTAAGGATGTGAGCCCTCTGCTGCCAGTGGCACAATGCCTATGACAGGGAAACTGTTTCAGTCCCATCCAGAGGATGCTGGTGATGCCCTCTTCTTTTGCAGGAATATTGAGCTCGTCCTTGTCTTGCTTTTGTACCTGAAGCCAGGTAAAATGCTCCCATGTAACCAAAAAGTCTGTTCATGACTCTGGCAGTGTGTATCAGTGTATATCAGAAAATGAGTCACCTCTGATGAGGTTGCCTGACTCACCCCACTGTAATTGCAGTTAGACTGAATGCAACTTCTTGTATTTACATAGTACCACGAGATCTTGGGCATTAGAGACAATTTCAGGGAAACCTGTGTTCTGAGTAATCTTATCTTTCTTTTCCTAATAGCTTTTAGGAACATAGTTGCTTTAATTGCCCATTGTTGCTTCAGCTGCATGTTGTGAGGGTGTTTGCACAGCTCACTGTGGATGAAGTTAGGAGCAGTCCTCAGTGTCCAGCAGGTTCTTAATGAGTATTATGAGGAACCACGTCCCCTGCAGTAGCCTAGGGTTTGACATGTGATTTCCTGGAGAGGATACTGGGAAATACATATTTCTATTGAGCCCAGTTACTCACAGGTATAAAAGCAGGGGTAATTCAAATATTTTCTTTTAGGGTGGATTAAAACAAGTCTGAATTGTATTTTGTAGAAAGTTTATAAAATATGACTTGTAGAATGCAAAGCATTTTTAAGGGTAAGGAGTGCACTAAGACAGCCCAGGCACCATGAGTAGATTTATATTGGTTCATTGCAGTTTCCAGATATATGTAGCTGATGGAGGGAAACAGGTGGCTCCTAACCCCTGCAACTGGATTTTGAGGACATAAGTAGGGCACCTATTTCTGTCCGCTAGCAATACATTAGGCTGAAGTGTCTCTGAATGGTGAGGAGGTGTTCTTGCAAGCCAAGTGGAGAGCACCAAGTGACCTGTAGGAAACTAAGTAACGTGGGGTATCTAAAAAGGAGTCTGCCTCGGCATCTGCTGCTTCCTGGGGAAATTCCCAAATATTAGGAGCTGGTAGCTTGTTTTATGCTCAGGCTCTAATTTATTTGGGATGGACCAATTTAGAGGTGGAGATTCAAAGGAGAAGTGTCAATCTTAGTGTCAGCACTTGCATTAACTCATACATGAAGCTGTTGGGTTAGTTTGACCACGGCAGTGTAGAAACTGGGTCAGTTGCTTGAAGTCCTTGTATGAAAGCTGAACCTACTAACCTCAGGCAGAGAGGGTGGGATGAATCAGGTGTTTTGTGGTGGAAGAGGCAGAAGCTTCACCTCTGGCAGAGAGGGAAATGGAGGCTGCCATCAGGCTCCCCCCGAGAAGAAGCATGGACCCTGTTTTTGGGAATAAACTGCTAGGTAATAATTTGTATGTGGACAGCCTGTTATTTAGGACAGGGTAACTTTCCCAAGCCTTAAGATACATGTGCCAGGAGAGGTGTGTGCTATACGTAAAATGAATGAATGCTGCAAACACTTTCCGTTTGAGCGAGTGGAACTTGAAGCATCCATCTCAGAGTGTCCCAGAGAGCTGTGGCCAAGCAAGTGTCCCATTATATTTAGTTTTGCTTCTGCTGGGAGATAAACGCCTTCTGGTTTATTGTTAGTAACAGAACAAGGTCTCCATCTCATTTTGTGTAGCAAAATTAGGACGCTGTATTCGTTTCCAAAGCTATTTGTGACTTTACGATGTGTTAGGTTTAGCACTTGGCTCACCATATCAGCAGCAGGATTTAGGCTCCATCTGACGTAACTCCTTGTGGTACCCTGCCGATGAAGACAGCCGCTCCGCAGCCCTCCGAGTGCCGTCGGGCCGTAGCAGTTGGCTGTGTCTGTGGGCTCACCACCGCGCCTCAGCATGTGGAGGGCGCGTGCTGGTGGCTGCTGCGTTGTCAGAGGTGTCCTCTGAGCCGCTGCAGGCAGCAGCTCTTGGCAGACTTTAGTGCCTGCGAGACCAGTTAGCATAGCAATTATTATTATTATTATTTTCTTGGAGTTTTTTGAAGGTCTGAAATGAGCAACTGGAGCCAATACTGTTACCTGCAGACACTAATCCAGGACTCTTGCCTAATCCAGGTATGGAATAGGAGATTACTTGAGACCCCTTCCAGCTTCACGTCTTTTATGAAAACAGTCTTTATCATCCAGGTTCAGCATAAGCTTATAAAGTATTTGCAATAAGTGATGATTTAATTAACTAAAAACAGGTTGCAGCTGCTGTTCTCCAGATGTTTTTTTTTGTAGGAAGCTACTAGACACCACCATATACTGTGGATATGTTGAAGGGATTGTCACAGCCGCACTGAGGCCAAGATCCATGGCAGGAACCTGCCATCCTGAGCTCACCCTGGACCCCCAGCCAAAGCACCCAGGCCATGAGCTGCCACCCTCAAAGGAAAACCAGGCAGGTTTCCACTTGGGTCTGCCTGGGCTGCACTACAATTTTGTTGCAATAGCACATTTTCAGGAAAACTTCCATTGAAATTTTAAGTCAAATGAATGGAAAATTTCCATTTATACCACTGACTAGACCTCTTAGTGAGTACTTGCTGACTAGGTCTAATTACTATTATGTCAGCCATTGAGAACAAACCAAGCATGCCAAGGTTTACTGAAAATTAACACCAGAGCCAGCTGCTTTGTGGCTTATCTAGTTCTGCTGCCCTTCTTTCAGATAGATGTTGTTTAACATCATCTTTGATTATTTATGGACTAGAGAGGACTTTGCCCTCTAATGAGTGTCCCTTGTTCTGCTTCTTTCCAAATCCCAAACTGAAATATTTATTGATCGTTTCTGTGTTTTTTTTCTATATCATTCCTGACATTCTTATCATGTCCATTGAACGACACAGCTTCTATGACTACTAGAATCTCTAATACATTTTCATTACTTTCTTTCTTGTCCCTGAAGACATGTTTTTTTCCTTTTCTCTAACTTCTCTCATTCACTTGCCTTAGCTTTAACCTGTTTAATTACACAAGCTCCTGCTGCAAGGAGTTTACAGCTCAAGAACCATGAAGACAGAGCAAAGGAGATGCTGCAGGGAATTAAGGATGTGTAACCACAGGGAGGACATTGTATCCTGGACCAGCAGCAGGGTGGGCAGAGGCAGCAGTGGGGGCTCCAGGCTGATGGCACGGGAGGGACGGTGAGAGGATGCTGAGGGCAGCCCTTGGGTGCAATGTGGGTATCACATATTGCGGGAGTTTAGCAAGTGTCCAAGTGTCTGGGTCTACAGTGCTCCCTCACTAGCGGGCGGGCTGTGAGTGCGGGCTGCCTGGCGTGGGGAATGCTCTTCTCACATGATCTCATTGGTGCTGGATAGACCCGTATATTTTGGGCTACAATTATACACCAGACAAACATGTAACAGCAGGAAAACCTACAGCTGCAGTGATAGGAAGTATTTATACAGAGTGGTACCATCTGGTGTGCGATCCTGACAGTGGCTATACTCAGCTGCTGTGCTACGTACGTCGGCTAATCCCATGCTCCAAAGAACGACGCATTCAGCGTCGGGCAGATAACCCCACTTTTAACGCCAGCCATTCTCTACCCAGTGATGTCTGCAAAGCTCCACGAAGCACCCTAAACAGGGTACTTAACAGGGTTTCTATATGAAGGGGCTGCCATGTCTGCTGTCTTGCTCATCTGCAGATTTATGGATACACACCTTTGTCTCGTAAAGGGGAACACAGGTTTAGTGACGCTCATGTCAAGGCTACTAGTTTGACTCTGCTTGATTTTCAAAATATTCCTTCCCTTGCTAGCCTAAAACAGAACAAAAAAGGTCTACAGTCCTTGAAAAATTCATTTATTGTACATCAGTGGATGGTTTTGTAATAAAAATCCTCATTGTCAACATGACAGAACAAACAAGAAACTCTAACATCCAACACTCCCAGCAGTGCTAACAAGTTACTGTGCAATGCTAGTCTTATTCTCACTATGAGCAGCAGCTGCATATTGCTGTGAGCAACTCACTTTAACTGGAATATCTGACATTTTACAGACTCTCTACTTTTACTCTGGACACCCATAGTTTTGTGTCAGGAAAACACAGTGACTTGTGCCATTTCTTCACTTTTCTTGAGGTCATATGTATTTTAGGTGAGCTACACGAATTCCTAAGTTTCTACATGCAGCTGCAGACACTATATGTACCTTTGCTCTGAAACGAAAATGCAGTTACAATTCAGTTCTTCCATACACGTAACTCAATAACGCCAACAGGAAGAGAGGTGTGTGGGTGTATCACTATTAACTCTAGTCCACATTAAAAGTCTCTTTAGTAATAACGCAATATTATTGGTATTAGTCTGCTTAAAATAGAAGTATTAAAATAAAATATTATTGGAACCTTTTTCTTTCAAAAAATGCAAAACCAGACAGGATTCACAAGGAAGTGTACCCCAGTGCGTTAAGGATACAGTACTCAAGTGAGCATAAAATAGTGCTCAGAAAGACGGCAGTTGGCATGGAATATATAGCTGATATGCTTTTCCAGTCAGCCTGTGTGTGTACCCACATTTATCTACACACGTACACACACACACACACAGAGTGAATTTTGTGCAAAGCTGACAAGTCGGCAGTGACAATTTTTGCATGCTGTATGGCTTTTGGAGTTCACAGGTGTGCATGCAACAGATTTCTAAGTCAGAAAATGAAAACTCCAATTACAGGAGCCTGGATTTGCGTAAGCTTCTTAAACCTAACAGTTGCACCTTCCCACTCGTTCCCTCTGCGATGGAGCTCATGTCACCTCTCTGACTATTCTTCCTTGGAGAAAAACAGTATGGAGAGCCTATGTAGGGTAGGTACCCCACAGCACAGGCAAAATTACAGTCTGGATGGTACCGAGTACTAATTAAGCATCCTTATAACATGGAACTTCCCATTTGTTTACCTCTTGCACAGCTGTATAGCACGATACACTTGAGATTATCAGTAATACCTCTTTGTGAGCATGCTGTTGCTTAATTATGCATGCTGGCATATACATAGCCAAGCTGAGATGCAGCAACAGAGCAAGTTACCTAAATTTGTGGTTTACAGTGGTATTACAGAATTTTGATGCAAGTATTAAAAATTCTCAAGAGGACTACATCTTGCAATTTATTGTAACATAAGTAGTAAACATCTGAATTTGTTTTTACAGAGGTAATGGTAAGGGTTTGCGACAGGTATATTTCAAGCACTGCTGAATAAAAATGAACCTTTTACAAACCCACCAATCCAAAATATTTTCTTCAAAACAATGTTAAGTGTGTGGTTATGAAAAGAGGGTGACATGTAAAAAAAAAAAAAAGATCAAAAATCATGTACCATAGAGTAACATTTTTATAACTGGAGGAAAACAAAGGATTATGTACATAAATACATATACTTATATATATAGCAAATTACAGTTTCCTGCACTGAACATTAATCAAATAGACAAGTACTGAACAATACTGTATAGGATGCTTTGCCACACCCTGTGGTCTCCTTAAATTCCCATGAGAATGGAAGACAAGTTTCTATGTAGGATGCAACTTGTTCAGTGATGCGAGCTCACACAAGAATTAAAAAAGTAAAGAAAACCAAAAAAACACACTCCAGAAGTGCTTGACATTTCCAGCACAGGCATCTTTAACAGCAAAACATGAATGCTCAACTGCTCTTCAAGCATCAGCCCCAGCACAGGGGCTCCTGTGCGAGACAGCTTTATCATCACCTGCACGCATCACGTGCCGAGGGTGATGAATTTGGGCAACATATCTGATACTCAGCCTTGTCCACTGGCTTGTCAAAGCTGTTGCCTTTCTAATAGACTGATCAGTGGGGAGCAGTCACCTTTCTGATCCCCTACAGAAACTGTACCCTTTCTCTTGGAGCTGAGCAGCTGCTCCTATATGCTTCAGGTACAAAACAAGGCACTAGCTGGTTTTCTGGCCATTGCCTTTTCAGTGCTCTAGGAACTGTGGTTATTAACATAACAGGAGAGGTTGAAAAGGGTGGGACCAAACTACTGTTGAGGACTATATACACAGTTACTCTTATTCTGGTTTTGAAAATAGCATCCACACCACACATTTCATTTAACCTGGCCAGAAATGCTAAGCTCAGGTTCCTAATGCATAAATAACAATCCTTAGCAACAAGGATGATGTAGACTCCATTGGGTTCTAGTGACATTACCAGAAACTGTCTTCAAAATGTTGCAGTTACTAGCTAGGAATAACAGTCCCATTTAGGTGTCCTTTGGAGCACACAATACAAATATTGATGGTATAAAAAGCACTTGGTTTTCTCCGCAGGTTAGTGGTGTCTGGAACTTGGAGGATTGTAAATCCAGTCCATTACAATGAGAGTCATACTCACAATCATGAAGATTATGCCAACTATGAGAAAAATTAGAGCCTGTAATTGGAAAGTAAAAGTGTATTAATGAAGAAAGTAAGCAGACTGTAGTTCACAGTCTTTTCCATGGGAACCGCATATATCTAACACCCAAAGACTGAATTTGGGTCATTCTCTGTGACTAAACCTAAGCAATACCATACAGGGCTAAGTGAATCAAAGTTAATTCTATGTAGCATTTCAGTCCAAAAGAGACAGGCTTTACAAGACCAAATCTTAAAAAAAAAACCAACTTTGTTAATATGAATAATAATACGAAATATAACTGAGGAACAGTTTTTTCCTTTAAAAATCGACCAATTTTCAGTGAATGTTCATTATCTTTGACATCAAGAACAGCTTCAAAATTAATCCTTTTCATCCTTATTAGACAAACACATAAGCCCATCTCTTTTCTCTGAAAGTGTTTCTGTATAAATTCAAGTGATCCAGATGCTTACATTCCCCCTTTGCTTCAGTGGGGCTTTAGCTTACCACAGTCTGTCCACACTTAACAATATTCTGCCTCACAACACAAAGACAAATATTGTATGTGATCTAAGAGCAGGGTATGAAATTCTAGATGTGCCTAGCACAGAAATACAAAGAAAGAACAAAGAGACATGAACAAATATTCACAGTCTCTCTCTCTGATATTAAGTGTTCCAAAAGTTATTTTCAGAAATCATTTTATGGTAACAAACCTTTTCTTTTATACTTGCAGTATGTACCAATGGAAATTCCATTTCCATTTACCTTGTTTTTTGTATACGTGTACACAGATGTACGTCTGTTTATACTATGTGCCTGCATATATGTATCTCATCGATATCTTTTCTGATTAATTTCTCAAAGGACAAGTCCTCATTGATATTGTTAAAGGTGCAGATGACTATTAATGTGAGTATGAATGCAAAGATAAAAGGTATTGCTGCAGCAGTCCAGCATTACATGTAAACACATATTGTATATAACTGTTAGACCTTTGCATATATCTCCTGTAGGTATACGAATCTATCTAATCCACAGCTGGCCTTCTAGCATCAACCAACGGATCCTTATGCACTCTTCAGGTATTATTTTTACATGTGCAGGTGTTAACTAGAGCTTAGATTGGTTTAAATAAATGCCTTTTTCTAGTGATATAAAACACACTTTAATCTAGACACTGTGGTTATTTATCGGTAACTGTAGGGCACTAAACTCTTTGGCTTGTGTGGCCTGGCTCTCCATGCTATAGCTCATCCAACCTGTGTTTTGGGTGAGCCCCTATCATTTATGATCAACTGCCAGATGTTGCAAGTCAAAGCCCTTTGCTCTGAAATGAAAATGCAGTTACAATACAGTTCTTCCATACACGTAACTCAATAACGCCAACAGGAAAAGAGGTACACCCAGCAGAAAGCACGCACCCTCCCATCACCCTTCCCTTGCAATTGCTGCCAGCATCCTTACCCCGATCTTCTGGGGAGACCTCAGGGACTCCTTCTTAACGAGCCGCAGGTAGAAGGCAGAGGGGAGGATGAAAATTAGCATGGTGGCAGAAGAGGCACCTGGAAGAGAAAGCAGAGCTGAGTGCCCTCCTATGTGACACACAGCCCGTGTGGTGCACCCGCAAGGTGCAACAGGATGCGGGGTGTTCGTGCAGAGCTCTCCTGTGGTCACACAAGACTCACATGGCATCCATTCCAGGCTGCAAAAGAGTTTGGTCTCTGTTTAGGGAATAATTTCAGTGGGTTTATGGGGTCTGATTAGGGCCATTTTCTTTGGAGTCCTGTGGTCCCCTTCTCCTGCTGAGACCCAGCCTCAAGGGAGGAATGGATATCTCCAAGCTCTTATTTGAGTGCTCAGGGCTGAAGAGGCACTTGCTGCCTGTGATACAGATGTCCACATGTAAGCTGGCCAAGTGGGGACAAACCAGTTTTTATTAGTTTTTATATTGGGTTTATTGAACTCCTTGTTCTCCATGCAACTTAGCAACAAAGGTGGACAGCATTCAGCTTTGCCTGTCAGCTCTTTGGGAATTCTTATTTCCCTTTTAACTTATCCTGTACAAAATCAAATCTGTGTTTATATTATTCCATTGGAAGACCCAAATGGAGACTGCCATTCAGTCCACAAATGTAAACATGTTGTGGAAAGGATAAACACAATAAACAAAAAGTATTTATGAAACCTACCGATAAATCCAAAGATGTCTTTAATAGCTGGGACAAAAATCACAAGCAGGTTATTGAAAGCAAGAATTACTGCTGCAATCAGGAAATGTCTTATCCAGCTGAACGGCCTTTTGGGAAACAGTAATGCACTGATAGATGAACGGATCTGTAAGATGAAAACCAGCAGGGAACGTAAGACAGAAGTTAATTTATCTTTGCTTTTCACTTTTTTAATGACCTGCACTGGTTACTTTTACTATGAGAAATTCTGACCAAAGAAATGTGTTTTCAGTCTTTGAATCCCTTAATGTAATCTCACTCTGGCATAGGTTTTTGAGAACTGGGTTCACAGTTTAATGCAGAAGTTCAAATATTTGCCGTGTAGAAGAAAGACAAGTAAATAGGGTGTAAAATCAGGGAGATGAAATCTGTTCAACTGAAAGATGCTCGTATCAGCAAAAAAAAAAAAAAACAAAAAACCAACAATCAAACAACAACAAAAAAAAACAAACTGAAGAAACCCCCAGTATGAATACTAATCAGCAGGCAAAAAATGCACGAGTGAACTATGAGTTGCTATATTTCTGAACCTGATCCCTCTGAAAATCCCACAGGAGCTCTGTAATTTACTTTTGTGAGAGAAAGAGCAAGGTTTTGTTTTCCTTCCTTTAAATGTACACTTGTACATATATATATATATCTCAAAATAAAAGCATCTCTTGCAATGTAACTTGGAAATTATAAATACAAAATTATATATATAAAAGCTGTTGCAGAGGATCCTTTTTGCTTCACTTTCTCCCACAATGAGGACAGTTTTTTTCTTTTTCATTAACAAAGACGGAAAGTAGGAAAAAGGTCAGCTGCAAATCCCTTCGGTGGCAGGAGATAGCATTACTCTGAAATACTGTGATAAGCTTAGAAGATTTGAAAGGTAGAAGTTGAACAAAAGTGTTCTTACGCTGGAAAAAGCTCAAAACTAACTTCTGTTTAGTTGTTTTGAAACAGCAGTTTCTGGATGAGTTTGGCAATTCAGTAAGTGTATGGAATTCTGTCAGACTTGGAGCCCATCATTTGAAAACACAGAGTGAATTTTGCATGTTACGTTTTTCAGATTGATGTGAGCATGTTATGAAGAAGGAAGCAGATTGCAAAACTTTTGTCTGGTCCCTAAGTTGGTATAAAACAGCTTTACCCCAGTGAAGAACAATTGCCTGCATTCCTCTTCATTTACTGTCAGCGTTATTCCTGCTGTGATGTTACCCCTGAAATGAAGCTATCAGACTGAAATTTCACACTGACTAATGGTACATAGACCTATACTTAATTTTTTTGATAGCAATACAATGCTTTTTTTTTTTTTTGTGGTTTATTATTTTTTTTTGGAAAGAATGAACTCTGACCACTTTAAGAAACTACAAATATAGTAGTTCATTAAAAAAGCAGTTGGTACAACTGTACTGCTTATTTGGAGTAATTAGATTATCACTAATGCTGAGTTGGCTGTCCTGGTGGGCCATATAGAGTTGTTTGATATGCTGGCTTTAAAGAAAATAACATTTTCTCTGGATTTTTATTTTTTTATTTTTTTGGTAGAGCAATTACTGCTGTGGTATCTAACTGCTAAGCCTTTGTGCACTATTCAAATATAAAAATAATTATGCAGAAAGCTAAAAATGCAAAATGCTGCATCTGACGGACAGAGGCTTTTGCAATGCTCTTAGCTTGTTTTCCACGAAGAGTGCTCAGCTAGTTAAGACCAATTTAAGCACTTTGTCATTGGTTTAGACATGACATTTGGGGCAGAGCATCAGAGCACTCTAAGCTAGATGGACTGATCACTCTGGGTGCTTTATACCAGGACATTTTTTTTTTTTTGCAGGCAACGTTGAATGTTGATCACTGCTCTTAAGTATTTGTCAGCGAGCCTGGAAACAGCACCTACGCAGAGCTCATGTTTGCATCCAGGACAATGGAGCAACAGGACCCCAGGGCTGCTGCTCTCATCAGACAGGAACACCAGACTGTGAGGCAGATTGACGGGAACCCGCCTGCAGCGTGCAGCTGGGCTGGTGCCTGCCCCACCAAATGGCACTCCGACCCCCCGAAACCTACTGGCCAGCACTGGCTGTTTTCTTCCCGGCTCCATAGAGGCAGGGCAAAGGCACGAGGGACAGTCATGGTCTGAGCTGCACGCATCCTTATGAATTTGGATGCTATAGTAGGTGCACATGCTGTATTAGGAAATCTCGGAGGCGGTTTGAGTGCATCCCCAATCCTCAGTACTTACACTGCTGCTCTGTTAAATATAGCACAAAGAGTGCCAGAGAGAGCCAGGGCTGTTGTTCCTGATTCATTTGTGATTTATTTATAAAGACTGATTTATTTCAGTCTTTCAAAGTTTGCAACCCTAGCTGCCTAGGGTCCTTGCTCTGGGCAAGCTGCATATGAGAAAACTGACCCTCCCAAATCAAAACTTGGGCTTGCTTTTCTTTAATGTTGAAGTCTGCCTATGCTAAGTACATACAGCTAGTGTATACAGGCTAGCCACAGTATCAGCTCCAGCAGCTCTGTTACTTACAGGGAAAAGGACGATGGGCACAGTCAGAGTGACAGCCACCAGCACTGCGAGGCGAACAGACAGAAGGAGGGTGTCAAAAGTGTACACCTTGGTGTATGTATGAAGTAGCTCATCTTCAACTTCTCCTGCGAAAAGGAAACAGAAAGGAGTTAAGAGCCTTAAGCAGTACCTGCACATGCAAAAAGGAGATCTTTTTTTTCTGCAGCCAGACGAGATTAGCTCTGGCCCAGCTGCTGCCATCAGATCCACGTTATAGGCTAGGCATGAAAGAGGAATTTTCCCAGCATGACAGATACAAGTCCATCATTCAGAGACGATGAGGGTAACATAGCTACGAGGTGATGCTTTGTACTCCAGCATCTCAGATGACTTTCTCAAAGTCATTAGGTGGATGTGGAATCTAAGGCAAAAATAATTTCTCTGATATGATACAGAAAACAAGCAACTGAACTGGGAACAGATCCCTAGACCTCCACCCAAGTGTCCTAGAGCTCTCGCCACAGCAGTATATTGCGGATTGTGCTGTGTCATTCACTTCTGTGCCGTACAGAGGAACCAAAGAGGTAAAAAGAGGTGGCGTTTGCATAAACTGGTGCGCTAATACAGGGGCTACTCTGTTTACCTACCGGTTAGTCCAGCTCAGCCTTATTTTCTTTACACTAGAATGGCTTGCACCTGTTTTTCAGCACAGGTGAGGCTGAACTAGTGGTATCAGAGCCAGGGTGGGTAGCACTTAATAACGTCATGTAAAACTGTTGAACATTAGAGTATTTTTACTGTTGTCACTTTTGGCCTTTGCCAAGAGCCAAGTTTATGGCAGCTGGCTGTCTGAGCTCACGAAATCAAGAGATGCACAACTGGTCCTACTCGTAGGTAGCCCTGAGACTCTGACGGGTGAGGAACTTGTAGCCTGACAGCTGGATAAGTCTCACCGTTTATGCAGGAGGTTACATACAGCATATTATTTTTGAAGAATTCTTGTGCATGGATTCAGGCCCACAGAAAACACATGAACACTTGAGCCTCCATGTGATAAATCCATCTTGCCTGATTTAAAACGAGAGGGAAAATTCTGCAGAGAACAGGGCTTTGACCTACCGTAGAAGGTAAGGTATCCAAAGAGACCAGCCAGAAGATACATGATGAGCATGCCAGTGATGGAGACATTTGAGACATTCTGCATCCGCTTTCGGGAGCGACTGAAGTAGAAGAGAAAGAGTAACAGTGCTATTCTTATAAAGACTCTATTTGCATAAGAAGTACTCTGAGCAGCCTCTACAGACATTCTCTTGCTGGTTATTAAGTTCATAGCAACTATTTGAATTATACAGAGCTCTTGAAGCTTCACAGCTCTGTGTAAAACAGCACAAAAATATATTGAAACTTCATTTCTACAATTGACTTGGTGACAACGCGTAAATGGGCCATGTTATTTTTTATATCATTTATTTCTATATCAATCTGAAATGGCACATTTTAAATAAAAAATGGCTAAAATTACAGGGCTGGTAACAATAATGAGACAAGAGCTTTCAGTGAGCTCTGTATGAACATGACCTTATATCTACATAGAGCTGTTCTGCAGGTTCGAAAACCTCCTGCAGGTCAGATCCTTTCTTTAGAGATCCCTTGGTTAAATATTTTCTATAAGGAAATCTTCAGCTTATGGGGTCTGGGAGCAAATTCCAAGTCATCTGAGAATTTTTCCTTCTGAGGTTAAACATACTAAAATAGGAGGCAATGGGGCTCGGCCTCCTCAAGTTTTGCAGCACAATCTCCTGTAATGTAATTCTTGTTGCCGAACAAGTGCATTTTCTTAGCCTTTCCCAACTGTCAGCTCTGTGCTAGTTTAAGCAAATGTATTTGATTTTTGATATTTGATAACCAAAATGGGCTGGGTTAAGAGTCTGTGTAAGACACCCAAACCAATGGCACCCCAGGAAACTTTAAGAGTAAGCAACAGCTGACCCAGATGCAGAACTGATTAAGATATTTTTAGAACCCAGAATTCTCTGTTTCAGTGCTGTCTGTTGTGCAGTCAGATTCCCCAGTATATTTCATGTCATTCAAAGGACTGTCCAGATTCCTCCCTTCCTAAGTAAATATTGATCCATGCAGCTCTCTGAATGGCGGTTCTTTGTCACCGGTATCTGACTATTAGGTAAAAGCAAAGCCGATATCTGATTAGTATGGCATACAATAAATCATTCTCAGATGGGTGTCTACACACCAGCAATCAAGGCAGAACGGGTAGAAACTGACCTCTGCTATGGTTAACTGGAAGTATGGGACAAAATTTAAGAACCTTACTCTTTCAGTTCACTGTATATTGGTAGCACCTCAGGGTGGCATACGAATGAAAATGCCAGGATGGGTATTGCATAGGCAGTCTGTAAAATAAAGCTCCCATTAGTAAGAAAGGTCACTGCTGTATCTCTGACTTTTGGCAGGCAGCAGTTTAGCTGTGGTATGAATGGCAAAAGAAATTCTACAGAATCCCTCTTACCCGTGAGTTGAACACAAAGTATTTTGGCTGACACATGTCACTATTGTCGCTGTGTGCTTCATATTCTACACCACTTTTGGGGGATGTATCTCTTGGCTCCTCAAGGCCCGGCATATGCCCAGCTGTGTTGTCCATCATGAAATTCACACCAGAACTGAGAGACTCGTTTGGTAACATGACCAGGTGCATTGGCACTGTGCTGTTGGTGGCTGTCCAGTTTTCAACCCCATGCTCCATGATGGGGAGAGGACAGGGTATTTGGGATTTCTTGAAGATTACCTACAAAAGACAATGTGATCAGAAGAGTATTACCATAGGAGATTACATTTACACCCATGATAAGCCAACAGGAATAAAAACAGACACACAGAAGAGAGAGGGGAAAGAGAGGGCGCAAGAAACCAAGTGCTATCACTCCTGCTTCTCCTGCAAGTACCTGTTGTTACTCTGGTTCTGCTGTTGCCCTGCTTTATGTTTTATCCTTTCAAGTGTTTCTTTTTAGGCTGGTCTTTTTTATTCTGGTTTCATTCAGTGCTAGGCTTGTTGATTTGATTCACTTGCAGATGTTATTCTAACATCCACATTAAATTGTCACGGTAAGAGATTCAGCAGTGTTGCACAGTTTACAGGCTCTGTATTTGCTTAGAGACAAGTCCTGAACAGTAACCTACCACACTGACAAAGAAAACCATACAGGTCAGCGAAAAACCACTTGTATAGCCAAGATAACCTGTGAAGCAAGAAAAAATATACAGTTCAGCAATATATAAATTCACAATCCTAATAGAAATAAGAAAAGAGATTAAGTGGGACATTAACCTTACCTAAGCTTTTTAGAAGGGAGAGGGGAAGAATAATCCCAACTGTTACGAGTATGACGAGGTAGTTCCCATCTAGGTACCATTCCCTGAAGAGGGGGAATAAAAAATAACAATCATTATCATTGACATCAAAGTGAAAAATTTTCATCTAGTGTTCAGGTTGGGCAAAGGTACCTACCCAGAACTCTCTTCAAGTTTCATAAATGCTCTGATCACTTCAGGAAGTTCATATTTAATAATAAAGAGGTAGCTTGACATTGCTGAAAAACAAGCAAACACCTTCAGAGAAAACAGAATGCTTCCAACAAAAATCATTTGTTTTAAAAAACATTGATGCTACATGAAAAACATACTGTTTCAAGAAATCAGATTTCGCGAAAATAGAGAAACAAGTTTTGTTCAAATAGCAGAGTAAATAAAAAATGGTATGTTGTCTTGATATTGCTCTCTTATAAGTATATCCTGAATGACATCTAGCACTTAGTCTTAGAATACAATAGTTTTTACTGAATTAACAGCATACTCAAGTCACTGTTATGATGAAATTTACACCTCTAAGTTTTCCTTTTGCTTTTCTGCTCTAAATGTTGTTTTTCCAGCAGACACTGTCCATCCACTTTTTGTAGTAACATTGGTTGTCATTTCCTCTAAATCTCTTCGTCTCCTTTGTTCCTTCTATTTCTAACTTCCAATACTCTACTCCACATATCTAAAAAGCCAATTTTCAAGATTCCTGGTGGAAGGATGGACTTCTATATATCTCATCATTAAATCTACTGACAGAAGGCATTCTTTTTTTAGTTATCTTACATTGGCCACAGAGAGTTTCTTGGAGACCCATGGATCAAGCTAGACAATAAGTTGAAAACCACTGGACTACAGGAACAGCTATTCCTCTCTGTCACGGAAGCATACTTCCTGCAAGTGAACCACATTTGATATCCAGGCTTGGGGAAGCAAAGGAATACCATAGAATAGGACTTTTTATGAACCAAATCAAAAAGTCTGTTGCAGTAGAGCTATATGAACCACCTCTGTCTGGGTAGTAAAGTTGCTCTAAAAGGACAGTAGAAGTTTGTTACTAGAGCTTTGAAAAATATTCCAAGTTCCAAGAGAGAGATCACAAAAACATCTATGTTTCATTGGCTAATAATGCATCTAAATTATGTCAACTACCTCTTCTGAAGAAATCTGGAAAAAAATACAGACTCCCCTAAGCTTTCTGATACAGTGTTCTCCAATTTCGTAAAAGGTTCCTCCCAGGGTAGTAAAAGGAAATAAGCTTTGGTGCCTGAACATGCAGTCCTACACCTGCTACTCAAGTCTGTAAGTAAATGGCCTCCCATTCTGAGAGGATGGAGGTTACTTGACAGATATTTCACAGGAAGTATCTTTGTGGATAGATACTTTCAATGATCACTCAACCGCTCAACATCTTAGAAAGATCACAATCTAAATGTCTTCTCAAGCAGAGAATTTAGGTGGCAAATGAATTACTGAAGAGTCTTTCTTCTCTGGAGAGGTCAGAACCACTTGCTTCTCCTTTTAGGTGGGGTTCAACTTTTCTAACTTGAGGCAGATGTCTAGTCTGAGCCATAGTCAATGAAGAGAAATGGCCATGCCATTTCAGCCATCACTGAAGTCTCTGCATTGCTCATGCAGAGATCCAGGGCAACTAGATTTCACCAGACACCGAAGTGTCAGGTAGCTGAAACAAGGCAAGAAGAGTTCCTCCTGCCTTTCCTTATTACAGGATAATGCATATTGTAGCCTGCTCATCTCTGATGCCGTTTAGTCAGAGAGAGGAGAGAAACTACTTGTATTCTGCAGAAAAGCATTGGAAGTTAGAAAACTTTTTTTCTAAAACCTTTTTACCCTTACCTCCGAAGTTCTGCATTGTAACTGAAATGAAAACACCACACTTCCCAGGCCATCCAAATGCCTTTTCTCCCAGTTTTTCATATATTAGAGAGCCTGAAAATAAAATAAAATAAAATAAAAAGAAACATGGGCCACTACGTTGGGTGCACTTGAAGAATTGCATTCCAAAGTAAAAAATATGCATGTAGTAGGGACTTTTGGTCAGTCACAACCCGATCCTCGTACCTCCTTCTTTTGATGTCTTCAGTAAGAGATGGATTGAGTAGAGTGACAGTATTGCTACGCTGAGCAGCAGAACTCTGCAAGGCAAAGCAGAAATCAGAATCCCATGCAGGACATTAGAGACACTCAGTTAATTTGAATATATGCTTGCTTGTTCTCCTGAAGTACAAAGTGTAAATACTTCTCAGCAAGTTTGTGTGTAGTACTCCCAGTAAAAAATGCATAGATAAATGTCAACTGTAGGTTACTTGTGGCTGAAATTGCAGCTTAGGCACTCCAAAAGCCTCTCAATGCCTGTTTAAGTCCAGATAAGTGCCAATTCTGTGTTAGTCCACAAAGACAGAATTTTACATCATAGTAAGGCTCAACTAAAGTAAACAGATCTCTGTGCAAGAGTCAGGTCTTTGGTCTCTTACCTGCTCAGTGAGCTTTCCTTTAAATCTCTCTCCTAATAGAGATTTATCAAAAAAAACCCCAACCAACCAACCAACCAACCAACCAACCAACCAACAAAAAAACCCAACAAACAAACAAAAAAAACCACCACCCCCCCAAACAAAACAAACAAAAAACAAAAACAAAAACAAACACAAAACCAACAAGCAACCAGAACTGTGATTGTGACAACTTCACTGCCACCTTCTGCCTAGACTTCTGCCATTTTACCAAGTAATCATGAAGTTGTAGAGTTTCGCTTTAAATGCACAGTTTGCAAAGTACATAAGAAATCTTCCATGTCATGACACAGAAAACTTGCTTTTGGAGTGCTTGCAGCATTCTCTTCCAGCCTAGTCTGCTTAAAGGTACTGGTGCCTGCCTTCATTAATTCTGATTACTGACATGTTCCTGCCACACAACATTTGCATCCTATGCAATTTCACCTATCAACCTCTTGCAAAATACTGGGTAGCTTTGTATGACATTTTCAGGGCACAATACTGTGGGCAGCATATCTTATTACCACAACCATCTTGTCGTCAGCCTACACAAGTGTTGGGCAGAAGGGTGAAGTGATGATTAAATGACAGAGCTAGGAAATATCTGCTCTACCGATGTGCCTTACTCCATGGCTGAACAGGAGGTTGTGCCCACACCTTCTATGCCGCTGAACACAAGGTTTGGTATAAATATGGGACACACTGACATCCAAGTTTGTAAATGAATTACAGTCTAAGAGGAGACATAGGCGTAGGGGTCAGGTGATGGTCACCAGACCAAGTTTCCTTCTCCAAGAGAGACAGGCAATGCTACAGACTTCATGTGAGTAGGGTTGTCTCTCATGCTGTGGGCTCATGCCATACAGTAAGGGGAGATCATGTCTCTACAGGAATGCCTACACAGGTTGCAATGTTTCCTTCCAAGATGTCACCTCTCTTGATGGCACCCATGCAACTGCTATACAGAGACATAGTCTCTGAGTCCTGACACATGGGGTGCAGCCATAGCTAACTAAAGCCATCCTGTTCACACTTGCTAAACTCTGCCAGGCAGTGAAGAGACACTGGTGTGTAGTCCGTGCCAGTGTAAACCTCCTCCATGGGAGAAGAGGATGTAATGGGAGCTTCTGAATTTTAGAAGCCCTCTTGGCTTTACCATGTAGAAAATCTTGCGGCACGAGAGTAGTTGGGCAACATGAGAACCATAAATTAATTGCTGCCAGCATAGTCTAAATTTGAACTAAAGTATGGCAGCTTCCATTTAGTAGATGGAATTTTTCTGTCTCACTGACACATACCTCATGATCTGTGAAAAGAGAGGAACCTCTGGCAAGCGGATGCATGCCATGGGGGTAACAATATCCCTACACTGTTCTGCAATTTTAAATAAAACTCCTTCCTTTACCAGAAGGGAGAATGTTCTCATGCACAAAGTATGGAAGTAGGACAGAAAAGAAAATGAACTGCGGCGTGGAGACATGCTTTGTTTTTACTATATAAGACCCCATAGGCTTGCTGTAGCATTACTGCAGGCTTGCATTCTGCTTTAGCACTGCCAGCACAGCTAATGTCATTAGGCTTACATCAGATTTTTTTTTTTCAGCCGCTCTTGTGAAGGAACAGAGCCTGAAGAATAAAAATATTACAAAGGTAATGCCCCCCCCCTCCCCTCCCCCGAGGCTTGATATATCATGGTTTTCTTTCCAGTGAAAATTTGTGGCTATATTTGTTAGCACAGGCACTCAGAGAAAGTTGGGGAAAAAAATCCTACGTTTTCCAGACTCTAATGCAGTCAACCTTAGAACTAGGTTCCATTTTTTTATCTGTAAATACTATATCTAAATCTTTTGAACGCAGGTGCTGGGAAGTACTTATCCAGGAGAGTGGCAGCTTTTACATCTCCAATTAATTTTTAGTTATAGATTCTACTGGCAAAACAGGAGGTGTTTCTTAGCAACTGGAAGCCACGTGTAGCATTTCAAATGCTGTTCCTGTTCTAGTTAAACAACCTCCAGAAGAAAGAAGCCACACAGAGATAGCCATACAAGCTGATTTACAGGCTTGTTAAGAGTTCAGTAATGTAAAACAACGGCCTATTGTCATATGGTACTGTCATACTGCATTCCTGCCTAATGGGGGATTAAAATTAAGGCCCCAGTTAAGATTAAAAACAATTATTAAAACAGAACAAAACAAAAACCACAAACTTTTTGTACAGCCTCTCTCATTTGGCAGGGTTAGCCATAGATTAAAAAACTTCACATGACTATCTGTTACTGTCTATCAAAACCCATTTTGTATAGACACTGTACGTCAGCCGCATACCTCTGCTGTCATCTGTGCACACGGAGTACAAATAGACTGGAGGAGCAACATCAAATCTGAATAAATCTGTGCATGCCTTTGCATTCAGAGCAAATTCAGATTTATATCAAATATTATTCTCCCTTTTCTACATAGTGATTAGATAGTTAGAATGGTGTAGATATATACTTCATGTGTGATTTACTGCCCTTGTAGAATTCCCATACTGAAACAGCAAGATTGCTGTTGTTATTTTAGGACTAGGATACCGTTCTTCCCCTCTTTTTTTTTTTTTGGTTACACAGCATCAATTGGCGGTTGTGTTCCTGATAGTAAACTTGGCTAAAATAATAATAATAAAAGGTTTGTCAGCAGTAGATGGTTCCTTGTGGTGCAGCAAAAATGTTTTCATTACAGAAGGTCTTACAAAACATTTCAACTAACAAAACATGGTTCTTAAGCTTAACTTACCTCTCTAACCACAGAAAAAATTAGCTCTAGCTCACAGCTTATATTCTATTCACTTTGCTTTCTATGTACTTACATGAAAAGAATAATTCCTGTGTTGGCCATGGCATAGGACAACCCTAAGATGCCGCTGCCCATAATGGCATTGCTGAGGTTGAACGAGGACATGCCAAAGGAAGCTCTGCCCCGGTGCTGTAGGGAGCAAGAACAGAAATGACAACTAGCTTGCATTTTACTGAGCGCAGCAGGCTAATTGTCCTCACTGCTGGTTTTTCCTTTATTGATCGCTTGATCCTTAGAAGTGAAGCCTTGTGGAGCCAACAGACTGCTGAGGTGACATAACCACAGTTGGCTATGTGTTGGCCAGCCTCAATAGAAACACATGCAGCTATCTAATAGATTTCCCAATTATTGGTTTCACAAAGTCAGACCATTTTTAAAAAAAATAATTCAACTGATTATTGAGTTTTTCTCTGACTAGGATGTACTACCTTCTCTGTGGCGCTAAAAATGTGTCAGGGGGTGGGGGGCGAAGGAGGAAGATCTGTGTGGCTCAGGCTGGGGGGAAGGAGAGTGGAAGAGGACAAAAAACTCAGAGGTGGGGGACAGTGTGTGAGTCACACCTGCTGCCAAGTGGGAAGGGATGGGGGAATATGGCTCTTAATTTCAGTTTGCGATTACAAAGAATTTTTTTTTCTTTAATTGGATGTTTTTATATGAACAATCTTAAAAAGACAAGTAACATGACCAGTAACATAATTCCTTTCTTTGTCATCAAATTCAGGATAACTTTGAATAAAATTAAATGCTGAGAACAGGTACCCACATGTACGCCCCAGTAACCAGTGCTGTGTTCCCATTTGCACATGGAGTCGCCTAAAGAGCTGGAGAAGAACTGCACTTCATGTTCAACACTGCAAGGCTGAACATGAGCGTTCCTTCCTTAAAACAATGCAGCTGGGTGTGGTTTCACTTACATAGATGCTGGAAACACGCAGTAGAAAAGCAAGGGCCCAGCTCTAACTTGAAAAGGGAGTAACAAAGATTCTGTGAACCAAAACTCCTGTCAGAAATGTGTGTGCAGACCCACCCTGGGCTGAACATCTTGGGTGGGACAACATGGGCATCCTACTGGGTCTGAGTATGATCTGAGGAATTTTTCTGATTGCTTGAGAAGGGAAGACCCAGTTTTACTTGCAAGACAACAAAGAGTTTGCTGCACTAACTGCTAGAAAATGTGTTTACTCTTCCAAAGCCAAAATTATGCTGATCAAGCTCCAGAGTAACTTCATTTACTGAAACTTCTGGAAAATGATTCAGGTCAATAGAATTTAACTGTAATTACCCCTAAAAATTGATAAAACTTACATATTCTTCATTATAGTCTTCCAATTTCTTTTTACCCAGATATCCATTTGTAAGGAACTTCTGACTTTCTGCATCATCACTCGCAAATGGACTGAACACAAAGAAAAATACAAAAACATTAGATAAGGCTTATGACATGTGGTGCCTTTTGTCTTTAGGGAGATCTTTCCCTTGGCGTTGCAATGAATATTTAAAAGTCCTCAGAAAAAAACACACCTCTTTTCTCCTGTAAGATTCTCATGTCCAGTGGCGTGTTTAATACATCTTTCCTTTGCCTTAAAATTCAGTTTTAAAACCAGTAATCTTCAAATCACATCCGACTGCAGACGTTGGGAAGTAACAACAGTGACTGCCAGCAGTGTGCTAAAGCTGAACACGGACTTTCCATCCAAGGAAGAAAGCACCTTGCAGCTGCCTCGCTGGAGACATCTTTCTAAGGCAGCCCAGAGGCTGGCACTGTGGTGGGTCCTGCTGTAGATGCCTGAGTGCAGGCTGTCCCGGTGGGAGCGTGGAGCTGCTGCCCTCCGTCCCCAGACCTGGCCAGGGCTGCCCCTCTCCCTGATGGCTGCAGCACAGAGGGAGTGTGCTCAGATTGCCCTGCCCTGAGTGCATATCTATTTACGGATCGATTTGTGTGGCTGGCGCGGTAGGGAGTTGCCAAGTGAGTGCACAGGGCTGGCAGCCTTCAAAGGTCACTCCAGGCGGAGGCCAGCACAGGGCACCCCGGGCTGCCCCCGCTGTGCTGGGCACTGCATCCAAGAGCGGAGCAGGGAGGCTTGGTGCTGTGGGAAAATGCTAGCTAATCAATCACACTAATTTCAGCATATTACCTAGGAAATGTTCTGAGTCCCAGATGCCATTAGTGAAGCTCATTTTTTGATTACTGCTTTTTAGCCTTAACAGAAAAGCCTTCTCATTTAAATGCTTACCTCCTAATCGCAGCCTTTTCTGAATCAACCAGCTCCGTGTAGTTGTCTTCGAGGCTTTCCCCGCTGTTGCTCTGATCATCGAGTTCGATGTTGACTTTTTGCAGCTCCATGCGATCCATTAGAGCGGTCAGCGCTTTCCAGCACACACGCTTGCTTCTTCAGGGTAAACAGCACTGCAGCGCCTGCCTGCAGGTTCTCCCTACCATGGGGGGTGCTGCCAGAACACTCTGTTCTGCAAACAACACACAACAGCACTCATTAGAGTTTTCCTCAAATTAAATAAACGAGTGTGAATCGCTGGGTTTGTGTTTGTTCTTTGTAATAGCATTAGGAGGGGAGACTGTTGCAGACCGGGAAAATTCTGGGCAAGCATAATGTTCCTTTATATGCCAGCACTTGGCCCTTCTGTCTCCCTTGAAATGGTGGAGAGTGCAGTGGCCAACAGATGCACAGCGAATGCCCAGCATCTGGCAAAATTACAAAAACAGAAGAAAATAGTTACTGGAATTGCTGCTTTTGCATTGCCAGAGGATGGTGATGCAGAAGTGCTCACTGTTAGAAATGAAGGGAGTATATCAGGGTTTTACTACCACTGCCTCAAAGCATATATGCTCTTAAAGGAAATTATCAGTGTTTTGAATCATTTGTTATAAGATGAATATTGTCCAGGTTTAAATGTCTTAATGATTTGTCCCCTTCACTGGGTTCTGTCTGAGAAGGTGGCCATCTCTGCATGATCACTGCTTTGATAATTAGGAGGCACAGTTCTGATACAACAGTTTCTGTTCTTCAGTATATCTGCATCTAATCCTTACTTGTCTCACAGCTGGGAGATCTGTCTCACGCAGGGTTTTTACACAGATACAAGACTTATGATCTTTACCCCTGTTAGAAAAAATCCTGCCTTTAAAAATTCGTATGAATAAATGCTTAACTCTTTATTTCCACATGGACCAAGGGAAACTGTACCAACCAAGGTTACAAAGAGGACTTCACCTCCAGGATTTCAGCAATTTCTTGTTACAGTCTTGTCTTCAGAGACACATTTACATTCATTTGCTT
Organism: Chauna torquata; assembly: GCA_013399475.1. NCBI lineage: Eukaryota > Metazoa > Chordata > Aves > Anseriformes > Anhimidae > Chauna > Chauna torquata. The sequence goes on from VXAL01001922.1 coordinate 247,852, forward strand.
ACTCCCACATTCAGGAGGAAAACATTGTGCAAGAAACTTTGCAGTTTTACAATAGTCTTCCCTTTCCAAAGATACACCTTGAGGCATCTTACAGCTCCATTTCACAGCTGGGGAGACAATGGAACACCACAGGGAGGGGAATGAGCACAGATCAGGTAGCACTGTAATTGCTGGCACACCTGGGGCCAGCCCTACAACCTCCTGGCACTTCACCTTCTGCCTTGCAGTCAGGCACACTGGCTGGATCCACTACCTTTTTCATAAATATCACATGCTATGTACAGACCAACACTGCATAACAACAATATCAGAAAACATTGCAACTAACAATTTCCAATTTCTGGCCCTTTGTAGCACTAAACCTGCAATTATTTAATAGCCTTTTTCCTGGTTTTGCATTTCTGGATATATAAGTCGTCTCTTGACCAGACCTTCACTATCCTCTGCTGCTGATCACGTGCTGTCCTTAAGAGCATCTACAAATGTATTTGTAGTGACAAAATGTTAGAATGCATGGGCTTAAAGTGTAAATGTAAACTTTAAATACCAGTCCTGGAGGCTAAAACTGACCCTGGACCAGAAATTAATGTCAGCTTCCTTACTTCATACTAAAACTATCCACCCAGCCCAGACAACTGGAAAGGAAAAGTAATATCAGAGTGCATTAGGAGATTTCCTACCAGAGAGTGCGGCTCTGTTTACTCCTTTCTGCTGCCACGCGGGGAGTGTGAGCGAGGGCGAGGGCGAGGGCGACGAGCGCCTGCGGCAGCAGGGCAGCGCTGCTGGCAGGCTCGCATTCCAGCGACCTGGGGATTCTGCCCAGTCGGGATATGAATAGCACCAGGAGACTAAAAAAATTAAAAAAACAAAAAACAGCCCTCCCAACTGTGGCTTCATTCACAGAACCATCTTCAAATGCAGACACTGCCCTGTCCAAGGAACAGAGTCGTTCCAGCTCCTGATGCTTATTTTTAATCTAATGTGTAAACGTCAGGCAGGCACATCTGCCTGCGCTTAGCCCTATTCTGATAAAGGGCCAAATCTCTGCTGCGTGCACTACCTAGTGCTTGTCAGAGAAATGTCGTTTCCAGAACTGGCAGTCCAAAACATATACATCTTCAAAGAGTCAGGAAACAGGGAAAAAGTAAGCAAAAAAGTTGCCAGGAGTTAAGTTACACAGAGGTTAGACTGAGGAAGAAATTCTGTGCAGCACGGCAAACAGTTTGGAAAGGGGAGCAAAAATTGACCAGAAATATGCATTACAGCATAAGAATCATTCGGACATTGTCCTGTCAAACATTTACACAAGTGAGTAATCTGATTCATGGGCGTCATCAGAAGAGGTTGTGGAATTACTACATAAAGCAGTGATTTTCCATATATATTTTTTTATTTTGTGAATTCCTGAAAGTCTTCCAGTGAAGGTGCAAACCCTTGGGTGGCAAGATTAAATCTGTTGAGAACACAGCTATTTGCAGTTGTCACTTTTTAGGGAGCAGTTGATAGAGCTCCAGGGGTCTGCATCACCATGAGCTGAAAGCCACTGACATAAATGTGGGCAGAGTGAGACCCATCAAACAGAGTCAGTGCTAGGTTTGAATCCTGCTTATAACTGTAACATTAATTACAACCAAGAGTGTCTTTGCTCTTCAGCAGAGCTTGGCAGAGCTGGCCCTCAGTGGAAATCTATTTCTTGATGTTCCTAGTGTTGCAAAACCCCCACAAAACTGAACGGTTTGGGAGCATGCTGAGGTCGAGTGTACCAGCAGCACGTGCTCCCCATGAACTTAGAAGGGGCAAGCAAAGCAAAGGGGGACCACTGCCACCCCTTTGCATGACCACACAGCCCTTGAGTTGCTGTTCTACCTGCGAGACATTATATAGGAGCAGGAGGACGTGCTAGCTGGCTACATTGAGAAGAAAATGCTGGGTGCAGCTGCATGCTGCGCCCTGCCCAAGCCCCCTGTGGGGCCGGTAGACGGGCGTGTGCCGGGGCCTGCTGCCCCTGGGTGAGGGGCAGGGATGGTGCTGCAGGGCACGGCCACCAAGGCCAGTCAGGCCTGCGCCCTTCCAGAATATAACTCATCACATCAGGTGATTTTAAGGTAAATCAAAGGTCACCTGTCTTAGCTCCGCTGGGATTTAACGTGTTCTGCTTAAGAATTCTGAATTTGGAACCTAAAACCCATTGTAGGAGCCTAAACCCATCATAATCTACCCAGCTTTGTCTCCCTACAGAGGAATTTTGTAAGTTTGAAAGTAACCGAAAATCTCTCCACTTCTTTTTCTTTCAGTTAAAATCAACACATTTTCCCTTTATGTTTATGTGCAACAAAAATCTGTTAGCTCTACGGTATTCCTTAAACTTGGCTTCAATATAGCGATGCATTTGCTGCCTCCCGTGGCATTCTGCTGAACAGAAATGATTTTTCTAAAAGTATGGAATTAAAATGGAAATACATGTTGCAAAAGAGATTAACCTTATATTAGAGGAAAGTTATTTATTCCTATGCAACTATTTTTCTGTTCAGGTACAGGGTATCATTCTGCTTTGTTTATTAAATAATGGTTTTCAGAAATGACTCAGAAAATGATGAATTTTTTGGCTTCTGATATCACAACGTTATTGATTTCCATCTGGTCTGCAGCTAGGACATTTATAGAATGGACAACCATCAGGCAAATAATGCCAGGTCACAGATACGACTAACAACATTTTCATGGGTTTTGCAGTATCAAGATTTGTAAGTTCCACCATGGTATCTCATTTAGCAGACTTTGCCAGATTCTTCATCTTCATGACAGTGAGTTTACAATGTTATTGTCTGCACAGCTATTTCAAAATGAAATGTGTTATCACTGTGAAATACACAATTAAAATGCAAAGCCTGCTTCCACAAAATCATTTATTTACTGGAATGTTAGCCAAGTAAATCAAGAGATTTGAAGTTAGCCAAGGGCTCCAAAGGAAAGCAAACATTTGTTTCTTAATTGTCTGGTCAGTTTTAAACACCTTCTGCTACTTCTCTAGTCGCTTACATTTTGCTTTTCTGTACAAAAAAAAAAAAAAAAAAGACTAAATTTAATTCCTGAAGACATATCGAACATTCTTGCCAACATAAACTACCATGTCAGTAAATCTTAAGAAGCCCATCCTTCACATTGCACTTAAATTTACAGATTAATTGCATTTCAAATTCTCAATTTTTGAAGATGTGGATAGTGTCTAAAGTAAATAGATCATGCATTGTAAAGAAAAATGTTTTGGGTTTACCTCTGAGCCAAGCAGGTTCTCTTGCTTGCTTGCAAAGCAGGTTCTATATCTTGTAGGGTTTGCACCTGTAATGAAAAGTTTGCTCATGTGCAACCTGGAGCAGTTGGACAGTAATTTAAAGACAAATGGGAGTGTATCAGATGAGCCAATCAACAGCTGCTACACCCCAACAACTCCCTTTGACAAACCTGCGTCAGCTCTTTTTTTAAAAAAAAAAAGAGGAAAAAAAAAAAGAAGAAAGGTAAATCAGTTTATTGGAGCACACGGAGGGCAAACATCTCCCTTACCAGAGCTATTTGCTCTCAGAGCTTAGTACCATTACAAAATGCATATCTGCAGAATGCATCACGCAGGCTTGATCATGCTTTCATTTGATAATAAGTTTTGAATGACCCGTGCACATTAAACTTGCAGTAGCACAATAGCAATAAGCCTTGAAAACGGCGTCTGGGAGAAGTAGCTAAGGGCTCCCACGTGGCTCTTATCTCTGCGACTGCAGAGATATGTCTCAAAATGGCAGTGAGGTGTGCACGGCAGTTTTCGGTCGGAAGTGTGTGCTTTCAACCAGGCTGGTTGACCTGTGACTTAGTTTCCCAGTTGAAATATTTACCATAATAGCAATTGCAGTGTTATATGTCAAGTGACAAATGTTATTCATTTAACTGCAATATAGACCTGTGGAGAAGTATTTCATTATCTGTGACGAGCCTGTTACACTTCAGAATTTACAACCTTTTATCCAATTACATAATGACCATAATTAAAAATACAAACAACCACCTCTCTGCTTCCTTACCTCTCTTCCCCCAATCCCATGTAGGCTTTGTGATTAAAACCCTCAGTCTGGCGTGACTGAGAAGCCAGAAAGGCCAGGGGGAGGATGTAATTTTTAATTCCTACGAGTCCCTGTGGAGTGCTTCAGACTGTGTTAGTTCAGGCTAGGTGACAACCTGCGGGGACCTGACCGCATGCTGCTGTGGGTGGCTGGGCATTTTTCTGTGCTGTGTTTTCCTCTGAGCCGGTGCTGACTCATCAGAGCTGCAGCCACCCCAGGGGCCGTATCCATGCCCATGCACCGCAGTGGGGACCTGCTGGGTGTCCCATCCCAGGTGCTTCTGTCCCGGGCAAAGCACAGAGGAGCAGGGCTCCTGCCTGCTTGCTGCCACCACTGACCGTGGTGTGCCGTTTCATGATCCCCCCCTCCAAAGAAATCTGACTTCCAATATAGCCCCAGACAAATAGTTTAACAAAAATAATCTGTGTCCTTCAGTTCTGCATTCCCATGAAAATGCGGTTGCTAGTGAGTACCGTCAGGCCATTAGATGCCAAAAGTAGCACAATGCAAATATTAAGCTGTGAAAGGTTTGCAGCCAGAGGTCCTGTCTTGCCTTAAACCTGTGTACATAGTTGGAAGAACGGACTAAATTCTGGGTTTAGGCTTGCTGAATGGACTTTGAATCTCAAAGCTGCCTGGATTTTCCATTGCATCAACTGGCCTAATGGAGGAAACAAGTTCTCCCTCTAAAGCATATGGCACAGAATAGATGACCTTAATAAATTAAAGCATTTCGCAGTTGCCTGAAAGAGTCACCGTTTGGTACCAAAATGCTTATACCTTTGGCAAGATGAGCGGGGCTGTGAGAGGGGCTGGGGAGGGGAGCCCTGCTCTGCTTGTGCCTGTTTGCTCTGCACACTTGACAGAGCCATGGGTACGGGCAGTTTCCTCCCTGCGCTGTTGTTCATGTGGGTGTCTCATGTAACGACAGGGGAGAGAAAAACATTTCTTTAAACAAATGAAAATAAGGTTGTAAACCATAAAACAAACAGCAGGGAGATTTGGGGACAGATGTACTAACAAATCAGCAACAGCTGAGAAAATTACTTAGCTTTCTGTGAGGTATGTCTGCTACAGATACTTTGCCGTCAGAGTAGCTTCCCTTACTTTCAAAGACCAAGTGTACTCCTTTCGATCAAAACTCAAAAAAGCTGCTAAATAAATCTCTATTTTTTTTTCTCAGTTAATTAGTGGGACTGTAGTACTAGCTGTAACAGTCATCTCAGTGTCTATGGAGCACCTCACCAGGGACTGCTTCCCTGCTGTGCACAGGCCTGTGTTTACCCTTTCTCTGAGGAAGCTATGTCAACTGCACCTAGGACTGAAGTATTTGGTGGGCAGTATGTTATATGTTTCTTCTGGCATCTTTTGGCTAGCTACTGTCTCATACAGACAACGTGATGCAGTAGTACATGCCATCATTTACAGGAAAACACTTCAGACATGGCAGATCTGAGGACTGACGGCAGATTTTTTGTACTGAGAAGGCCTCCCTAAACAATCTTCTATAGGGAGGAGGTGTTTCCAGAGCAGAAGTTTTCAGGTGGGACAGGAGCTAGTGGTGGTGGCAGTGCCATTACATAGGGCTCAGTGGTCTGAGGCAAAGAGCAATCAAGAGCTGGTCTGGCTGTGTGAACTGGAGGCATTGGTTCAAAGCGCAGTCCTTCAGGTCCCTCAAACATGGGGAGCACTGGGGCACTGATGGGGGGTCTGCTGCTTTCTGCCACCTACCTCTGCCCCACATGTGGGCTGCAGTGGTTAGTCTCTGAGATGGAGTGCTGTCCCTAGCAGCTGCCCACTTTGCCTGTGCCTGAAGCCTAGATCGGCAAAAAGATAGAATGAAATAAGGTTGGCACTGAAGGTGCAGGAGATGCTTTTACTAAAATGCTAAGCACATTTCCACTGCGATTTGGTCTTGGGTTTTTAGAATCTGAGATTGTATTAAATGTTTTATTAGCATTTTCCGTTTTTCAAATAAACAGGAAAACCAGCTTTCACCTATAAACACAAATAATGGTAGTATGAGTGTTTTTAGGTGACTGCTACCCTCTGAATCATAGTGCCTTCCTCTTGCTACAAGAGTCTTATATCTGCGCTTGCTTGCAGCTCAAATACTATTCTCTGAAATAGCAGGAGATTTTGTTGGAGCTCTGAATTTAGTTTTTGTTCTCTACCAATCATCATTGTCATTGAAGCATCCAGTCTATAAGGAAAAGCAAAGTGTGTGTTGAAATGTTGTTGTGGCTGTCTGCTCTTCACTAGTACACTAGAAGACAAAGTAATCCTGGTGATGCTACAACAGCTGTATTCAAAGCACCTACCCTTATACACACAGCTACATACAAGTCCAAATCCACACTGTAGAAGGTTTAGAACACCTTATACAAGGACCATTTCAGTAATAGCTGGCTCTTGATATGCTTTATCCTTAGCAATACACAGAAAAAAATACTGTTTATTTTACAGGTTTCTTCTTAAGTTTAAGACCAAGAAGGATAATATGTAATCTCCTGCAACTCAAACGCCCTAAATTCTCACCCAAATCCTGCAAATCCACTAGTTCAGCTGGACTAAAACATCTGGATTTTTGGAATAAAAAAGTTTGAGAAAGAAGGGCTTGTTTAAGGGGGCAAAGGGGAAACTAAGGGAGCCATGACAGCAAGCTATAGCTACTTGAAGGGTAGTTACTAAGATGACAGAGCCAGACTCTTCGCAACAGTGCCAGACTGCCCAGACATGGGGCAACAGCCACATACCAAAGCACAGGAGGCTCAGGATGGACATTAGGAAAAAGTTTTTTTATGGGCAGGTAGTGCAATTTGGGAACATGTTGCTCAGAGAGGCTGTGGAGTTGCTGTCATTGGAGGTTTTCAAGACTTTGCAAGGCAAAGCCATGTCTGAGCTGACCTGGTGTTCATAGCAGCCCTGCTTTGTGGAGGCGGCTGGACCAGATGTCCTCCTCAGGTCCCTTCCAGCCAGTGTTTTGATGAGTCCATGAAGCTGCTTAGTGACACAAGCAGAAACGAAAAGATATTAAAAGATGCCTTCAGAATTACTGATGGCAGGAATGTGATTAGGTAAGGCATGGTCGGACATCAGGCAAACAACACTCCATGCATCAGAAGCAGGTTAAAAAAAAAGACTTAGTGAGGAACTCAATAGTCCATTGAGGAGATTTGCCAGAGAAAGTTTTGGCTTAAGAAATCTTTTTGTCTTCACACATACACTGTAAATAGGTAACTACCCATAGAGAGCTGAAAGTGTTCTTTTAAAATATTAATATTCACAAATTTTGCAAAACAAAACTGAGGATAGTTGACAAATGTTTTAAATTCTTTGTAGCAGGATAATTGGCATGTTCTGAAAAGAGACTGCAACATCCTGTTTTTCATTTCCAAAAACATAGTTTCTTCTTATCCCCAAGTTTATTTCAGTCTCTCTGGTAACAATGAGCTTCACAGAGCAAATATGAAAAGGTGCATTTGCAATTGCCTATGTTAAACTGAGGAAGAGCTAAAACAAACTGTTTAATAAAACTGAAGTGATTCATTTTAAGAAACAGGATTCCTCATAATAAACACAAATTTCAGAACCATGGCTATAATTTACAATGTATTAATTGGTTTACTATTGTGCTTTGTAACAATGTGCTTATCACATTCAGTATGGCACAGGATATTTTCTTTGTGACATTACCACATCTCCCTATTGTAATGATTCCTGCAAATGCAGAGTGTAAGTATTTATTATTATCCAATATTTTTAAGCAAAAGGTAAAGACAGAGAGGTTCCTGATTCATAACTCCTAACAAAAGGCACTTCACTGCTATGGCTGACGAAGGAAACAATTTGCCTTAGGGTCTGTATAACTGCAATGGAGGGAGACAGGAACATCACAGACAATGATTCAGCCCCCATAGAATGGTCATACAGTCGCCAGCCAGCTTCTTTGATACATTTCAGCAGGTGCTTAAAGGTTGATGCTATGAGTCTGGGCTTTGGGAAGGGTATAGATATTATTTATAGTATTTAAAAGAGGGACTAACCATGCAAAACATATTTTGACTTCTTTCTACTTGAATGATATCAGGAATGGACAAAAACATCCTTTCTAGATTTTACCCCAAGTCTTGTTGTTCCACACTCTCACATAAAAAGATTACTGCAGTGGTGTCAATCCCACCTCCATTATTTTCAGAACACATTTGAGAACATCTTGCACTGTCAGGACAATTATTCCTGGCTTCAAGCCTTGTCTGAGTGAAGAGAGGGGCTACCTGTAGATTTTCACTGCAAGCCTGTGTGTATTGTTTGCTCTGAAAGTGCCCATGTGTGCTAGAAAGAACATATTGTCCATGCTCTACATAGAAAGAGACTGAGCAAACAAAGATGCAGGGCAGAGGAATGATGAATTCACTAGGTAGTGAATAGCTACTGCTGCATAATATGCTAGATAATATCATGGTTTTATATGTTTTTAAAATATAATAGCTCAATGAGAAATTTTGAGGTGTTAGATCAGTTTAATGTATCCCCTTGCCGTACAGGTGTATATAGAAACTGCTAGCATCCTGATCGTTTGGATCTATATATTGCGATTTATCCCTTTGCACTGTGCCATTTGCTAAGTGTAGAGAACTGCCTTTTAAGGTGACTAACAGAGTGCCTGTGCTTTCTCATAGCTGCTGCAACATTCTGCCCCAACATGAGTGAGTGATTTCAGGCACTCCAATGTACCATCACTTTGATAGTTGTGACTTGAGAAGTGAGTGGTGCTGAGATTCAGAGGCCTTGGGAGCATCCAGAGCTGCACATTAGAAATGAGTTCAGGAGCTCTGCCTCTTTTAGGATCTGGAAAACTTGCGGGTCCAGATCTTCCAGGTGAAAAGCAGTTAAACCTAGTTTGATATTTTGGTCTCTGTCAGAAACAGCCCAGCTCAGACATCATCTGCCAGTGTATTTCATCCAGGTTGTGCCCAATCTCTGCTGCCATCTCTTGTGGAGGCCCTTCAGATCTAAGTACTTATGAGGCTAGCCTGCTTATCACAGAATCATAGAATCATTTAGGCTGGAAAAGACCTCCACGATCATCCAGTCCAACCTTTAACCTGGCACTGCCAAGTCACTAAGCTCTGAATCCAAACATTTTTTTGAAGACTTCTAGGGATGGTTACTCAACCACTTCCCTGGGCAGCCTATTCCAATACTTCACAACCCTTTCAGTGAAGAAATTTTTCCTAATATCCAACCTAAACCTCCCCTGGCACAACTTGAGGCCATTTCCTCTTGTCTTNCATAAGACTTGTTCTCCAGACCCTTCACCAGCTTTGTTGCCCTTCTTTGGACGACACACTCCAGCACCTTGATGTCCTTCTTGTGGTGAAGGGCCCAAAACCGAACACAGTATTCAAGGTGCAGCCTCACCAGAGCCAAGTACAGGTGGACAATCACTTCCCTAGTCCTGCTGGCCACACTATTTCTGATAGAAGCCAGGATGCTGTTGGCCTTCTTGGCCACCTGAGCACACTGCTGGCTCACATTCACCTCGTTATCGACCAGTAGCCCCAGGCCCCTTTCCACCAGGCAGCTTTCCAGCCACTCTTCCCCCAGCCTGTAGCGTTGTATGGGGTTGTTGTGCCCCAAGTGCAGGACCCGGCACTTAGCCTTGTTTAACCTCATACCATTGGCCTTGGCCCATTGGTCCAGCCTATCCAGATCCCTCTGTAGAACCTTCCTACCCTCGAGCAGATGAACACTCCCACCTAACTTGGTGTTGTCTGCAAACTTACTGAGGGTGCACTCGATCCCTTTGTCCAGATCACTGATAAAGATATTGAAGAGAACTGGCCCCAGTACTGAGCCCTGGAGGACACCATTGGCCACCAGCCTTCAACTGGATTTAACTCCATTCACCATGACTCTTTGGGCCCGGCCACCCAGCCAGTTTTTAATCCAACGAAGTGTAAGCTCGTCCAAGCCATGAGCAGCCAGCTTCTCTAGAAGAAAAGTGTGGGAAACAGTGCTTCCTGCCACCTCTTCTCTGGGCCCCAACAGGGTGTGTCCCGTTGCATGAGCAAATGTGTCCACCATGACTTGTGTCCACGGTTATCTACCAGGAGGTAAACACACTTTCAGTCACACAGGATTGTGGAGAGCTCATCATTTGTCATTAAATAGTGAACATATACATGCCATTTTGCTCATGTCTACTCATCCAGAGAAGCCTATATTTGTTTAGTAGTGTACAGCTCTCAAATGCCTCCATACGTGCCAGCATGGTGTGCTAGGGCAGAAGAGCTGGCCACCACTACTCCTCACCTCAGAGTCACAGACTGAAGGGTTGGAAGAGCTCTCATGAAGCCATCTGGATTGTATTAGCTAGAGCACAGCAGGTCAAGGGAAGGGAAGAGGTTATTCCCTTCTGTATGGAAAGTATGTCTCAGTTTTGGGCCTTCCAGTACAAGAAAGACATTTACAAACTGGAAGGAGTGCACCAGGATAGTGGCGGTTTGTGAGGCCTGCAAGGAGAGTCTGAGGGAGCTGGGCTTGTTCAGCTTGGAGAAGAGAAGGCTAAGGGGAGATATCATTGCCGTCTACAACCGTCTAATAGGGATACAGAGCCAGGCTCTCCTTGGAGGCAGAGAGGCACTAAAACAGTAAGTCCACAGTAGGGTTAGCAATACCTGGGTCCCTCCTGACTGAAACCACTATCATAAGTTGTAGCTCCCATGGTGAGCTAAGTAAGGAAAAGAAGCAGGCAAGGGGATGGGGCACAACTTTTATCAGACCAGTGACTTAGCTGGAAAAAGAGGGCAAACCCTTTCCAACAGGCATTTGGCTAGTCTATCTTTGAACATGTTTGTGTTAACCGTGATTTAGTTGTTTATGTTTTGGTCATTGTTACATTAGGAGTCAACAAGCTTTTATAAAACATATGAAAAAAACCACCGATAACTTGGTTTCACCAGTTATCTCTAAGAACCCATGACTACATTTCTGTTTATAAAAATAACAACATGTTCATATAAACTCGATGAGATTAAAATCAGTCCATGAAAACAATCAGAATTCCCTTTCATTAGCAGACTCTGCAGGAGTCTGTTTGTGCTGTCTGAGCAGTGTATAATACTTTGCAGCACTTAATAACATTACTTAGACCCTGGGAGCAGAGTCAGCTCTTTAGAAGAAATCAGGATGAGGTACCACTCTTAAAAAGGTTTATATTTACCTGAGGGGAAAAGCATGCCTTCAGAGACCTATGGGTGTTGACAGCTTACAAGGATTTCTCATTTATTAAAATGAATAAGAAAGAGGTGAAACTGATACATTCCTTGTCCAACAGAGCAAGAGACTGTTTTTCTCTTCTGGCAATGACAGGAGATGCTGTATGCCCAGTCCTGCTCTCCCCAGGCTCTACAGGATGGGTACCCTGCAATTAGGTCAAGACATAAAACTGAATTCCTGATTCTGCTGCAGACTTTTCCTGCCATCTTGAACACACCTCTAGGAGAGCTCAGGCAGCAGGGTGGCAGTCAGAACCCACACCAATGTGTTTGGTACTGACACTTTCCCTGGGGAGGTCCCTGAGGTGTGCAGAGCCCTGAATGGCACGGCCACCACCCAGGCAGGGCTGGGCAGTTCAGGACCTGGGCAACTCATGCTCCACAAAATCAAAGGTTCTCCACTTTTCAGTCTGCCCAATCTGTTTGAATACACCAAGCACACACATACTGGTGTAGGTTGTACTTGCTCTGGGCATGGGCAGTGTCAGCACACGTCTGCCCAAAACACACCTCACAGACAAACTCTCAGCAGCTCATAATAAGATGTCTCAATATCCTTCATGGGTCTAATCCACTCTCTGCTCCCCAGTCCTCCACCTGCAAAACCAGCGATGTAGTGCATCCGCAATTCATTTGAACATCGAAGGGGTAAGTACATTCAAGGTTAAGCAGCACAGGAGCTTGCAGAAAACTGGCTGCCATTTATCCTCTGCTATTTAATGGATGAAGGATATAGTAAAGACATAAAAAAGCAAAGTATACAAAGGGTTAAAAGGATCAAAAACATACTCTATGTGAAACAGTTTTGTTCTTACTTTTTTTTTTT
>VXAL01001922.1:261491-289990 GCA_013399475.1 Chauna torquata
TAGGAGACAATGCCTGGCTGTGCATTTTTCCTCTTTTAAAAGAGAAATCTGGCCCAGCTCTGAAGGCCCCAAATTGTGTTTATTATGCTAGCTGAAACATGTTTATTACATTGTCATGCTTTTATATCCCTCCTGCTACCTTGTGAAGAACATACTTTTGCTCTGACCAAACTGTGAAAATTCTGCAAGGTTGTGCCCTCTATGATCAAGCCATCGATCCACTGAGTTCAACAGCCTCATGTGATGGTAGCCAGTATCTGACCCAGCAGATGTACCCTACTTCTCCGTACTGCACCTAATCCTGAGAGGTGCTCCACGGGGAAGACTTCTTCCAGACTTCCGGTCCTAATTCATGAGATTTCCTGAGTTTTAAGCTCTACTCTTTCCTAAAAAAGTGAGTTAGAAATGGTCATGTATTGCTTGTCTGTGTGGTTGTTAGCATAATGAAATTCGATCAAGGGGAGAAGCTGCGGGAGACATATGTAATAGCTAAAAATAACAATGATAAAGCAACAGTAATGACAACCCTATTTTCATATTGCAGCTGCAGTGAATTTGTGCAGAACCTTGGTTGAGAGGCTTTCCAGGCACTTAGCTGAGCCTTTTGGATTCCTGAGCCTCAACTACTCTACAGCTTGATGGCACGAACGCTGCCTAGTGACTTTCTGAACACAAACAGCAATCAAAGAAATTCACCTTATGGGAACTCAAGCACAGTTGATACTGCCTTGATTGTGGGCAATATCTGAAAGTCTAACAAGCTCTACCTTCTGGACCTGGCATCTGGACATGTGCATGTTCCCTCCTGAGCTCTGCTGTTTCATTCTGTCCAATGAATTTCATTGCCTTCCCCTACAAATCTTCTGCTGTCAGGATTGTCTATGACTCTATAACCAGTGGGATGTTGCTAGAGATGCACTAAAGCTTCGTTGTGGCATGGAAACCTCCCAAACAATCTGCTTGGCTTCGCAGTGATATCAGTATTTATTGTCACTGTCACAGACCCAAAAAGATTACATAGACATGGTCAGGATGCTGCACTTGTGGTTCATGTAGGATTACATAAAGCACTCTCCCTCCGCTTCTGAATTTAAGAGATATTGCATCAGAACTGGTGCCAGTGAGCTGGGTTTTTCCATCACTCCAAACACTGTTGGGAAAGGAAGGAAACCAGTGACAGACGTATCCGGTCTGCTGCTTCTTGCTCCACAGACCCGGGCTGGGAGTGAACCCCAGAGGAGCCATTCTAATGTTATAGTCCCACGGTTCCCTTAAGTCAATATAGGCAAATGCTGATGCTAAAGGAGGCAGTGCCAACTTCTCACTGACCCAGTCACTATTTTTACTCTCCTTGCTTCCCCAGTGACTGCAAATAGTCATAAATACATACGGGAGGAAAAAAAAATAGAGGCTAGTTTTAACCCAGAGCATAGCCCTGTTCCCAATCACTATGTGGCTGCATAAACATCTGCCAGAAGAGAGAGAGGGATGCCAGGGGCAACAAGCAGGCACAGGTGAGAACTGGAAGGTAAGCCAGGACTGCTTATTCCCATTTAAACTGATCATGGAGCTTGCAAATAACTTACAGCCCTTGTATTAGGTTCCCTCAGGGTGGGTGTGCAAAAGTGGGAGGCAGACTTCCCTGGTCCATTACACCCAGATTAGGCAGACAGGATGAAACCAATTTTCTGTCTCCGAGAAAATGCCATCAGAAATGTTTAAGCTAGTCTAAACATAGCTAAAGTACCCTTCACTTACAAAGTGCTTCACATTATCCATGATGATATCTAAAATCAAGTACTGATAATTTCAAATGAAACATAACCTAATCAAGTTGCTCTTTTAAATCAAAATCTTTCTCATCTTTTTTTTTTAAATGAAAATCGCTTGCTTCATAAAAAGTTTTTATGTTTCAGAAAATTTTATTAAGAATAATGTTTCTTAATAATAACCCTTATAACAGCATTACTTAAAACAATTAAATCAATTAATTCAATAAAATTCTTCAACTGAACTGCAATATTTTGGCACTGTGACTGATTGAGTTTACTGCCTTTCCAGTTAATGAAAGATTGGTTCCTTTAGCAATTACGCTCTGATTAGTCCACAGCAAGAACATTTTCCATTACTCATCCCCCACTGCTATCAAAGGGCCTTTATTGCTGGCTTTTCATTCTGACTTTAATCCTAAATTAAGAGAATTTATCACAATCTTTGCTCAGTAGAACTCTTTGAGAAAAATTGATTTCAAATTTTATCAGTGCTAAAACTTCGACACAGGCAAATCCAAGGACTAACATCACTAGCCACTGAAGGATCATCCCAGCCACAACCACCTCATGTTTTTGGCTTTATTTTAAAAATTGTGGTTGTGGCTGTTCAAGGAAAAGTAAGAGTTAAAGTCAAAAAGTGGGATAAAAATGTAATTGTTTATTACAAAATATTACAAAATAGCCTGAAGAATCTTTTCGTAGCCCAAGTAATCAAGCTGTCAAGGTGAGATAATTGTCAATCAAGCTTTCAATTCAAACACAGCTGCTAAAAATCAAAGACAAGTGAAGCCAGGCACTTCATTGCAGTTTGAGCACCTAGCTCAGAAGCAGAGCACAGAGTTTGGCAGTAGCTGAGAACCTATTGTAACTCCATGCAGTCATAAAATCACTCAGAAAAGAAGTCTGCATTGGAAGGTTTTGTTTTGGTGAAGCTGAAAACAAATGTGTTTACCATGCTGGTTAAAATGGTACCTAATGAGAAAATCTTTTAGCATATTAGGTTTTTTTTTTTTTTCTCAAGTATTAAAGAAAAAAGAGGTTCTTGATTTCCAATAGGCAATTAGCATTTCTTTTAATCAAATCCTATTAGTAAAAGCTTTTTTTCTGGCTCTGCAGACTGAATGAACGTGCCAGAGAAGACTGTGAGCACACCGCAATGAACAGTCGCCTTTTGTGCAAGTACTCATGCTTCTTTACTTCACACTTGCCTGTTCATTGTAATTTGAAATTACATATACAAGTGTTGCTAAATCAGAGGTGTATTTATATTTTGCTTTTGCAAACTGTCACCACTAGTTCATGTCTTTTTTTTCTCCTATGTTAAAATGTATTTAATATAAGTTTTGTCACTTACTCTACTTGACTCTGTTAAGTAGAGTTTGAATTAAAGTATGGAAACCAGCAATTCTCACAGGAAATTATTTTTTTTACTTTTATGTGCTGTACGTTCATACACTACTATGGTTTATTATACTGTTGTGTAATTTTGCACAAATATTGATTAGTCATTTCGCAAATCTGAAAAACACAATTCCCAGGTGATGACCATGACCCTAGAAAAAGTTTAGAGAAAACAACCTCATTACGAGACATACCTTGCAAGAGATGTTTGTTTAACTGGAAATCCACAGGAGCAGCTGCCCAGTGCAACGGTACATATTTGCTTCTGAATCCTTTCTCAAAGGCACTATTTAAACATGTTGATGAGCTGAACTGGATTTCTCCCCACCTCCATTCCAGCAAAATAAGGAGACTCAGAAGATAAAATTTGTTTTGTTATTGCAAGTAGTGCTGCGTGGTAAGTAAGAAATTAGCTTTCTATAGTTCTATTTAAATAGGAATGTGAGAAGTTTCCATATTCCTGTACAGATGCAATGTCTATGTGTACTGCTGCTCAGTCACATTTCTGTTTGAAAATGATTATACTTCTATTTCTAGAAGTGTTTGTGTGTAGAGCTCCTACTACTTGTCCATATTTGGCTTGATATTAAAGATCTGGCTACTCTAGCTTCACCACTTTGGCAAGAAGGAAACAAGAATTACTGTGTAGAGAATATCAGTCCAGTTCAAGTTATACGACTTGTTTCAGATCTGGTTCTGATTTATGTTAAACTGTAAATCACTAATGACATCAGTAACAAGGGTTTTGTGATGTGTACAGCTGGACTTGCTATCACTGAATTTCACATGGCATCCTGAGCAGCAACAAGGGATAACAGAGATTTTTCAGCTGCCCCTGTTCTATGCTATGTTCAAGGCTGTGACCTAAAGGAGAAAGTTTGTGTCTCCTGAGCCAGTCACACTTTACACTTCCTTTCTGGGCTCTATTTTAGCCTTTGTTCTGCCAATGTCTGCAGGGGAATCCCTTCAGCCTGTCAACACCTGACTTTATTTAGCTGGAGAAATTTCTCAAAGTGCTCCTTCTCTCTTGGAGTTGCTTTCTGCAAGAACCCTAGCTCCAAAGAAGGGAATCAGGAGTGACAAAAGGCAGGTCATTAATGGACCATGGCTGAGGTGGTGTCACTCCTCTTTTCTTCCACCCTTGGCCAAAGAGGTAAGTCATCAGAAGGGACTTGATCCAAAGTCCCTTCTACTCCCGTGGGTAGCGTTTATGAGTGTGACCACCTTCACTCTTGCATGGAAGAAGATCTGAATTAATTTAATGGTACACTAAGTGCCACAAAACCACATTTTCTCAGAGCAGGAATGATGTTTCCATAGTAAAATAGAAATAAAAAAACTACAAGATGAATCAAGCTGTTAAGATGTGTGAGTTCTGTGACAGTTATATCAAACAAAACTAAAAATGTCCATCGGCCACTTACTCTTTTGTTTACTTTTTGTCTTCACCTGCACTGGTGCCTGTGGAGATTAAACCATAAAATAAAGGCATGGACTGAATCCTGAAATATTCATTCAAGCTAAACTCTTATTACTGGCTAAAGAAGGTCTATCTGAGTAACCTTTTCATACCCTAACTTTTTTACTGTAAAAGGGAAAAAATGCTAAAAAAATCATATTCCTGCTGCATCCAGCTGTTTTGCTCCTCTCATTTTCACTAATCAGAATGTCATACACCTATCTGTTTTAAAAGCAGAATGGTAAAATCATGCCTCCTAAAAGGACTTGTGGTGGGCTTGAGAACCAAAGGTATGTTCCCTTAAATCTCAACCTTTTGTTTCACATTTTAGTGGATTTTTTTGATTTTTGTTAACTATGTCTGTTCTCCTTCTTTGCAATGCCTTTAACATTCATTTCTGAAATATGGCTTTTAAAACTTCAAATCTAATTGCTGGATAAATTAAAGAAAAATAGCAGAAAATGAGCTATAGCAGGAATCAAAATTGTTCTATAAATTAAGGTCATGAATTGCTAGAAAAACAGAAAGATAGCATATTTTTGATGCAGTGTTATGAAAATGTCTTTTTTTAATCAATACTTTGAAGCAAAATGGACTATCTTTACTGTTTTTAATAGTGTATGAAGAAACTGTGCATGGTAGTTATGAAATCCAAATCATCAAATGAATCATCAAGGCAAGATGGTAATCTTGGCTACTACTGCTTGCAAAACTCATCAGTGGCAATGACATTATACTTTTCTTAAGTCTTAATTTTTAGTTCTAATGATAGAAAAAGTGTGATAATAATTTCCTCCCTATTTCACAATGATTTTGTGAAAATCAGTTAGTACTTGCAAAATGTTTTGATTGGTTAAAATCCTGTATTAGTGGTCATTTTTAATTGGACATCTGAACTTAACGTAATATTCTTAAACATTCTTAATGTATTTCCTAATAACATAAATCTTAATTTTTTTATGACTTCCCTCAAACTCTGAACTTTTTAGCTATGATATGGTCTATCAGCTGATATCTTACACAAGGCTGTGTCTTCCATGATTTGAAAGGGAAACTCAAACTATTAACAAGATGATGAGTCTTCCCCTTCTCTGTACTTTACATACTCGGATAATACTATTGATTTTTTTTTTTTTTAATGTGATTAAAATTATCAGACTGTGGTTCTGAATTTTTGCTTTCTGGTGCTAGTAGTTTACGACAACAGACTACAATCATGTCAAATTATGTACCGAGGGTATCTGTTGCATGACTTTCAAGAACTAGAATCTGTGGCCCAATAGTGGCCTGTAAGACTTTTGGTAAAGATATAACATACGAGGTTGAATTTCCAGATTTAACTGATAAATTTTCTGTCAAGAGACTAGAGAAGGTAACAACAAGCCTTACAAGCCACTACTGAGGTTCACTAAGAAGTGCTAGATTTATCACAGAAGAAAAGTGACGAAAATTTATTGTTAACTTCAAAATGATCCATTGTGGCTCAGAAAAGTGGTACATATAGTAAACGACATCACACTGGTATGACTTTTTAAGCATGGAACTAGATTTTTTTCCATCTCTGGTAGGTTCTAGACATTATAATCCATACCTTTGTCATTTCAAGATTATACCTTGAGCGCTTGTGGTGGTTGGTACTGTCTATGAGGAGACCAGGGAAGTGTCTACTGGTTCAACATGTAGCTGCCACTGACCTCCTAAGGGATGATGGAGGTTGGAGTCCATTATCCTGATGCATCACACTGTTTTTTGCTGCTTTTTTCAAGACAGATCAAAGGCTACTTTCTGGGATCCACATGAAAAATTCATTCATGCCTGGTTATGAATGATAATCATGATATTACGATATCATGAGATCTTAGAAGGATTTCTTTGCACATTGTTGAATAAGCCTAAAGGTAACTAGCATGGAAATTATGAATACAGGGTCTTAATGGAGAAAAAATAGATGAATTACTAGGTTTCATGGTGGTGATTCTTTTGAAAAGTGGATATGTTCCTATTCTTGTCATATTTTGTTTATAGATCAGTGCCATAAGACTTGTAGAATTCATTATGTTCTATTATTCCTTTGCTTATAACTCTGTAGAATAATTTCTAAATTTTTAGGATTGCAGCTTTTGACCCTGCATACTGTAACATTAGATATTGCCTTATATTTGGAAAGAAGGCCTTACAACAGAAGCTTCAAAGCACATGATCTATTTCTCATCTTCCAGTACTGTAATACTTGATTTTCATAGAATCATAAAATGGCTTGAGTTGGAAGGGACCTTAAAGATCATCTAGTTCCAACCCCTCTGCCATTGGCAGGGATGCCACCCACTAGACCAGATTGCCCCATCCAACTTGACCTTGAACACTTCCAGGGATGGGGCATTTTGTGGAGCTTGAGATCTATCCTATCATAGGTTGCTACAGAATCCAAACAACTAGTTAGGCAGCAAAATCCAAATACTATGGCAGTTCTAAACAATCACCCCTCAAATACACCATCAAAATTATTTGAGGGGTCTCTGTGACTCCGTTTAACATGAAGGCCTTGCTTTATGCTGGGTAAAAACCCATCTTCTATGGCTTATGTTAAGGCAACATCTGAAACACATCCCATCTCTCTCTTTCTGACTATGAGAGTAAATTCTTAAAAAATATATTTCCCTTCTCATTATCAGCTAATGATGTATATTTATGATCTGTTTGAGTTTCTCCATCCAACCGTGTTCTTCATGACTTACGGGAAAGAAGTGTTTGTTCAGCCTCACTGTTCAGCCAATTCAGTAATGAGTATCTACGCTTACTGGCTGACACGAAGCACAGAAGAAACTGTTCCACTTAAACCTATAGTCTTCATAAGGTCAACATACAAGGCCATAAGCAGATCCCAGTATAATTATCTGATCTCACAGGAAGGTTGGAAAAGGTTATTTTTTTACTGTAAATTTTCACTTTTTCATCTAAATTCTTAATCCTTGCAATTTTGAGCAAAAATATGTGCATTTAAAAATACTTATGTAGCCATTTTGTTTAAAAAATATTATTTGGTATGAGGGATTTTGATGAATATAGACATTTCCTACAAAAGTTATTTTAGTTTAAAAAAAAAAAACAACCTCACAAAAGGAAAACATTTAATCAGGTCAGCCTACAAATTTATACAAATGCATAATGCAAGAGTTGTCCTGACATACACAAGGGATCTCATAGAGAAAAATCTTCTCAGAAAATTACTTACTCTTTTTCAAAGTAAATGATTAGAAAAATAAACAGATGCCAAACAGATAAACATATTTGATTACTTCCAGCAATGCACTGCTTTCTTATGTGTTATCCTGGAGATTGACTCAAATAATTGCTCAAAAAGAATGCACTGGAGTCTACAAGTTAAATTTCTGATGTCGTTTAGTTAAATTGAGTCATTAAATACAAGAACTAAGGACCCGATTCTCCTTTACACAAAAGTCTCTTTATGCCACTCTGGCAGTACAAAAAGGCTGTAAAACAAGTAATGCAATTAATGCCTGACTGAATGCCTACTGGCACAGACTGGAACAGTGAAATGAAAATTAACCCCCAAATTTTTCCAAGTATTTTTCTAAATGAAAAGTGCTATAACTGTCATCAAAATCACTAGCTACAAAAGAGTAGAAACAAACTCACTGAATTTTTATTTCATTTTTATAACAAAGGATTTCAGAAACTAATTGAAGCTGTGAAAAAAATACAATAGAATAGTGCAAAGACTTCTGTGGATTTGGTCTAGGAATAGTTTTCTTTGTCTTTTGGACAAGTTGCAACATGAAAACAAGTATTTATTATAGAAATGCTGACATAACTTTACTGATAGCACCTCTAACAGAGATTGTTACAATGTGTATTTACTCAGGTACAGCATTAAGTAAGAAATGTGAACTCACCATAGCAACCCCTGCATCACATCACAGATATGCTGCTTCTAAGATACGGGAAACGTTTCTGAAGAAATACACATGAATATTAGGTAAACATCTATCAATTGCAAATCGTGTTTCAAAAATACTTTGCTATACAGTATTATAAAAAGCAGTATAGCCTGATGCTATGTACATTGCTAATTTATGACTGGACTTTGCTTTTTATTGTCTCAAGATTATTGCCTCAAAATGTAATTTTAGGTAGCTCCCCAAATGTCTAGGAGAAAAATAGCGGCAAGCACACTAATGAGCTCCTCCAAAATGGCATTATGAATCCTTACACACCCAGGAGACTCCCCTGGCCTTTTCAGACCTCCTCCTTCTGATGTCCTGAGATCTTGAAAAACTACTACTCTTCACCACAAGAGATCCAGCAGAATTATGCAAATATGTTCAAGGCTGGAAGTAGGTTTTCTGCTGAAATGTCTTGTAGCCAGCTTTTAAACATATGACTGTTTTCTCTTCATTATCCCTCTACTCTTACTTTTCAGTTTGAATTTTGTCCTCTAATATGTATTCGTTTAATTTGTCTTTATTCAGATTGTCAATATAATGACGTTTTTTTCACACAAAGGATGGAAATCCAAAGTTACTTTTTTTTTTCCCTTAAATGTGTTCATCCTTTTAGTGAGTGTCCTGTGACTGATATAAGCATTTTCTGTGTTGAGTTTAATTTTGGCACTTTTCGTTTGGAGGCCTGATCCTTAAAGTATCCAGTATTATATCTTAATAAAAAGCTTTCAGGTTGCTACTGATGTACCATCAGCTTCAGCTTGACCAAAATCCTTGGCAGGTTGCCTGTTCATATGCATCAACTTTAAATCACTTCTGCAGTGCCTAAAAGCAAGATCCTGATGATGTCCAGTAGGTAGCCATGCATGCTGCAATCAAGCTTTTGCTGTTAGATCTTCGTTATACTCTACCCAGCAATTCATAGCAGACTTTACTCCTGGAAGGTAAAGTAAGTGATCACACCTGCTTTGATCTTTTCTTGATAATAAGCAACAGTACTTTCTCTTCCCAGATCTCACTTGTACAAAGGGAATACCCATTTTCTCACATTACCTGAGAAGACTCATAACACAAGCAGTAATCTTTTTTGCTGTATTAGGTTATCTCTGTATTTTCTTCCATCATTGCTGGCCAGCTTTCTTGGGAGACACATGCAATATCTTTAATCAGTTGGTTATGTGCTGTAGCTCAGGCACAGGAGCATCGTGTTAGCAGCTCAAGGGCTGCAGGCTTCCTTCCTTTCCATGTCTAGTCCATGCTGACTATGTGGAGGAGGAGCAGACTGAGAGAAGGCTGTTAGTTCTACTAAATTATAACTACTATGAAGGCATGCAATCTGGTTATCTTTTCTTGCTCCTTCCCCCAAGTCTACTTTTGCCTACTTGCACTGAACAACTACCCGATTTGTCAGTGAACTGGATATTTTGAAGATATCCTCTCTTTTATGAAGAAAGGAAGAGCTCACACTGGCTGTTTTTCAAAATAGTGGCTCACCTGGATGCAAACTGACATATACATTGCATTTGTGATTGTCAAGGGCCAGTATACTAAGGTGAAACATAACGTACTTGGGTGCTTGCTATCTACAGAAACATGGGGTGTTATACCTACAGATTTCTTCTACAGAATATTACAAAACTAACAAAACTTAATATTGTTATGTGATCACCATAGAATAACCTATGTGCCAAACCTCAGAAGTGCTATCCAGAGTAGTCATCAAGAGCAATTACTTTTACACCTCACAGCAGAAAGCTCTGTACTTCAGAGAAAACATTAACTACTCTTGGTAATTCTTCTGTACTTCAGCATTACCTTTTCCCCAACATCAACTGCAGGCCAACAGAGAGATACTTCCCGTAAGAAGGCTTTGCAACCCTTTGACATCTATCTGTAGTATGAGAAAATAGGCACTGAATCCTGGGCTAGCCAAATAGACCTGTGTACACAACTATATTAAAATAGCATAATATAATACTGCCATTTTTCTAAAATAATGGGTCTGACTGTCATGGTTTTGGCTGGGATAGAGTTAATTTTCTTCGTAGAGGCTCACACAGTGCTGTGTTTTGGATTTTTGATGAAAATAGTGGCGATGTTTTTGGTTGTTGCAGAGCAGTATTTACATAGAGCCAAGGACTTTTTTGCTTCTTGTGCTGCCCTGTCAGCGAGGATGCTGGGGGTGCACAAGGAGCTGGGAGGAGATATAGCCAGGGCAGGTGACCCAGACTGACCAAAGAGATATTCCACACCATATGACGTCATGCTCAGCCATAAAAGCTGGGGTAAAGAAGGAGGAAGGGGGGCGACATTGGGAGTGATGACGTTTGTCTTCCCAAGAAACCATTACGCGTGATGAGCCCTGCTTTCCTGGAAGTGGCTGAACACCTGCCTGCCCATGGGAAGTAGCGAAAGAATTCCTTGTTTTGCTTTGCTTGCGCGCGCTGCTTTCGCTTTACCTAGTAAACTGTCTTTATCTCAACCCATGAGTTCTCACACTTTTACCTTTCTGACTCTCTCCCCATGCCACCTGGGGAGGGTGAGCGAGCGGCTGTGTGGCACTTAGCTGCCTACCGGGGCTAAACCACGACACTGACAAGAATTATTTCTAGTCTTAGTGGAATCATGAGAGTTCACATGCCACCTTTATTTGAATTTTATTATATTTCAAGCATTCCAAACTACAGCAGAATAAGTTGCACGAAAAACTCAGCCACCTGATCAAAGCAATAAAAGAATGAAACCCATGTTCTTGGGACTAGCAAGGAGAGAAAAGAAAATATTACTACAAAATATTCAGGTATCTTCAATATGTTTTTCAATTTCTCTGAAATGCTGAATTGGAGAATGAAAAAGCATAATATCAAAGAATGTAGCTTTAATAACTTTTGTATGGCTAAAACTTATTTTCACCTTGCTGATATGGGATTCCAATGTACCAAAGACAAGAACAGGTTCTACCACTTCATTTCCCTTTTTTCTCTCTCCAAGCTTGTTCTACATGCTGTTGTGGTAGCAAACCCATTCACTTCGTGGCTTGAACAGGACCCAAACTGTAATCAGTGGTCCTTTGAAAAAATACTTGTCACATAGTCTGCAACTAATACCAGAAGACAGAGGGAAGTATGTCAAGGCAGTATAAAATAGGTTTAAACCTATTAGACCTATAGTTTCATGAAATGCTTTTTTTTTTTTTTTTTAACTCACAAACTCCCCTGTAATAATGTAATAGTAAGTTTGTTCTTAATTGTTTTTGACCTGCAGAGTGATGCTTATTCTGCCTCACTGTTTCGGGCGATATGTGAGTCCTCTACTGCCTTTCCTGGCTTTAAATGTTTGAGCCAAACATACTCAAATACAGTCAGGATTTGAGTATAAATCTTTCAATGGGTATTCTAAAACTGCAGACGCAATATAGTTCTCCAAACTTATGATCACTTGAAAATATTCATTGTTGTTCAATACACTTGATTCACTAACGATCTAAATTTACTTGATTAATGATACACTTTACAGGTCTTTTTTAGCCTTAAACTAGTCAATCTGAGGGTGTGTAATACTTTTCTAATTGGCCTTCATAGCAATTTTGCTGAACCAATTGCTTAAAAAAAAATGTATAAAGACCCTAAAGACTTGTCAAAAATATATAGGTTTAAATTTAGAATGGGATGTTGAGTACAAACGATCAATTAGTGCAGACCAGGGTGATATCATGTGCATCATTTTGCACTCATCATTTGGACAAGTCAGTTTTTACATACAGCTGCAGTAGAAGTAATCAGCAACTTTTAGAATAAAAATAAACTTGTTGACCATCCCTATTATGCCGCTAATCTTCATGTTATAATTTGATTTTTCTTGTTCTAACCTGCACTGTTTCTTCTGGAAGTTAAATTAATGAGTTTTATTTCTTCTGCTTTACCTGATTATGCTCAAGGTTATCAATGCTTTATTTTACCAACAGTTTTCAATTATTTTGAATTTCCAGACTTCTAATGACTTTTGAATGAGTAGGGATCCTGCGCAGTGAATTTGATCCTACTGTCAGAAGCCTTGCTTTTCTTAGATATCTCAGAAACTGCAACACCAATCAAGTTAAAAAGATAAAACTACTGCTGTATTCCATAAAGCCTCTGCTGCCATGCTGGAACTCTCAAATTCTTCCTCTTTGCTAAGCACTGAACTATTTATTATTACCTTGGCATGCTCATTTCATCCGTCCTGAGAATTCATGCTATTCCAAAACAAGACAGTTTAGAAAGGTCTTCTCCCTGTGGTACAGAAATGCAAAAACCTTAAGTATACTGTGACTATTTTTGGTAGCAAATTCAGAGACTTTGTTAAAGGCTCTCAGTATTTGAGTAAACTCAAAGGCCTCATCATCAATCAGAACATCTCCATTTCATCACAAGGAAGGTGTTTTTTTTTTTTTTTTTTTTTTTTTTTACGAACACCAAGTTTCTTCACCAAAGATATTTAAAAATCTTATGTAAAAATCTACTGATGAAGCACATCCACCTCAAATGTAATTTATTTCAATTACAGCACCATTTCCCCACTGAGTTTTCTGTTTCCTTGCTCTCATGGAGGGTTATTTATGTTCAGGGTAAGGGATGATGCATAACAACAGAAGTGATGGTCCCCAGCACTGCTGTATGCCGGTGCCATGCCCTGGTCCCAGGTAGCCCTGGCCACTCTGGGGCTGATGAGCCTACCTCTCCCCTGTTTTGGGGTCTGGGTGCTGCTGGTTGAAGCCCCCACCCCAGCCCTCCATGTCCTCCAGGAACAGGTGTCCTCTCCAGACCCCACAAGGATGGTTGGCTTTTCTCCTAGAAGAGCTGCACTAGGAGCTGTATTTAATCTCTGATTTTTTGTTGTCAGTGGGTACAAAAACAGCTGCTGCTCTGGTGAGAAGGAATGGTTCAGCTGGCACTGCTGAAACACTGCTGAAGAGTGCCTGTGCACCATGGTGGTGCAGTTTATTACAGAGCATCTGAGCTTTGCCTTAGCTTCCTCTCCTCTCCAGCCCTCCTTCCCAAGCCATAATACCTCTGCTGTTCTGTTGGGAGGGTGCCCATTGTTTTCTTTTTAGTTTCAGTATCAGTTGGACTTGACTTTAGCCTGGCTGGTTGATCCGATGGATATCCACCACAAGTTTGCTAGCTGCTGAAAACCAGGAATTGTTGGTTTCAGTCCTCAGATGACTGAAATAATGATACAACCTAAACTGATTATAAAATAATAGTAATCTAGATTATGTTTCAAGACCTAGGTTTATACATTCACTTTAGTTTAAGACATGGAAGTAGCCTCGCCACATTGGCTTTGATTTTCTTATATTGGCTTGAGATCCTTGTGATTAACTGTCACGGGGGTATATCTGTGCCATCACTTGTCCTTGTCAATGTAAATCCAGGTCACTAAACCCTACGAAACCTGTATAGAAGTGAGCCAAAGGTCTGCCTATGTGGCTGTCCAAACAACTGCGACCAAAGTATACCATTTTCTGTAACTAGTGACAGCCAGGGGTGTGATGTGGACAGCATCACATTCAGCTGCCTTTGAATCCCTGGCTTGAACAGCCAAGTTTCTATCTATAGCTGGATTTATTGAAAATGGCCTTTGGCACCAGTGCAGACCAGAGCTTGGACTTTGGTCTCTGATCTGAGTGGGAGATCCCACCCCCAACCTCTCCCCTGCGTGAAACAGCAGCCACAATAGTGAGCCCTGGAACTATCTCATCACATCCCACTATTCATATTGCTGTAGATATTCATTGGGTGCATCCATTCTTTACAAATCAAGTCACATCCCTTTGCCTTATTAACTTTGCATTGCAAGAATGTATTTATTCTTTACTTTTTCTCCACCTGCCTTACTCCTGATTGAAATAATCCATTCCACATATTCTGAATTGATGTTATAAATTATTGTTTTATAGTGCTTAATGTTTATTTTCCTTAAAATCTCATTTCTTATTTGCTTTCTGAAAAAAGTTCGTCAGCTTTGCAAAAATTAAATGTCAGCATTTATGTGGCTAAAAGAAGTACCACAAATCTTCCATGGTTGCTGTCTTAGATTTCTGGACAACATGACAAATTTTTTTTTCTATATCTGTGTTTTTGCATAGTGTTTTCATTTACAACATTTGGAAAAGAATGGTTCTTTCTCTTTTACAGTAAATATTTCTGTTTGATATCACATAGTAATTCCTCATCAATGGTGCTTGAAATTAGTGAACCTTAGAGACTCACATAGTATTGTATAGCTTACTGCTGAGTATGCACTACATAGCAGCCAAAGGAATTGGACACCCTGAGTCTTGAACAGATTTAGAAAACAGCAAAGCCTCTCTCACAGACTTATTGGTACAAAGAGTCCATTTTTAAAATGGCACTCCAAAGTCAAATCTGGTAATTCACTTTTCTTCCCTTATTTCTTTTTATTTAAAATTTGATTTTCAGCTATTTGATGTAAAGGAAGAAAGAGATCAAATAATCTTCAGTTATCTTTCTTACTGGGAATATTTTGAATAAATTCTTTTTGCTCTCATTTTCTCTGCCAGTGCAGTAATTTTTCCATAGAAAATCTTTACAGATATATTTTACATTAAAGTAATGAGTATCACAACACAAACACATCCATTCTTTTAATTAAATGAGCTACAGCTCTTTGGCTGAAACAAACAATAATATTATTTATAACTCAAATTACATTACATAAAGTGTGCTCTCATCTATAAAGAGACTATAAATGACATGGTAGGGTTCCATATTTGCTCCTTTATTTTTTATTTTTTTCCCAATGACATTCCTGTTGACCTCTCTTCTAATTTACAAATAAAACCATGACTTTCTTGACTGCCAGCACTGAAAATTCACCCTGGGATCTGAGACCAAGCTGTGTTCTTTCTGGTTTATGCCAAGATAGACTACAGTTCACCTCCTCAGCGCTGAGGTGACTCTGCAGGGCTGTCAGGAGTGAAAAGCAATAACAGTACTTTTGCCAGTAAAAAGAGGATGTGAACAAATTCTCTCAGAAGTAGGAAGATACCAATTTTCAAGGCAGCTTTATAGAAAACAGCTGTTGTTTGAAACAAATGCTCATAGAGCTAATGTGGAAAGGCTCATTGCTTGATGTTCCTCTGCAACCTTCTTTCATTTCTTCTCTTTGGTCTTCCCAGTTCAGCTTCTGGCTTGCAGTGATTCCTGAAGCTGAGCTGCTTGTGGCTGTGGTTGCACAGCCTTTTTCCCTGGTGGAAGTGCTGGACTCAGGTGTTTCTGCCCTACTCTAATTGCTGGTGTGCCTATGCTTGTGTTGGTATGACTTCATCTGGGACTGCTCCATGCACTGAATGGAGATGATTTTTGTGGAAGTCCCCAGGCTCATTGCTTTGGAGCCAGGACCCAACACAACTCTGCAAACAGTTGCACTGTTGGATCTATACGCTCACGCTCCTGCTTCAGGATTTGTGGAACATCAGATGAAATCTAGGGAAAGCAGTTTCCTAATCGTTTTTCCCAAATCCCAACCAAAGATGAACATTTACCCAGTTCTTTGCACTTAGATGTATACAACCATGTACAAAGTTTTTTATCTACCTTTTGTGGGGAACTGCTGACGACTGGACCGTCAGCTGTTATGTCCAGGTGGCCTGTTCCCTGCAAGCCCGTGTGTCACTCGCTGCTCTGAGAGCACAGAGCCCAGCCCCTGGTGCCACAGCACTCCTAGAGAGCATGAAGAACATTGAGAAGCAAAGCTGAACAATTATTTGCACTGCACAACACGACAGATCTAACAAGAAAGAGACATTGAGCCACGGGCAATGTGTGCTGGCATTTACAGTTCCCTCTGTTGACATGTCCCCTGTGAAATGTGATTCTCTGCACTGTCTCCTTGGCTTTAAGGAAAATGAAGTTTAATGGAACCTGATTTTTGATTTTATATGTAATTAAGCCTATTAGATATGTACTGACATGTAAACTAAGAAAAAAGGAAGATAATTAGAAAAGCAGATTAAAGAAACTTCTAAACAAAATGGAGATTTATGCAGAATGTCTTTTAGAAGAAGTAACCCTTGTCCTTGCTTTGTCTGGTACTGATATGATGAACTTAATTTTTTTTTTCTTAATGCACTTTCATAGACTACTTCTGCAAAACTGTGGTTGAAACTTCATTTTAGTAATCACAGCAATGTGAACATGCACTTGTTTCTGCCTGAAGGGTAAACATCTACACGTGGTAGAAAATGGATCTGTGACACCGAACTCCTGTAAGCTCTGCTTTCCCACTTGCCAAAGAAAAATGACCAAACAGGTAGTTCTTTTTTTAGGAGTGAAACCAAATGCACGGAAGTAAAGACATTCACAGTTGAGACATCAGCTCTTTTTACCTCTTAGCTCAAAGTAATTTGTTTATGTATTACAGCATCTGCTGTAGGTTATGTAAGATGTGTTGCAAGAACTTGTGATGTCTGATGAATAAAGGACAAAGTCTCAGTTTAGTTTTGAATATTCAGGGTTTGGTGCATTCTGCTGTAAGCCCCTCCCAGGTCTTACTGCTTCAGATGATACAATTGCAGATGATCTGCTTCTATGATTAATGGCAAAGGTATGGCCATTGAGTGCCTGGAGGTTGCAACCCTGTGCATTAGGTGCTGTACAAGTGTAATCAAAGGACGTTCCGTAGGTCAAAGTGCCAAAATTCAAATACTAGTTAACGGACCAATGTCCTTTTGAGTTGGATGAACAGCTACATTACATTAGTAGAAGCAAACTTTGCATTTTGAGTTGTGAGTAATCTAAATTAGAAGAACAATCCTCAGAATCAAAATTCTCTCCTTAGATTACATCGATACCCATTCTGACATCACACAAACTAGTTAGCAATCAGAAAGCTTAATTCTGTTCATTTGATTCAGATGAGCGGTCTCACTGGGGTTAACTGAAGCGCTCATAAGAATAATATGAACACGGTTACTTCTTGCTTAGGTAATGTTAAATCATTTGATTAAATTCTTTTTTCCCCCCTCAAGGCCACCGCCAAGAAAAATTAACAAAGACTCACAAATACTTAGTTATTATCTACAATCAAATGTACAAACCACATAAATTTCAAAGGAGAAAAATAAAAATAAGAAATCTCTTTAACATGAGGAGCTTGAGCTTTTAATATCAGAATGGGGACAGAGTTATACTAATAGATTAAGAAAATTAATTAGGCCAACTTCTAAAAAAACTATGTGGCCAAATTGCATTCGTAAGGTAAGTGGATTCTGCATAAGAATTAAATATTTCGCATGCATTATTTGCATGCACACTTTTCCTGAGGAAAAATGAATGCATGCCCATTTAATTAAATAATGCATTCTACTGTAAACCTAAGAACTTGCAGAACAAAAGATTGAAGGGCACGTGGACAAATTGATTGTGGCATTTCTGAACTTCTTAAATCTTGGGTTGGCAATCAAAACATCTATTTTGTCCATCACACCTTACAGGTGAAATGTAGTTTGGGAAGACGTTCAATTAGTACTCACTATTTCACTGATGTATAATCTAAAGGAGTTAAATGTTTTTTATCAGTATAAATATATATTGCATACAGAAAGCAGTATCAAAAAATGCTAAGATTTGTGGACAGCTCTCTCCACAGTGAAGAACATTTATAGTAAAGATTACACCTGAAAGCATGAACTTTGTGACAAACCCTACTAACAATCACATTGTGATGGCTATTGGTAAACAAAGAATACGTAAATATATATTATATATTATATATTTTTTATTCTATAAACTCCTATATTCTATTGCTTCTGTAACAGACCAGGGTATTATTAAACAAAGTGTTGACCTGTCCCACAGACAAAGCTGGGCAATTGCTCCAGGCAGCACAGTGGGAGGGGGCCGTCTCTGAACAGTCCTTCAACATGGCATCCGCTTGAGCTGTGCAGCTAGCTAGGCAAACATGGGGTAGGGAACGGCGTCATTTAATTCAAGCAAATAACTAATAGCTATAGTTAGAATAAAGATTTAGTGAATTAAGGTTAAGTACGCAATCTTTGGCATTTTCTGCCTCTTGGATAAATAGCTATTACACTTTGTTTATTTGCTTAAGTAGTATTTCCAGGTCTGCTTATTTATTTATTTCTCTCTTTAAAATACAAAATCACACCAAAATAAGTCAATAGGAAAAGTTTAAGTCTCTCGGTGCTTTAAAATTAATTTTTGGAAAGTATGACTTCTTTACACTCAGTCTATGTAAAAAGCTACTACTTTCTTTCGCTCAAACTTTCCAGGACATTTCACCTTTAGTCAGAGCCCAAATGGAAATTTTTAAAAAGAGGAAATTTTTTGAGGTTACTGATGTGTGGCAATACAGCAGAAACAGATAAGACATAGTTGCAGCGCTCTGAGCTAATGTGTTCCAGCAGGTACATCATCACCCCTGCACTTGGAAAATCAGCTTTTGTTTTGCTTTGGGAATCTCTTATCACCTTTTTTCCTTCTTCAGTCCTTCCTTTCATCCCTTCTGTGTTTTTCTCTGTGAAAATATGTTAACTACAACATGAGTGAGAGGGTAGGATGACTTTGTGGACAAAGGAAGAGACCGATATATATAAAAAGTAAAAACATGCGACAAGAAAATGGTGGAGCAGATGGCAGAAGACAAGCGGGTTGTAACTAAGTTCAGGCTGATACTGGGATGAGACAAAAATAAAGTATTTAATGTATGCCTGTGGCAATTATCAATATTAATATGAATTTGTAATGACTGTTCGAAGCATAAAACTAGGTGAATAAAAATTGATCATAGAATTTATGCAAACCATTATGGTAATTTAAATCCTTATGATCAGTGTTTACTTATGTCTTAGGGTATGATAATGAACCTTTAATTGCAGGCAAGCAATTTTATGTCAGAATAAATCAGAACTTGGGTGCAGTGATTCCATTTATCCAACAATGCAGTTGATTTTGGCACTCGTTCAGCATTCTTTATATTAAGTTTTAATGCAAAGCATCTGAAGAACACTTAATAAAGCCATTAGATACAACCCATACACGACGAAATGTTCCCCATCCCCTCCCCTTTTTCTCCTTTCGACCCACACAGGGCTTATTTTTACAGTACAGATTCACTTTTTGATCTCTAAACTAAGGGATACAATGAGCCAAGCAAAACAAAACACACATGCAACAGATGTGGTTGATTTCTGAGGCTGAGAGGGTGAAATGCAATGAATTATTGTTCCAGGAATGTCTTGTTAAGCATTTAGAAATATTGTTTTCCGAAGGAACTATTAAATGATTTGGAACAATATCATACCAAAAGACTGATGACTGTATTTTAAAAGCAAGATATCTTAGTCTAGTATGAAGAAAGAAAATTATCTTTTAAAATTTATTTATTTTAGTTTCAGTGTATATTAAACAAGATGTGACCTGTCCTGAACTTGAGACTCATTTAAGAAGTAATATAAAATGTTATTAAAGGACAGACATGCTAATAGGATTGCAAAAAAAAAAAAAAGAACGAAACCCTACATCAATGCTCAGACTACTGTGGATGTCTCAGGCAGCTCCCACCAGAGGTCTGGAGCCAGCAAACTCCCCTTGATATATTACCAGAACGATGAGTTGAACACCTAAAGCAGTCTGAGCTGGAGGTCAGAGAAGTTTTTTTTTTTTTTATACCATATAAAGGCAGGTTTTACGGCCTTTACAGTGCTGCTGGAAGATGCCACCAACATCAGCTGGCTGCCATGCCCAACACGTGGACAGCTGAGACGACGGTGAGGAGCCTCCCTGCCAGCTGCAGCGCTCGGCACAATTTCAGTTTGCTGTGCTGCAAAGCAGGCACCCTTGCAGCTACGTCAGGAGCAGCTCAGCTCTATGGCGAGCATAGAGATGACTGGCAGCAGAAAGCTGAGCATCTTCCTCAGCCATAAATCCCCGTGCATGAGGCAGAGCAGAAGCTGCTTCATGCTCTTGAAAACAGGAACAGGTTGGAGAGTTCCCTAGGGGTATGAGGCAGCTTTTGATCAGCATGCTGGTTAAAAAAACACATGCTTTGGGGGTTTACTGTGCAGCTGTTAAAATCTCTACCAGAATTACTAGTACTTGCTTGAGCTAGAAAGTGGAAAACCATAAGACAAAATACAAGGTTATCGAAGTTATAAATCAAGACAAGGCAATTATGGTCACCTTCCAGAAAACAGCAGTCTAAGGAAAATGAAATAGTTCTAGCTTTATGTATGAATATGGGAAGTAAATCAGAGGAAATTAGGCAGCACTATCTAAAATCATTCTCATTTTCTGGTGGCTGATATTTTATAATGGTAAAAAAAACCCAACTACCTAGCCCCCAGCCCCCTAAAAATTATGCTGAAATTGCATGTAAACTGCAAATGCTTTGGCAAGAATGAGTATCAAAGACATAAACAGGCTACGTCTACTTTTCTGTACTGCCTCATCTACTTATTACACCATCTGCAATGCCTTATTATATATGGAATAATTTTTTTATTTTTTATTTTTTTATTTTTTAAATTAGACTTGGGAAACAGGTAGAAATTCAGAAAGAAGTCCTGAAGTAAAATAAAAAAAGTAACATTTGTTTCAGTTTAAACAAAGATTCACTCTATCACCAACATATTGCCACTGGCAGGAACTGGAGAAGATAATTAATGAGAATGAACTGCATGAATTTGTGAGCATTATCAGAGCATTGCCCTTCTTCATATCTGTACCTCTATATAAATGGTATTTTAAAATTTCAAATGCCTATAGTGATATCACTCTAGTTTATATTTTAAATGTTAATAAGTTAGCTTCAATTATAATGGAATCCTACCAAGTGTAAGCAAGGACAAAGTTTGAGGGACTTATATGTGGGGTAAATGCAGTACTAAACTTTAAAGTTAAAAACATTTCTTTATGAATTGTAATGGAATCTCAGCAGGACTTCATGATTAAAAGTGAAATTATTTGCCATGCTTAATTTGCCGTGCTTATAATTGGGCTAATTAACTGCTGGACTCATCATAAGTCAAATTTTCCAGGTAAGCACCTGATGTACCATATTTTATCTGGTGACTTTCTAATTAATACTGAAANGTTGTGCAGTAAAGCACTTCAAGGATATAGAACTGCAAGTGCACTTTCAGGTCATATCCCTTTTACAAGTATGCAGCATCTTCAATGATGCTGTTCACTGTTGCTGTGCCCATCAATACAGGGGGGTTCAGGTGGCAAGACTCTCCTTGAAAGTCCTACTCAACTTTTGTCACACACACATTTGTCTGCCAAACACAAGGAAGTATCTCTTGAGTACTTGTAAACTACATTTTCTTCAGAGACTTTTGTTTGGTCATCTCTGGAAGGTAGCAGCCCCATCTCAAGAAGCCCACTGTCAAAACTCATGGTTTTCTTTCAAAACCTGAGGAGACTTACAAAAAGTCCTATTTTTCCTTAGTATCAATCACTCATTAGCAGCTGAAGCACGAAAATTATGCATAGGCATGTAAAGTGTTGGCCTTAGGTTGTTATCCATCATGGAAAAATCCAGACTGGATTTTTGCAATTGTATGAGGTTAAAAGCACTTACATCACTGGTCAATGGTGGGAAGTATTGGATAGGCTGATACTAGTCGGGGCTAGGACTGACCAGTTCTGCCTGGACTGCCAGTCATAACAAATGTAAGAAAACTGAGCCCAAAGCCATTATTGGTTTGGTAGGCTTTTCAGTTTTTCTTTTAAAGATTTAATTTTCAACTGCATGGTATGTCCATGTTCTTCTCTGTCTTGGGCAGCTCTGGAAATATGACTCAAAGGATAAAGCATAGAAGGAGGAAAGGCTAGATATAACCACTGGAGTGGCATCTTAGCTGTTTTCATTTCTGGGAAGCAGCCTGTAGCTCTTAAGGGGCTTGTAATCCCCTGGGCCCGCAGACAATTTAGTATTTGATCCAGCATAGTTAGAAAATGCCATATGAGATGGACTGAAACTAACCATAATTAGAGGTCCAGTTTAGCAAAACTCGTTGAATTGCCACAGGCTACTCCATGGCCAATAAGCAAAAAGCCCTAATGTCTCATGTCTGCTAGGGAGGACAAAAGAATCACGTTTTATGACAATTCAACACTGCTTCAAGTTTGCTTTCTCAGAATTGAGTCTGGTACAACACTTTGTCCTGATCCATCTGCCTTGGCTTACTAAAGAACGAAATGCAAACAGGTTCAGAAGAAAAGGACATGACCTCATCAACCTGAATATGTGCCCTAACTTGTGGTTGTCATTAACTCACAGTTGTTGACCAAAGGGACCATAGAAGTTGTTATAATTAATGACTGCTTTTTAAAATCCAGCGACATGCCTGTTAAATTAATCAGCAACAGTTACTTTGACTAGGATTATTCAGGCTTCATGTTATCATGAAATATGAGATGACCTGACACCTATTTTACTTGTCAGTGTTGAAGTAATGATATTCAGAAGTGGGATGATAATAAAACGCTCATAACATAGCTTAATGATAATTATTCCTAATCATTGCAATTAAAGGAACCTTCAGGATTTTGGAGTAGAAAAAGCCAATTCAGGCGTGGAGTCTGAAAAAAACTAAACATTCAATTCACTTTATATATGGAGTTCAGATTCTACTCTGCAGTTCAAACATATCTCTTGATTTGGGAGATCATGTAAACATACTGGATCATCACTTTCTTGAATCAGGGACAAGGTACAGTACAAATAATACAAACTTAAAACATATTAAAATAACATTAAGAATATATCCTATATGTAAAAGAAATTACAAGCTGACATCAAAGGAACAAAAGATATTTCACGGAAGTTCCAATTTCTCATTATACTAAGGTAGTACATTACAAGTTGCATAAGGAAAAGAAAATTTATTTAAAACCTGACTATCCATGTGCACAATTTTTATATGACATAGATTTTTTTCTTTGCAGAATTATTCAAACTCTTTATTGTTTGCAATATACTTGCTGAAATTAATTTATTTTCAGTTTATGAGTTTTCTGTAACTTCCTATTTGTTTGTTGTTTAAAAATTATTTTACCATCACTGTCTTTAAGATCCTATTTTGTCAGTGATTTAAAAAAAAAATTGGATTTCATTGACGTCTGAGATAGCAGAGAAAAACACCAATTGCACTCACTTCAAAGAGATTTCAACTATGTGTAAGCAGCTTTCTAGTACTAATTAAAGAGTTGAAACTCATAAAGTGTTTCCACATTAAAAAAAAAGAATTGCTTTATTAGAAACAAAACTATTTCTTTATTCCTTACCTTAAAATATGTCCTAAATTTGCTGCATGGGGACGTTGCAATGAATAAAACTTTGGCCACTTGATTTTGTTGCATAAGAAAACAAAACAGAGTGAGAAAATGCAATATATCACCTTCATAGCAGATAAGGCAGCATAAACAGTATTTCAAGATCCAATATAATAAGTGAAAGTGCCAGAAAACCACAGATATGAAGGCCTTTTGACAATCAAGATTGAGACCTGGTAATCTAGTCCCTGTGGGGGACTATGGCTGTGACTTAACTTCTGCTAAACACTGGTGTGAGCTATAAAGCCTCTTATTTCAAATTATATAAAAGAAATATTTACTTCTTTCAGTACCTGTATATAGATTCATACTTTGAGATTTGAAAGTGCCAGGTGCCAAACAATTTCTGCTGAGGAAATGTTAAGTGAAAAAAAAGTTTGAAAATCTACCCCTGTATTTACTAGCATGTACATGGATGACCATTAGTTTTCTTTTATCTTTTGGACTCCTGTGCCTTGATGCAAGGAGAGCAGGGATTGGGATGCCGACAGGAAGAGGAAGAATAAGCTTTAGCAAATGGAGGTATGTATCACTATTGAAGGGTTATACATGTTGGTTGCATTTTAAGTACTTCGAATTACTTAACATCTTATCTAGATCCTGCTTTATAACTAGTCAGTATTTAAGAGCTAAAGGTAATTTTGTTGATTAAAATCTGCCATTCGTGTTAATTTCTATTCATTTTAAGGCCAATCAAAATTTCTTGACATATCAAGGATCCAAACAGAGCTTACTTTTGTTTCTTAGAAGAAATGAGGACCTAAGAGAGTAAAATAGAAGAGTAATTGCTGGGCAATTCTGTTTTTTCTAATTCCATTCTGATGGACCATCTCTCTCTCTGCATATGTGCGTAAAAGGTGAGAGCAAGTGAAAATGTTCACTGTTATGTCAGTTGCCATCTAATTACTCAATTTGGCAGCTCCTTGGAGTCACAAAAAAAGAAAGAGCAAAATATGATTTTAAAGCCTCATGTGTCATCCATTTTAAAATTATATCAGCTCTTTCAAATTTTCCATTTATATGTCTCAAAAAGTGACTTGCTCTTTGGTGAAGCTGTCTTTGATTACACTCCTATTTCTTTAACTACTTAAATCCACTACATTTTGTGGCCTAAATAAATTCTTAAAGTTCCAGAATTTTCAATGGACCTATTTTTTGAAAATCTGTATAACATATTAGAGAAGATAATAACTCAGTATGTTTAGCCCTCCAGCCTGATGAGCTTACAGAGCTTCCTTTGTTCATATAATGGATACATTTTTCAAATTTCCATTAATGTAAGTTATGAAGCCTATGACTTATTCACAGTCAGAGAAATAAGCATGAGTGTACAGTATGTCTAGATGGCCTTCTGCAGGCAGAAGTTCCCTTGCTCTGCTCATGGCCTGAGTCAAGCAGGAGCTGTATGGCCCCACCTAACAGGTTATCAGGCTTGAGCAGTTTGCATTAAATGCATCCACATAGCTTTCATTCGGCTCAAAACATGGCAAGAGCAAACAGGTCTGCCTCCAGAAGACCTTGTAAATATTGCTGAGGGTATTATCTTGAGTCTATCTCTGTGTAAAGCAATTAATTGAACAAATAGTACAGTACTGTGTTGCTGCATAAGGACAGTCTTGAACTATTGTAGTCTCTCTCTCTATAGGTGTTGACAGGGAGGCATTCAAGCCTGGATTGTCCTGAAAGATGACTCCTTTTGCCTTCTTAAGTCTACTTAAGAATGTTTAAAGCAAAATACAGTTTTTGGAAAACCTCAGCTATCCATAACTTTGGAAAAGAAGTAAAGCATAGAGGCCCTCTATGGTCTTTAGGCACCATGAACTGAGTGTTGATGGTTACTCTTATTCTTAATCTTGCAGTTGTCTCCTTGGGTGGAGCCATATCCCCGGTGAGGCTCACAGGCTTCCCAGAAAGCAGATTGGTTAAGTGGTTCACACTCCCAGGGATGTGCTGTAGCTCCTGTCTGCACAGAGAGGAGGGGGAGGTCTGGGACCCCTGGGTCCACACCAGCGGAGGGGATGAACCATCCAGAAGGCAGAGCAAAGGCACATAGGAGAGCTTCCCTGCCCTGGGACCCACCTTGACTTCAGCCTCCCTTCCCATGACTTGTTTCTTTATTTTAGCCAATGTTGGTTTAATGCAGAATGCAGAAATGGTGCTGGGAGTCAGAGCGCTCCTGTCACTCTAAGTGCTGACTTACACAGTCATGTGTCCTTTTTGTGCCCATCTGCCTTGGTAAATCACAGGTTTAGAGGTAGGCATCAGCTCCTCACATGTTTCTAACGCTTGACTAAGTTTCACCTTGCCCCTACATCAAGCGGTCCTGTATTACCAAGGTACTGAAGCATGCATTTATGTTATGCACACATTTAACAGGATAATTTAACATAATTTTGCAAACAAACACTAGACCAGGAAATGCACTTTAGTCTTAGGAGATCAGACAGAAACTTAATTTTGGATATGTTTGGTTTCCTTGATCTGTGAAGAAACTGAGTAGGGACTTCTGCACCTTCTCACACAGTCTCATCCGGCTTACTTACTCAGGACCAGTTATAATTCCAGATTTGCAAAAAAGACATTTGGTGAACTCAGATGATTTAATTAGAATATCCTGGGCAAACCATATTAAGAAATCTATATTCAGTTTAGTATAAATACTGTAGATGCCCGGTGTGCCTACTGTAATTTTATGCCAAAGGGGTTCTACTACCTCCCAGTTTAACCTATCAGATAACATTCAGCACTTGATATTTTCCCTCCAAAATGTTGTTATCATGCTCCAATGGTGATGTAAAATTTGTTAGTTTAAACAGGTCAGAGGAACCAAGAAATAGGACAGGTCCACACCCTGGGAGAGTTACTGCAGTTTGGCTGGTTGGGGTAACTTGCTGAGCAGCTTTGCTCTGTGTATGTGGGAAGGAAGTCCCTTGCTGTGGATGGTAGGCCCCCCCAAATGCTGCCTTGCATCAATGAGGCTCTGGCTTGCACAGAAGGGATGTCATATCACTCTGTAGGTTCCCCATCACTCTGACTGGTGATCCTACTCTCACTTTTAATTCCCGCAAGATACATCTTTTAAAGACCAAAGTATTTTTTAATTCTTCTGTAACACCAGTGATGTTCTCAGACAGAATAAGTTCCCTTCTTTTTGTATACATGCTCACATCTCATTGTTAAAAAAAATACTAAAAGCATTGGATTGGTAAAAGTATTAGAAAATAAGTGATTGTTTGATATAAAGGAAATCGCATATGCAGCTAGTAGAGTTGTTAGCAGGAGATTTGGACCCTGCTGGTAAATTTTAAAGTTAAGAAACAGGCTTGCAAAGTGGAGGTTTGGTTTCTCCCTTTTTGGGAGCTACAGTACAACGATAACCTTTCACAAAATTGGAGAATCTCAAGTTTGTTAAGATGGCCCCACACGGATCATCTCCCTTGCTCAAACATGGGGGAAGAGATGGAAGCTCTTCAATGGAAGAGAACCTCCAGGAAAAACTGGCAGGTGCTGGTGCTGAATGTACTAAAGATGGAGGATGGCAGTCAGAGGTGTCACAGAACAATGGAAAAGAAGCTGTTTGTTTTACATTAGAAATAGCTTTTTTTAGCACAAAGACAGCTTTGCATCTAACCAAAACACATGTGTGTTTGATGCAGAAATAGATTTTTTCTGAGTGTTTAATCAAAAATAGGTTTTGGCACTTGTTTATCACGCAAACTTCAGTTTTCATTCTTGAAAATCTCTGGGATTTTGTATAACTCTAGCAAATGTTTCCATACATTCAAGTCACCATTTTTAAAGGCAAAACCATTCCCAGTATTTCTTTACTGCTGGCATTAATATGTGACCATGCTGAAGAGGTGATGCACATGCCACATACAGGAACCAGTGGTGCCTGGCTAAACTAAATTGGCATAGGTAAGTGTGATCTGGCAAAGAACAGACGTTTCCTTTGCTAATGAATCAGTGCGAGCAGTTCGGTTTAGACAGAAACAAACTGTAAAATGTCAGCTCAGCAGGAACACTTCCTCGAATACATCAAAATTGTTCCTTTCTACACGGCACAGCTGAGCTCTTTCCAAGAATTTCCAGGCCAGTATTCTTGCTTTTCAAACTGTTTTTTAAATGGGTACAAATCCCCCCCTCCTGAATGCCCCAAAACAAACAGAAAGGGATGTAAAAATTAGAAGCGTCAAAATATTAAAATCATCAGTCATGCAAAGTGTTAGCACAGCTGGAAGCAGTGTCACCTTGAGATTTTGCTTATATCCTGACTATATTTAAAAATACATGTTGCTGTTATTTCTAGGGAAGCAGATATGCTAAACCTTCTTGTTTCCTCTCTCTGGTTAACTACAATTTTATTTTATTTTTTTCATAATGTTGAATTCCCCTTAGATCTAAGCACTAAAAGACTAGATACATTGTTGGCATAGGCTAGATTTCAGCTGTAGCAGTAACTGGGGTGTAGTTTTGCCTGTTTCAGCAGGATGTGATAGAAGAATCTGAAGTAATATCAGAATCATAGAATCACAAAATC
>VXAL01001923.1:8437-58500 GCA_013399475.1 Chauna torquata
GGCTGAGGGAGCTGGGGTTGTTTAGCCTGGAGAAAAGGAGGCTCGGGGAGACCTTATCACTTTATACAACTACCTTAAAAGAGACTGTAGCAAGGCGGGGGGTCGGTCTCTTCTCCCAAGCACCAACTGAGAAGACAAGAGGAAATGGCCTGAAGTTGCACCAGGGGAGGTTCAGGCTGGATATTAGGACGAATTTCTTCACTGAAAGGGTTGTGAGGCATTGGAACAGGCTGCCCAGGGAAGTGATTGAGTCACCATCCCTGGAGGTATTCAGATGACAAGTAGATATGCTGCTTAGTGACATGGTTTAGCAATAGACTTGGCAGTGCTAGGTTGAAGGTTGGACTTGATGATCTTGCAGGTCTTTTCCAACCTAAATGATTCTATGATTCTGGTTCTGCTTATACGGCCCAAGACACTGCTGGCCTTCTCTGCTGCCAGGGCAGGCTGCAGGCTCTTGCTCAGCTTGCTGCTGGCGCAAAGTCCCGTGGCCTTTTCAGCAGAGTTGCTCCCCGACTGTCAGTACTGGTACAGGGGGTTCCTCCTTCCCAGGGGCAGGGGTTTGCATTTGTCCTTATTGATTTTCATAATGTTCCTGTCAGTCCATTCATCCAGCCTGTAGAGGTCTCTGAACAGCAACTCTGCCCTCAAGAATATCGACTGGGCCTCCCAATTCACTGCCTTCTGGCAACTTAGCCAAGCAAAGGTCGACCATCTCATAGCCCCCCCGATCATCAGAAACCTCTCTGATTCTCCATGACCTTTTACAGATGATAGACAGCAGCCTTGCTAAGATTTTGCCCTCTTCTCTCAGCTCCATTGGATGGAGCTCAGTGGGTGCCACGGACTTATATGGGTCCAGTTGCTTCAAGTAACCTCTGACTCAATCCTCATCCACGGCCCAGAGTTCCTCTCCCACAGCCAGGAACAGGGGTCTGGGAGACCTCATTTGTGAAGACTGAGGCAGAGCAGGCACCGAGCACCTCAGCCTGACATGAGCCTGCTGTCACTAAATCACCTGCTCTATTCAGCAACACAGCCAGGTTCTCCTTGCTCAGCTTTTTATTACTACTATAGGAACAAAAGCTCTTCTTATTACCACAGACTTCCTTTGCAAGCATTAACTCTAGGTGAGTTTTCACTTTCCTAACACCATCCTTTTGTGCTTGGGCAATGTTTCCAGACTCCTCCTGGAAGCACTTCTGCTTCCACCTCCTGCACAATGCTTGACCTTTTCAGCTCATTAAGCTGACATAAAATGATTCATTTTTACTGGTTTTATTTTCCTACTAGCTTAACACCTGCTCACCAAGTAGACAGATTAGCACCACTGCTAGGAAAGGGAATCACAGTAGTATCAAGTGGTATCAACTCAAATTACCATGAAAATCAACAGATTTTCAGAATACCTGCCTCCTGTTATGTCTGTTTAGGGACAGAACAAGGGAGTAACAGAAAATGAGAACAAACAAACAAACAAACAAAAAAACATCCCTTGTCAGTTTAGGGAGTTTAAACTAACAGTG
Organism: Chauna torquata; assembly: GCA_013399475.1. Taxonomy (NCBI): domain Eukaryota; kingdom Metazoa; phylum Chordata; class Aves; order Anseriformes; family Anhimidae; genus Chauna; species Chauna torquata. Next base: position 9,964 of record VXAL01001923.1, read on the forward strand.
CTGAATGACAACAGATATTCTGTGGCTTTCCCTGGGTATAGGTGGTGATGTAGACATTTTCTGTCATGCCACAGAGAACTAGGTACAGTTGTAGCTTCAACAATATAAAATATTAAAAAATTCACTTTTCTGAGTAATGTCTACCCTAGTTACATAGAATCCAAGTAGTTTCAGAATATAAGCAGCCTTCGTTTCACTTAAAACATCCTGCCCATCCCTTTTCCCCCTCTTAATGCCTAGGATTATCAAAACAAGAACCTTGGCAGAATTTAGGTTGGCTGAATAAAGGATTAATTCTTAACATTCAAGCACTGTGATGCTGTGTTAATACTGCAAGAATATAAATTAGTCAGCATATTAAATCCATAAAAGCTTAGTATGCAACACAGATCATTAACAGCTGCCAGAGTCCCAAAATAGTAAAGGTACTCACATAAACTGTACTTGGAGAGTAGGAAAACTACTTCTACTTCTAGATAAAAAACAACCTATCAAGCTGTTGCATACAGCTTTGGACAGGCACTCTATCATGGATTTTTGAAGCGTAAGCACAGCTTAAAAACAGCTGTTTCACTGATGGATGCACAAAGACATTTTGTTTTCTTTGACTAGCAATTTTGTAGTTGTTTCCACTGTTGAGGGCAAAGAAGCAAAATTTTGAGGAAGAGCTGGTGAATTTTTAATATTGATTACCTTTCTAAAGGTTACGTGAAAAACACAATCTTGTAATACAATGAACATAGCCATCTTTCTATTCAGTTTGTAAGGATTAAGCTCAGTAGGAAGGAAGATACTTTCAAATTATTCTGTGAAGCTCATATTAAAGCGATTCAGACAACTAACTCTAAACCAGTCTGCAAGATGCCAAAAACATTCTCATTTCACAGAAAATCACTGATGATGTTTAAGTAGAGTGAATACAATTGACCAACTGTGCTGGAGAAACTGGCTGGAGAAAACCGAAACTCTTCCTAATCTGATAAGCAAGAAAGATCTTGGTTACTAAAGAAACTTAGCCAACAAAATAAGACATAACTACAGGCAGATAGCTGGACTAACTCTGGCTTCTGTGAAATGTCGTCAGCATTGACATTTATCTTACAACAGCCACAAGAAAAGCTGTGCAATTTCCATTCTTGTGGTATGCTAGTTTGTAGGCTCTCTTCAACCAAAGTGAAGCGGATGAAAAACGGACAAGAATGCCACCACTACTGTATGTGTACATAATACTGATGTGTCTGCAGCAAATACGAGGAAGGAATTTGTCTAAATTAGTGCTGAGGCTTGAGATTTAACAGGAGAAAACTACAAACTTGAGTTTTGGCAAAGAAAATTTAGCAAGGCTAAATTAATTTGGCTAGAAACCAAAATCGAAAGATATCTTATTAGTACAGCTTAAAAAGAAGTTCTTAGGCAGGGGGAAAGAGCAACATGCATTCCTACGGACCTCTTAAATGAGCTGCTTCAGGGACTGGCATTTAGCCAAAACATAATCTTGTGTAAGTCAAAAGCTTATATATGCATTAACACACTGAAACACCCATTTGCCAAGATGACATCTAGTTATCTTGGACCTTCTATGCATTTCCAATTTTTTATTTATTCAGATTTTAAAGCCACAAAGGAGAGACCATATCTACCTTCATTTTGTATAGCCAGCATAGAGCAATCTTAAAGAATGAATACATTATTACTGTTCTAAAAATAAAGAACAGAAATAGAGCTCTACCTATGTCATTAAATATATTGTTCAGAATATTTTGCCTCTGCCAACAAGACAAATTAGACATGTTCTTACTTCACTTTAGAAACAATTTTGGTGTTTTACTGTACACAGTACTAGTTTTAGTGGGGTAGATTGGCCATTATAAGGGTTAACTTTTCATTCATATCAATAATCTACACCAAAGAAAATGCTGAATGCTATGCTAACACCTGCACAAATTACCATATACTCTTGTCAATAACATTAGTAACTTTAAACTTACTAGTTACCAATATTTGAAGTGCTAAGGGTTCAAAAATTAAGCGCTCCTACCGCACTTATGGCTTATTGGTGCCTTAACACTCCCGCAAACTACAAATTGAATATTAGTGTCTAACCAAAGCTCAGTATTGCAAAAATACAAGCAACTTCACTGGCAAATAAGTCCATTCTCACTAAACCTCAAGTCTTTTGGACTCTACACCACTAATTCAGGAGAATTGCTTCTCTCTCATTTTTAAGGCCTTCCCCACCTCTTCTATTCAATGATGTACTACTATACCTTTTGGTTCATATCCTTGAACTTAGTCTTTTGACTACAAAAGTCCATGAAGTGGCTTGTTTGTTGCCACTACACTGATTGTTCTGCTTATGTGCTACGCTCCTTTCTACTCAGCACCTCCCTATAACTTACACTAGGGCTGCTTGCTACTCCGCTTGTACACATCTTATTCATGATAAGTGGTAAATCCAGTTTATCAGAGAGACTAATGACAGGCATTAAATGTAGTCAGACCTATATTTAAGCCGATGCATACATTGCATAGCAGTAAGACACAGTCAGCAATCATGATACAACAAGAATCCTTCCTATAATGCTTAAACTAAAATGAAATTGACTGCTATACTTATTTGCATATGAAATTAAACACATTTTACTTAAAATGTAGAAAATAATTACTGTAAAAAAACTATAGAGAATTTTAAATATATTTTCCTCCTGAGTACATAGTAGCCCAACGTGTATTGCCTTTCACGTTTTAGCGAAAAAGACCTTAAGAAAATGGGGAAGTTACCCAGATCATAATTCTGATATTGCTTTTTTCCATGTAGTGAGAATTTGGCACAATCAAAAGCTTTCCTGAAAATCCTCACATTCTTTAGAAAATTGAATGTAGTGAAGAAGAGGAAAGGAGCTTAAAAGCTGGGACTTCAGCAAGTTCCTGTTCCTACACTTATGAAATTACAGGCACAAGAGTTTTTTTTCTCTCCCCCTCTCGGAAGCAAAACTCCTACAGACAGATATGACACTATCTCATGGTTGAATTTGTGCAGAACAGCTCCACATGCAGAGTGGAGTCAGGAAAATATTTAGCATTTTCAAAGTCACAGAGAGATTCAATCACAGATCTTAAAAGCTTTGGAAAGTATCTCAAAAAACACATTTTTATTCATAAACAGTCAACAATTCAGCATTCCAAATTGGTGAAAACTGAAGTATAAAATGCAGTTTTAAGCTGTCATGTTTTTTTACTTTTCCAGAAGGCTTAGATGTAACATGGAAGAAGATAGAAAACAGCTTTCATACTGTTTGATCTAGAAAGTCAAACTAGCTTAGGAACTCTAGCAGACTTGGGTTAAGTCAACATTTTAAATAAACAGCAGCTCACCATGGTATTACCAGCCTGCAGTTAGACAACGTTTACTCATTTATAGCAACAAACTCAAAACATCACTGAAATTCAGAAGACAGATAAGCATGATCTGAGGTGCTTCCAGAAGAACTCATTCTATACTCATGTTTTGGCACATACTAAAAAATGCCATTCAACCACTCCTCTGTTACTTGTTCAAAGCAAGAAAAAAATTGTGTTAGGACATAAAATAACAGCCAAGATTTCCTTATGTGGTTACAGTTTTCAAATTCTTGCCTAAATGCACAAGTAAACAATACACCTAAGCAATTTCATGGCTTTATGCCCTTCTGAACCTACAAATTGCACATAAGATCACAACTCAACACATTTATTCTGTATCCTATTTTCATTAAATGAACAATCATGTTATTAGTCAAAGTTAAAGCCATCATCCATTAAAGCTTTCCAACCCTTCAGAAAAGAAATTTCACAACATTATATACCACTAAATATAAAGTAAGTTTGAAAAATCACATCAGTAGCCAGAGGAAACTGGAGACAAGACAGAAGAACAAAAAGCAGGAAAAGAAATATCAGAAAAGACCATAGGATGTCTGAACTTGGAAGTGACAGGTAGATCTTTACTCAGCAGGGTAACAGAAAAAGTAATGGAAGGAGGAAAAGAGAACCTAGATTTCCACCATCCTTACTCCTCTGTCTATGAAACTCTACAGAATAGTTTATATCATACTCCCCACCTACCCCCAGGCAGGCTGTTCCACAGAGAAAATAGTGGAAAGAAAATATTCTCTCAATGACCGTTATAACTCAAAGATTGACATCAAAAGTTCTTCAGCATCGAGCCTTCCATTTACACGCCCAGGGAAGCAAGAGAGTCATGTACAATGTGCATATATGCAACTCTTTTACATAATAATAGGCTTTTTGCTATCAACACACTGGCCACATAATCCATCACAATCCCTTTCATTCAACATGACAAATAGGAAAAACAAAACAATTCAGAAATTAGATTTTTTCAGAACACTGCTTCAAAGATGGTAAGAACAATAGCTGAGCCACCAACTGGGAAGAAAACATTTGCTTGATTCCCACCCATCCAGCTGGCTTCCCAGAACTAAAAAGTTTAGGATCAAATGAGATCCTAACCCCAAATACATTGACATCAGGAAAGAAAGAGGGTTTATCCTAAACAGAAAACAAGCAAAATGCCAGAAGTGGTGTTAGGGACCCTGAAAATAAAAGTTAAAAAGCAGCCATGGAGAATTATGCTTGTAACAGTAGCTTGTTAATTCTTTGTTCTGCAAGCTACGCAGTTTGGAGGAGGAAAAAAAAACTTATAAATGTCTCAGTTTTGAGTGACTAACCATACTCCGACAGACTCCCATAGAAAAGAGTGTGGAGACACCAAACCCCATCTGTCCTGTTGAGGTAACACATTTGCTAAAGTGGGGAGTTACAATCCAGACAAGCACTCAGGAAGTTGCAAGTCCCAACTAAACACTGCACCTAGTACTTTAGGTATGGGACAGGGGGAGGCAGAAATAGAACAGCATTTACAGTACAGTTTTCACGTGATCCCATACACACTCTCTCTCTTCCTTCCATCAGAACTTTGTCTTAGTGCGCTGACTGGATGGCATTCACTAAACAGCCAGCTACTCACTCTCTCTCCCATGACACCTTTTTCAAGGCGTAAACATTTCTTGCACGTGACTGAAATCCTACTCTGAACTCAGAAAGATAAAGTTACTTTTATGCCATGATTTAAAGTAAAAGATCTTGGAGACAATGTGCACAAGTAGCAAGCCTACTGACCCAATTCCAAGAGGCTCAATGGTGCATGTGTCCTGTGAGTTATTTTCATTCTACATCTTAAGTCCTCCAAACACTTAATTCACGCTCAGCATGACAAAAAAGAGACACTTGACAGGCTCAATAAATGTATTATTTATAAACCATTTTCAGACCTAAGGTTTGGACTATAAACTCTTAAAACCAAGGAAAATTGTGAGGTTATCTTTTTACAAAGGAACCACTGAAATCTACCAGGAAAAAAAAATGTAGTAGTATGTTTGTTTTTTGTTTCTTTAAAGAACTTGATACCTTAAGTTCTATTTCAAGAGCAGAGCAGACATATGCAGTTAAGAATTAAAAAAAATTAATTAATTAATTAAAAAACTGAAATCAAATCTAGAAATATTCTAAAACCTCAAGATTTAGGGATCCTTCTATAAAAGTTAATCTACCTAAATAGTAGCAAATGCACATATCAGTGAACTCCTTTCAAAAATTTAGGTTTACTGAAAGCTCAAAAGGAGGGGAAAAATCATTGAGGGACTTGATTCAGTTCTTGGCAGATAAGGAAGAAGTGAACACACTTTAATATAGTTTTGTTTTTACATATTTTCTTGGGGACTGCTTTCTAAACTCAAGTTGTTATCAAGCCAAAAGTCTTCAACAGCAGGACAGATTTTAAAAGTTACGCTGAGGAAAAATATGAATGTTGATTCTATTGATACTGAATGTAGCTGCTGAAAACAAAACTGTTTTGGAGCTATCTGAAGAGAGATGCCCTTCTTCCTCTACACAAGAGGATGACTTCCATGTGCGCATATTTCTCTAATGTACAAATACAGATTAAAAGGCAATATTTCTAGAAACGTTTGACTCTCATGTGTATTGGGTTTACATGGTAAAGGTTTGGTAGCAGGGAGGCCTCAGGGGTGGCTTCTGTGAGAGGATTCCAGAAGTTGCCCCATGTCAGATAAGAGCCAGCTCCAGCCGGATCCTAAAGGGACACGCTGCTGGCCAGACCTGAACCAATGAGCGATGCTGGTTGCGCTTCTGTGAGAGCAGATTTAAGAAAGGGAAAAAACTGCTGCACAACAGCAGCTGGGAGATGGAGGAGTGAGGAACAGCCCTGCAGACACCAAGGTCAGTGCAGAAGGAGGGCAGGAGGTGCTCCAGGTGCCAGAGCAGAAGTTCCCCTGCAGCCCGTGGTGAGGCCCATGGTGGAGCAGGCTGTCCCCCTGCAGCCCATGGGGTACCACAAGGAGCAGATCTCCACGCTGCAGCCCGTGGAGGAGCCCACGGTGGAGCAGGTGGATGTGGCCTGAAGGAGGCTGCAGCCCATGGAGAGCCCCCACAGGAGCAGACTCCGGGCTGGAGCTGTAGCCTGTGGAGAGGAGCCCACGCAGGAGCAGGTGATCCGGTGGGAGCTGCCACCCGTGGGGGACCCATGCTGGAGCAGTTTGCTCCTGAAGGATGGACCCCGTGGTACGGACCCATGTTGGAGCAGCTCTTGAAGAGCTGCAGCCTGTGGGAAGCCCACGCAGGACCCGTTCGGGAAGGACGGCATCCCGTGGGAGGGACCCCACGCTGGAGCAGGGGCAGAGAGTGACCACGAAGGAGCGGCAGAGACGAAGCGATATGGGCTGACCGCAGCCCCCATTCCCCGTTCCCCTGCGCCACTCGGGGGGAGGAGGTAGAACAGGGTGGATGGGGGGAAGGTTTTTAGTTTGCTTTTAGTTTCTCAGTGCTCTAGTCCACTAGTGATAGTAATAAATTATACTAATCTCCCTATGCTGAGTCTGTTTTGCCCATGACGGTAATTGGTGAGCAACCTTCTTGTCCTTATCTCATCCCTTGAGCCCTTTTCCATCGTATTTTCTCCCCCTGTTCCTTTGAGGAGGGGGAGTGAGAAAGCGGCTGTGGTGATGTTTCGTTGCTTAGCTGGGTAAAACCACCACATCATGTTTGCTGTCACTCACTGAAAACGTATTTTAAAGAATTTCATGCTGTTAATGCAAGTATAACAAGCCATTGATGATTGCATTTGACTAAGTCAGCTAATTAGTGGCTATAATAAACAATATACATTGCATAAGGAAACTGACAAAATGTCAAAAGCACGCTCTTTAAACAAGAATGCCTTAAATAGAAGGAAATTGTTTTCTTTCTTTGCAATTTAATTTTTAGATTATAATACACAATATATCATTGTGACTGACAGTAGTTAACATTTAGATATTGTTGACCTATGTGATGTGTCAAGTTTCAAAAGACTCCTAAAGAAAGCTTGAAAATAGTTCTACTTAGTCAATGCAACCCAAGGAGTCAATCTGCCCTGTGGATAAATAAATATGGTATTAGCTAATGCTCTAAATTAACGTGCATTAAATTTCCTGGGATGGTTGTTTGAAACATAAATCCTTCTGGCTGGCAGGCAATATTAATAACCTAAATTTTCAACGAACTGAAGTTACAAATCTTTCAGTGGTTTACTTGAATTACAGTCTATAGACCTAAATACAGAAGTTTAGCTATCTTTTAGGGTCAAATCATTATAGTTCTAAAGGCCGCAGATTTTCGCATAATGTGGGTGATGACCATAAGAACTAGCTAGTCCTCCTTATAACCCACTTTCAAAGTATAAAGTTGCATGTTGGGTATAAATAACATGAGATCATAGGCCTAGCATTTTTATATTCCCTAGCCCCGTCCTTATCTCTGTGGTTAATGAACTAGAACTCAAACTCCTTTGAAAACACTTCTTAAAAAATTGCAGTCCCCTATGAACAAAAAAAATATTTTATGGAAATACAGATACACACAAAATCAGTAGTCCTGAGCTTTGGAACTATTATGGGATGTAAAAATCTGATTACACGACAGAGAAGGTAAAATGCCAAGTCATATTAGCTCTGCAAAGAGCTTTATGGAAATAAAATGTTCCTGTATATAACAGCACCAACACAATGTTTCTGCTATTGGAAAAAGAGCTACACATATGACAGAATAGGGAAAGGAGGAGAGAGGAAGAAGGAAAACTTCAAAAGATCTCAGAAAAACAGAAAATTCAAACATATTCAAACATGATAGTTTACTAGGTGCTTAGAGACCTAAGAACATGAAACACCTGCCTTAGGTGGGGAGGGAGGTGGTGGGGAGAACAAATACAGAAGTGTTTCCATTTCATTACCTGAAGTGTTACCTGCAGCAAGGTAAATCCTGCCTTAAAAGAAAAAAAAAAAGTACAACAGCAATCCAATTTATATAATCTACTGGGATTTCAGAATGATTTCTGAAGAAATTCAATAAAAAGTTTTAACTATGCAGCCATGACGTAAGATGGAAGGTCCAGGCACAAATAACAGGTAAATAAAAAGAAAATGAGGGCAGGAGCAAATAGTCTGTTCCTATCTGAAGGGAATTTACTGCAACTTCACCAAGTCCATGCTGTAGTCTATGCTGGTGAGCATAATCAGAAAGGATCTAGAAAAGAGAGCTAGTATGAAATGACCAAGCCTGCTCAGTACAGAGACATGCAATGTGGTAAAAACAAGAGCTGGCAATGATGAACTGACAGAAGAATCATATGGAAATGAATGACTATATAACAAGATAGCAAAATTCAACACAGGTAAAGTTCAATGAGGTACATGGTAGAAAACAATCCTAAAATTTACAGAAAATGATGGGCTCCAAGCTAACGATTATTATTCAAGTAACACTTTGAATTTATGAGAGATAGTCCCATGAAAGCATCCACTTAATGCAAGTAGTCAAAAACAGAATAAAATAATTAAGAAATAATTAAGAAAGGAAGACAATGAGCAAAATATATTGCTATAGAATCATAGGGTAATTCAGCTCAGAAGGGACCATTGGAGGTCTCTAGTTTAACCTCCTGCTCTAAGCAGGGTCACCTATGAGATCAAACCAGGCTGCTCACTGCTCTGTCCAGGCAGCTCTTGAAAGACTTTGAGGTTCAAAAGAGCCTGTGCAGCCTCTCTGGGCAGCCTTTTCCACTGCCTGCCTGCCCTCATGGGCAAAAGTGCTCCTTAAATCCAGGCTGAATCTCTCTTACCTATACTTAAACCCATTGTCCATAGAATGGTTTGGGTTGGAAGGGACCTTAAGGATCACCTAGATCCAACCCCCCTGCCATGGGCAGGGACACCTCCCACTAGACCAGGTTGCTCTGGGCCCCATCCAACCTGGCCTTGAACACTTCCAGAGATGGGGCATCCACAGCTTCTCTGGGCAACCAGTTCCAGTGCCTCACCACTCTCACAGTAAAGAATTTCTTCCTTCTATCTAATCTAAATCTACTCTCTTTTAGTTTAAAACCATTACCTCTTGTCCTATCACTACACTCCCTGATGAAGAGTCTCTCCCCATCTTTCCTGTAGGCCCCCTTTAGGTACTGGAAGGCTGCTATAAGGTCTCCCTGGAGCATATTCTCTAGGCTAAACAATCCCAGCTCTCTCAGTCTTTCTTCACAGGAAAGGTGCTCCAACCCTCTGATCAATTTTGTGTCCCTCTTCTGGACTTGCTCCAACAGGTCCATGCCTCTCTTGTGCTGGGGGCCCCAGAGATGAACACAGTACTCCAGGTGGGGTCTCAGTAGGACAGAGTAGATTGGGAAAATCACCTCCTTTGACCTGATGGTCACGCTTCTTTTGATGCAGCCCAAGATACAGTTGGACCAGGATATAATGGGCTTTCTGGGCTGCCAGCGCACATTGCTGCCTTATGTCAAGTATTTCATCCACCAGTACCCCCAAGTCCTTCTCTACAGGGCTGCTCTCAATCCATTCATCACTGAGACTGTACTGATGTTTGGGACTGCCCTGACCCTGGTGCAGGACCTTGCGCTTGGCCTTGTTGAACATCATGAGGCCCTCCCAACATGCACTGCTGTGAAAAGCCTGGTGCCAACTTCTCAATGGTCAGCTAAGTCTGACCATCTCGTAGCTCCCTAGGTTGACATTTTGGCCTTTCTCCAGTTATTGGAAACCTCTCTGATTCTCCATGACCTTTTACAGATGATAGACAGCAGCCTTGCTAAGATTTTGCCCTCTTCTCTCAGCTCCATTGGATGGAGCTCAGTGGGTGCCACAGACTTATATGGGTCCAGTTGCTTCAAGTAACCTCTGACTCAATCCTCATCCACGGCCCAGAGTTCCTCTCCCACAGCCAGGAACAGGGGTCTGGGAGACCTCATTTGTGAAGACTGAGGCAGAGCAGGCACCGAGCACCTCAGCCTGACATGAGCCTGCTGTCACTAAATCACCTGCTCTATTCAGCAACACAGCCAGGTTCTCCTTGCTCAGCTTTTTATTACTACTATAGGAACAAAAGCTCTTCTTATTACCACAGACTTCCTTTGCAAGCATTAACTCTAGGTGAGTTTTCACTTTCCTAACACCATCCTTTTGTGCTTGGGCAATGTTTCCAAAATGCTCAGTAGCCCACCTCTACTTCCACATGTTCCTTGCCTTTAAAGAAGGCTTTGCCCACGTCCTCATCCAGATCAGGTGGTCTATAACAGACTAAACAGGGCGTCATCTTTATGAGTCTCTCTTGTGACCCTGACCAAGAAGCTCTCAACAAATTTATCCTGTCCCAAACACACACTGCATACATTTGAACTGCTCTTTCACAAGGAAGTCAGCGCCCTGCCTTGTCATCCCTGCTTGTCTTTCCTGAAGAGCCTGTACCTGTCCATTGCACCACTCCATAAATTCATAGCCCACCCACATCTTAAGAACTTTTCTGGTCCCTCAACTTAAAAGCCACTAGAGCTAGAAAAGATCTGGAGAAGGACAAGAAGGCTGATCAGAGGTTACAACAGGTTCTATAGAGGCAACTACTCAGTAGTCAGCTTGGAAAAAAGAGACCACCAACTTGTTGAAAGAGATACGTTACAGAAGTCTGCAGAAGTGTAACAGCAATCAACTTTTAACTGTATTGTCCACTAGTTGACATGAAGGCCACCAGAAAAAGCTAGTGAGAGCCAGGTTCAAAAACAAAAAGGAGGTGGTTCTTCTTGCAATAGGGAGCACAGCTATGGAATTCCAACACAAAGGACCCTGTGAACGCAAGAAGATGGCAATGTTCATGGGAGACGAGTGCATAAAAGAGAAGTCCAGTGGGGACTACCAACTACAGCTGCAAAGGATCAAGAACTACCACCCCAAGATGAAAGTAGTTGAAGGCCTGGGAGTGTTTTTTAAGCAGAGCAGTATCATGTATACTAATTATGTTTGTATTTCTCTGCAAGCATCTATTTGTGGAAATTGTTAGGCAGAACATTGATCTAAATGGACTTGGCCAGAAGTACAACACTAATTGTTATGAAAGCAACAATATTAGTTTATCTGAAGTGCTTCAGCCTGACAGTAATTTGTTGAAAATAGGTATTAAATATTCTATTTGCTTCCTCCGAAAATTTCAGACTATGAAAAGTTACAATATGCTGAATTTGCTTCTTGTAAATAAATTTAAAAAAAAAAAAATCCTCCTATTGTATTCCAGCTTCAGCCACAGTTATCTGTGAGTTTGGATGATTTTGAAGTATCTGCAGAAACATGTACAGATCTAACAATCGCAACGAACAATCTTTTAAGAGATAGATACATAAACTTTATATACAGTGAATGATTGATACTGGAATATTAGATTCCACTAGACAAGTTCAAATTGCAGTATCTGTAACTCATTTTCCTATTAACCCTATCTTTAAAAAGAAAAAAAATGTGGTTTCTAATTAAGTGAAATAGGAGTTCTCCATATAGGTAGTTGAACTAAACAATTAGTACAAGTCAGCAATCTATACACATATATATCTACACAAATATATATACAAAAACAGACTAAGAGCACACATACTGGCTGTATGAAGTAACATAACCCAAAACAGATTCAATTGCATCCATATTACACCTTTGCTTTCCTGCTTCTCAAATTGTCTTCTCTATCAATTATATCTTCTTTTGCTCTCCTCAGTTATATATCTCCATGTAGCTATTCTAGTAAGCACTCCATGATTGATGGTGTCTCATTTCCTTTACCTACATAGTCAGCCACTGCCTTCCAGTCATTTACATATGTTGCTTTTAATATAAAAAGTCTGTTTCTCATGCCTAATCCAATTTTCACATGTTTTAGGTATCCACAATTGTCACTGATGTCAGCATGAGCTGCAGGCACTCAGGATTTTCAGAGGCTCAACTCCTTCTCTTCAATAACAAAACAAAACAAACAAACAAAAACATTTTGAAGCTTCACTTAGTTATGCTATAGTACTTTATAAACTCCAGATGTATACATGAGCATGTTAAGATATGCAATAAATAAAGTAATGCTCAAACATGTCTCATTCAATGCCCTAAACTTCCCAGGAAAATAGACATCTTAAGTTACCCACTTAAGATAATGCACCTCACATTAAATACAATGAAGAATATACATAGCTAATCAAAGATGGTGCTTACCTGAATGACAGCACTAAACCAGCACGTGTTTCCAACATTCTTTAATCCTACTGGACAGTTGTCTTGCCGCTTTCGATCATAAGGGTTTGGAGAGTCACTCCACACCTCTGGATGCGTCCTCTTTAAACTTGCTTTATTTTCTGCAATACTGGCTTCTAGAACTCTTTGGAAATAGAAGGAAGGGGAAAAAAGTGAGCCAAAGCAAAAAAAAAAGACACAGTAAAACACTTCTAGTTACTAAATCAGACATCGTTTGCATCATTTGATAACTTATTCCTGCTGAACTTGGTTTGAAAGTGGATTTACATGCAGTGATATATCTTCAAAAACAAGATGCTATTTTACAGTAAAACATTACAATAATTCTGTTACTTTTTGGAAAATAATATCAGTGAGTGAATGAACCTCCTGTAAGAGCTATAGATACAATAACCATGTCTATAAGTCATCAATTATTTAAGAACCAGATTCAAATATGATGGACAACAAGAACTTTTAGGCAGAACTCTTAGTATAGCATTTTCATCTACAAATGCTTTTATTAGTATGTAAAGCACAAAGTCACCAATATTTATTTTGCTGACAGGAAACAAAAGCCAGCTAGGTAAATTTCAAAAATGGACAAGCTTTTTAATTATTTCTTTTTTCCATCTTATGACACTGTACTAATTGCTTTACATGGCAAGTAATTACTTTATGAGCCACAGAAAGATATCTCCCCACAATTTTAGAATGTCATCCAAGAAGTTAATTGCATGCATCAATGACCATACTCTTTGCAGGAAACTTTTCCTACGTTATCTTTGCAGAATGTCCATATTTCACATGACAATACAATATGATAGGTGCTATGCTCCCAAAATGAAGCCTCACTTTTTAGGTCAGAACATATCCTTAGCCTGGTGACAAAGCACACCTTAAAGGTAATTTGTGGTAGCCACATATTCTACTAAATAGAAAGGTAGAGATGGATACATTCAGATCATAAAACAATGTCTCTAACTAATAAGCAAAGTTGCCTAGCATGCGCACAACTGATACTGCCACTGTCCCCAACCATCTAGTCCAACTATCATTCAAAAGACTGAACTGCTATGGAATTATTAAGTTCACCAAGCACAGCATTTCAGGAGCTGTGTGACAAGCATCTAAGTGGTCTATGCAGCCTGAAGGGTTGCCCACTTTGGTTTTAGGCTCACTAAACATCAAAGAAGGGCAGGTTTAGGCTGGCCTACAAATAGAGTTCCCAAATGAAAAAGATTTGAACACCTTAATCAAAATAAATAAACTAATTTTTCAAAAACTTTCAAAGTAGCAGGAAAAAAAAAAAACACACACCACATATACGTCAGTTTCCTAACTCTATTTTTTTTTTTTCGAGCTATGCTCTTGTCAAATTAGCAAGGGGGATTTTACGTGACAAAATAAAATTATGAAGCATTATGTGAACTTACGGTACATCAAATGATTTGGGGGACATAATTTGTTATTGCTATGTATTTTGAAAAAAATAGAAACATTCAGAATTTAAGAGCCCAATTGGTATAAATATCAGCTTTGTATCAACAAAATTCAGCAGAATTTCAAACCTGGAATTTCCTTAGGACTAGTCAATTTCTGACGTTTAGTTTTTGACAGATAAATGCCAAGATGTAAAGAAACATTTAGATTCTTTTCCCTTCTCACTGATACTATTCTTCAAAAGTGTTAGATGGCCACTGTATCTCTGCTTTGAGAGTAATTTGATGAGCACATTAAAATCAATTCAAAAATGTCATACATATTTAAAATAATTCCTCTTTCAAGAAGAATTATCTAAACTCGTTTAAACTAAATCGAAGGGACCTTTAAAGCTGACTAGAAGACTGGCAGACTGAAATGAATTTAGAATAATTTTCTAACAGGACTACAACACCCACTCTACACCACTTTCATTTCATGGAAACAATCAAACTTTTTCTTTTCCCAACCTCAAGAATATTTCAAGATATTTCAAGATTCAAGTTCAGAAAACATATATTCTCAATTTAAAACTGTTCACAGAGCTCAAGAGTAGGGTCACTTATCAATTTCATTACCTAGTAAAGTTTTTCCCCTTTTTTTTTTCATATTTTATTTATTTATTTTTAGCAGTTGAGGGATTTCCTCATTTCCAGCTCCACCTGAAATCTGTTTTCACATCTGTATTGATTGATGTATTTGATTCTCAGAACTTCATATTTTTCCATAAAACATTATTTGTCCTCAGAGAGAACATGCAATAGCTGCAAATTCCATATGCCAAATTCATTTTCAGCCACAATGACAGCTGTGATGCAAACTGAAATGAAAGTCAGCACATTAAACTGGAACCTAGTGATCAGCTCAAAAGCTACATAAATAAATGTATTTTCCACTATAGCAAGTATGCCTCTTCTGTTATAGTATAACATTCACTACAACCCAAACAATGAAGTCCTGATTTGGGATACTACCTTGACAAAGTATCTTGCTCATGCATCGTTCTTGAACTAAATGAGTATCTTCTCAGAAAGTTAGTACCAGGATTTAGCAATCTTGATTAAGCAGCTGAAATACCCTCTTCATGACCGTCAGAGCCCACAGCAGCTGTCACTGGCAGCAGAGCCATCAGCTATGTGCAGCGCATGGCACATCTCTAGCCTCATGGGGCCAAAGGCTTCCCCACCTCCAAGTTTTGGAATCTTGTTCAGAGAGTGACTTTCAAATGAGGGTTAGTTAATGCCAGGCTTGGCATGGGACTTGAAAGCAGTACTTTATTTCTCTCAATAACAAGCGGGGCATAACTAAGCAGCTTTCCAGAGCTGCTTGCATGGGGCTAGCCAAACAATGCAAAAAAAAAAAAAAAAAAAGAAATAAAAAACACAGGGCAAAATGAGTCCACAGCACAAAAGTTCAGCCAAACTATTTTGAGGAGGCCCTCTAAACATGCCAAAGAAAAGCCTGCTCTGGCAAGCTACTCAGCAAAAGGAACAAGAAAAAGACTTTATACTGTGACTCTCTTCTAGCTGGACAGCCACTCCCAGCCCTACATCCCTCCCTAGTTTCACCTTTTATCCATACAGACAATGCTTAACCACAGTGCAGAGTCCCCAGTAGTTTCAATGACCATGTTAAAAAAAAAAAAAAAAGAGCCCGGGGTTGTGCACACCCTTAGGCGATTAGAGTATCGGCTTCCATTTTAACATGGCCACTACTCTAGGCACAACGTTCATGTTAGCTAATTTCTCCTTTCGGTCATCCTTCTAGCTTCCCCAGTGAAGTCCCATCTGACCAGCCTCATTCTCCTTCAATCCAGGAAAAATTATATAAGTGGGAGAAGATTTTTCATATTAGTAAATACACTGAACACAAATTTCCCTTGGAGGTTTAAAGAAGGAACAGCAAAAAGCTTTAAACATGCCACGTACAGGATGCTCAGCTTGGAAACTCGGACATTCCAGCTGCACTCCTCTTAACACCTACATAGTAATAAGATCTGTCCCCATTAAGCAGCACAAGGCAACTACATTCAGGAAGACAAATTCTACATGCATTACAACATTAATTACACAAGTCAAGAAATTCCATTAACGCTCCCTTGGAAGTCTTGACAAAATCAGTGCAACTTAGATTCCAAACCAGTACGAATACCTTTGAAAAAAATTACCTCCACACCAAAGGTCATTTAAATATGCACGTGTCCTACATTATTAAAAATGCAAAATTGACATCCTTGAGTGTATTCATTACTGAGTTGATTTCTGCTTCTTGTTTAACTTAGAAAAACAAAAGCAAATGGTTGCAGCTTGATCTGTTTACAACCACACTGTCCTACTTCTTGTTTTTCAAAGTCCTACACAGATACTGTGTTTTTTATTGAAATGCCAGCATTCTTCTGTGGGGTGTTCACTACAAAGTGATTTTTATTTTTTTTAAACAGTCCTGCCTTTAAAGAAACTGATGGAATGGCTCAGAGCAAGAATTCTGCATTTCCTGTGTTTGTACAACTCAGACATAATTTGCCATCAACTCAGGGCGTATCTTGATATGTAATTGAGTTCATCTAATACATCGATGCTGCCAAAAATTGCAGGATTCTCCCTTTTCTCTGCCTCCATTCAAAAATGAAGTCCCATCCCTTTTCTTGTGCCATGACATACCTTGGACTTGTTCCTGAATATTCTTGTATAGCTTTGGAGCTGGACTGGTGCAACAAATGCTCCAAAGAATACTACAGCAAGCATAAAAGATGCATTATGGGGGGTATGCCACATCCTTCTTGGTACCAACAAGCTCTTAAATTGGCACATGCTGTTGTGTATAATTTTG
Organism: Chauna torquata; assembly: GCA_013399475.1. Classification (NCBI taxonomy): domain Eukaryota; kingdom Metazoa; phylum Chordata; class Aves; order Anseriformes; family Anhimidae; genus Chauna; species Chauna torquata. The sequence continues at coordinate 26,940 of VXAL01001923.1, forward strand.
CCATCAAATATACCTAACAGTTTCATTAAAACAAAAGACCAACTTTTTTCTCTGTATATAACTGAACAGCATCTATATGCTTTCATACATGTTATGTATGGAAAGAAATGGCATACTACTTCACTATCTTCTGCAACCAGAAAAAAATTACTCCATAATTTAAGTAGAATATTTAGTTATGGGCTAAGCAGGTAAGACTAAAAAGGGCTTTTTAGTCTGAAAAGTGAAAAACAAAGGCTACAGGTTAAAACCTAGAGCTTCAAGGGTCACAAGCAGCGAGTGCAGCAAAAGCAGTCAAAAGCCTGGGGAGGGAGTCTTTCATGTCCAGAAATAGGTCCGTATTTCTAAGCGGCTGCCTAAATCACAATTCTGTAATTATGACAACTCTGTCCTTCAAAAAGGAACATACAAGAGCTGAGCTTCTGAACCAAAACGGAAGAGAACTTTTACCATAATCTTGAATACATACATATCCTGAGGTCTTAGCAAAAAATAACCCTTTAAAATCTTCTTCTAATTATTAATGAGAACTTAAATCTCTCTTCTTCCACCTTTATTTCCTAAAATATGTTACACTAAACTCAAATAACTAGATGGCTTTTGGCTTTTGTCACAAATGGGGGTGGGCACACTGTTGGAATATTTATTCTCACAATTAGTACATCTGTTTTTCAAAAGGAAAAAGAAAATGACTGTGGATAAACTAACACTGGCCATATTCTCAGAATTGGACTTAAACGGATAAGCCATTTTGTCTGCCAAATACAGTGAACTGAGGAAAAGAATTATTGTGGTGAATCACCCCAATTTTTTATTTTTTTTTTAAATACAAGCAGGCAGTACTTAACCTTCTAACCCAAGGATCAAACCATTACCTTTTTTCCCCAGAACAAGGCCAGCCACAGATAAAAAAGCAAAAGCAGTCCCACACAACCCTAAACCCAGGCTTAGTTCAAGTCTCAAATATTTCAGAATTATATCTATATCAACATATAATTACACACTATACAAAGGTATCGTAAAATCTGATCAAGGTTAACTTACAGACTCTCATCACCCTCAAGCTGAGAAAGTTAAGTTCGTAAAACTTTAAACCAAGAAGTTAACTTCAAGCAAAGCTTATAAATCCTACTTGTTAAATAGGTTAACAACTTATTTTATCAGCTATAAAATATAGCATCTGCTGTTAGTATACTCAACTCATAGGCATTACTACCCTCTTCCCCAATCTCAGCCTTACCACAGAGATAAGAAAATATTACTGTAAAATGAGCAGTGTAAAAAACAGGATAATTATTAGCTTTATTATTTTTTTCATTGCTTTTTACCTGATACAAAACAAAAACTTTTAGTTTTATGTCCTATTTAAATATGACCATATATCCTCTGTCTCCATCCTCAATATTTAAACAAATACATCAGCATGAAACATACTATTAACTCCTAGCCCACACATAATAGACTATTTTCCAGTGTAGAACATACAATATATTAAAGCAACATCCTGAAGCCAGGCATGTAAGTAGCACAAGTGAAAACAAACAAGTTATTCTTTGTTAAATTAAAAGTAATAAAAAAGCAATACAGGCCAATCTCCAACTCTTTAATTTCTGCTTTATATAAGTTGTTTGTTTACCTGCTAATGGCTTGTTCCTCATCTGTTATTCCAGTCTCCCTGAATGCCCTGTTTGATTCCTCCAAACTCAAGGCAATTGCCCTCTGAAGATCATCTTTATCATCTCCAGTGAGATCAATCACATCTGAAAAGCAAAACTATCTTTCTCAAAATTAAAAGTGAAACAGAATGAAAGGCAAGTCTTACTGTAGTGGAGACAGAACCCCCAAGGAGTGCTAAGCTGCATTCAAGTCCATCCCTCTTATGGCCTGCTCTCTTCCAACAACTAACTGTGCTAACTGCTCCCTTCCACCTCGAAGCCAAATAAAACCTCAGTAGCTTGCTCTTGCTAAGATATGACAGCCAACAGTCTTCCTTCCTCCTAATAATCTTAAGTTTCATAAAGTTCTCGGATAAATTTAAATATTATTTCTGAAAGTCCTTTAAAAGCAATGAACTTAAGTATGTTACTTCAGCTACCGTAATCAGTTGCTTCGAGGGTACATGTGGTGAAAACAACCTTCTCTTAAAAATGGTACCTTAACTGAGCATAGTTATTTTTTCCTTCTCATGGAGGAATGTGTGCTGAGTCTTCCCAAAATACAGACAGAAGCCCCAAATTCTACAAATGTTTCTGTACACGAGAACTTTTACACAGTTTCGTTACCTGTGGGAGAGTTCCTTTCTTAACATAATTCTTTTCCATTCTGTCTGTGTATTCATTTTCTGAACATATTTAAATCCAATTTCTGTCTGCTGGAAGTATCCCCACTCAACACGAAAATTAAGAAAGGAAATAGTGCAGTCAAAATAAGGATCCATACTCGGACAAGTGAGGAATGCTGGATGGAACTAGGTAATAAAACAAAAACAACACTATCCTTACTTCCTTTCCAGCCCCGAATATCTAAAGAATCAGATACTAACATCCTCCGCACACCTCTCTGTTTCCTGAATGTGGCAACAGCTTGCTTTCCCCCTCCTGCATAACAAGGACACCGTCACGCTTCCCAGAGCGGTCAGGGCCAACAGGAATGCCTGTCAGCTGTATGAGGCCTTCAGAAAAACCAAGGTCATTGGTCATCATGATTTCAAGGGCCAAAAATCTCATTTTGCAAGTCAGCCAGACAGAAAGAGAGGGGAAGGTGCAAAAGTGGCTTTCAAGTGCAACGGCAGACAGACACGCACACAGAGAGTTGGAACCCTGCCGGTTTCCTTCTCTCCTCAAAGGCCAAAGTTTACCCAAAGAGCTACAAAAGGGATTACTCTCTAGCCTGGGGTTTGAATGTTAGAAGTTAAAAGACTCCAGGTGGAAGAGAAACAGATTCAAAATTGATGACTACTCACAAAAAGAGATGAACTCATTCCCAAGGAGCTTCTCTGTTTAGATTCTGACTTTTCTCCTGGATAGGCTAACCCGCTGTGGAGACAGCTTACACTATTTCCCTGGGCTTACTCATCTCTGATATTTCTCATGCTGAGCTCACGGTACAAAAATCATTGCCATAACTATGTATTAACAGAAAATGGGATGGCTTGTCCTCACAGAAAGCTGAAACTAAAGAGAAGTTGTAAAGGAACTTTTCTGTTAACACCAGCATCTTCAAAAATCATTTTTCAGCTTAGGCCTTTCTTCCCCCAGACAATGCTGGCTGAATATCTATTTCATTTAGTGAGCTTTTAAAGGAACCACTCTAACCTGCAAAGTAAAGTAAACTGTCATAATCTGAAAGTACGAAAAAACACTATGACCACAAAAGCAGCACTTCATAAATCAATTCTTACAGTTTTTACAGTCACCTCAGATATTCCAGTGTGTCAAAAGGACACTTCAGCTCTAGATGCCTGAACTTCTCCTTCAAAAGTACTACAGCAATTACCAGAAACATCAGCAGAGGTCACATCCACGGGAGTTTTGATATATGAGCTGCCATATTGAGAAGAAGGTAATTCAGGCTAAAATAATACCTCAACCTGGGTCACATACAAGCATGGCTTTGTTCTGCAACCCGTGAGCAGGAGCAATGGTAGAAAGGTCAACAGCAATGATAGTATCCTGTTACTGCACATACTACCTATCACACTAAAACACGTTGGTTATGTTGTATTTTCTACCCATTCACAGGTAGCCCCACGCAAACACCTCCTCTCCACTGGACCTGTTTTTCTGAAAATAATCATAGTGGTCAAAACTGAACATGAAATAAGCTTCTATCCATTAGCCACGCATGCTGATGGTGAAGTATGAGATTACTCTGATTGTTTACTTACAGAGGGGAAGATTCCTACAGCTAGTCTCTTTTAAAGCTAGAGTGATGGAACTCTTATACAATGATAAAGAAGAAAGTTAGATGGGGGGTATTTTCCAGAAAAGAACTTATAACCTACTTGAAAATTTTGTGGTGAACAAAAGCTCCAAATGTTATAAAAACTGACACAAAAATCTATCAAAGTCAAAATCCAACTCACACTTTTATTAAGTTATTCAATTTCTTCGCACCTCCCCAGCTCCTTAATCTTTATCAATCTATACCACCACCCTATGCGTTCAGAACTTTATTACCATTCATATTACCAGTGATTACATTTTAATTTTAAAGCTCCAAATCCTTGACTTCCACTTCCCTTCAGAAAGCAAATCAACAGAATAGTTTCCTTTGGCGTGCATGGATTGGAGCAGGCATTGAAGGATTCTCTTTAGAAATGTTGGTTTTGCATACACCTTGTTCCTGATTTGCACCAAAAAAAAGACAATACAGTGAAGACCTGCTGCCGGATACTACTGCCACATGTGATCAGTGCAATTAACGTATGTCGCACAGGATTTACCTACCATAACTCATGCCCAGAAAAATAAACTTCTAAATATCTAACAATCCATGGTAACGTTACCACTGCATGTAAGCTCTTAGTTTGTAGTGAATGTAAAATAAAATGCTTTGGGGATTTAAGCTAATGTATTTTAGCTTGTTTGCTGTACTTGAAGCATGTCTAAGATCTTTTTCAGCATCTCAGCTGACACAGTAACTCTTTAAACTGCAACAGCTCCGGTATGACTAGAATCATACTAACTTCTTCACCGAGCGTAAGAGATCTCTACAGAAGTCATAACAGAAGGTGAACAGTCTGAGACTAAACTCCTCTTTTAATAAAAATAAATCATATTTTAAAAACAGCTTACATATCTGCACAGTTTGCATCCCTGTCAGCTGGTTATAGATTATATAAATATACTTGTAATACCTGAAATTCATTTTCGTTTGTTGTTGTTTTGTTTTAACAGTCTCATGTTTTGTAAATTCTTACACAAGGAATTTTTAGTGAAAAGATGTCCAATTTTCAGCAGTTAACCTATGTATATAATTATTTCACCTCCTTATAATTAACTCAATCTTAACCTGTATTTAAAACACTTCACTTTAAGTGTGCAGTGTTAATGCAAACCTATGACAGGATTTATTCTATAAAAATTAGTAGTGGAATTCATTCATGAACCTGTTCTACTGAAGCTTCCTATCTGACCAACTGATTTCTACATTCAAGGAGTGAGCTTGAAAAAAGCTGATTTCTACCCAAACTATTTATCAGATATACATGCGAGTTTCCTGCTATAGGCCTGAAGGATGTATTTCATAAAAGTATAAAGAAAAATGCCACTTCTTCAAATTTATAGTCATCTGGCTTTTAACCTGATTTTGCTATACACCTCTTATTTAGGCCAAAGAACACTTTAGTTCCCAGTGGCTTATGCTCGTAAATGAACGTTTTATTGTAAATCACCATCTTCAAAAATGCATGTTCTTAACTAAGCCATGACTACAAAGCAAACAAAAAGAGTTTGCTTCTGAAAACAATCTTTATGAAAGGAAAAACTGCTCACCAAAACAGCTTGGCTTAGTGCATTTATGATGTTTATTGAAACAAAATTAACACGCAGAAATAAGCTGTTTTACTAAGAGGTATTGTTGTTTCACAACATTATTATATAATAATGTGCACTTCTGATAACATAAGGTCCAGAGAGTCCGATATCATTTGTAATTATATAAAGCAATTTTTAGTTGTATGTTGAAATTTGTGACAAATATACTAGTATATATAGTAAATGCACATATATATACATCCATGTATCTTCTTTCTTTTCTTAAAAACCTTCTTATCAATCTGCTTACTTAAGAAGTTTCTACCATCATTTAAATAAATGCTTCTTACTTGGTACTTGCCTAGGTCATTAAAATAATTACTGTCTTATCAACTTGTTACTTGTACCAGGAGAAGGCAGAGAGTAAAAACTTCAAACTTAGGTAGGCTGGGAAACTCAGCATAAGCGACAGATCTGGAGTAGCAATTAAACATAGGGACAGGCAATAAACAACCATGGTGATGCAACTGCTGGCACAGGGAGAGGAAAATGAAGGGGCAGGCCTGATGGGTTCAACAGATAGGTGCCAAGTATGGAAATCCAGCAGCAAGACTCCAAATTCAACACACCAATGTTATAAGAAGAAAAAAAAAAACCAAGAAGTTGAGATTATTTTATTTATGACAAGCAGAGCTAAGCAAGATGCTGTAATTCTTCGGTCTACTCCACGATGTTGAACATCATAAAGGAATTTAATAGGTTGTATAAGCCAATTTCAGTTAAAAGTGGAAGGGGAAAGAACACACAGCATACCAGCAGGTGCTTAGCCAACCCAAAAAGCTCTGATGAAACCTGCCTATTAATAAAATAGCTAGCAAACGTGAGCCACCACCATCTCACAGGAACTTCCTCATCACAGCTGCTCCTTCCATGCATACTATCTAAGGACGATAGCTTGTTGAACTGATGATTCTCACACTGGCAGGGATGGGAAGGAGAGATGTAGGCATAGAACAAAGGAACAAGTGAATAAGTAAGATGAAAGGAGTGCCTCAAGGTACAAGACTCCTGACATTTTAAAGCAGGGACCCTGCCATTCCAAGCTGGAGACGCTCTGAGGAACCTGGATGAGAGAAGACACAAATAATCCCTGAAATAGAAGGAAGTATCATGAAGATGCATAGTGCATTCCAAGTTGGGTAAGGTGACAGAAGAAACTAGTGTCAAATTCTGCTCACAGAAACAATAAAATGCATGGCTACAGAATGGGGCTGACTAGGATTCATGCCAAGAAGGACCTAGGAGCTACAGCTGATCTACGTTCAACTTGCAATTCACATCATCACAGTGTTGAAGAAACTATGAAGTGTTGCATGAGGTATAGCAACAGAATACTATACAGACACAGAGAGATTAGTCCATTTTTCTTAAGAACTCAGCTGCAGTCTTGGTTCTTGTTTTGAATGCTGTAGATCAAGAAAAACACAGAACAACTAGAGAGGATTCAGAAGAGAGGGAAAAAAAACCACCAGGTATAGAAAATGCAGCCAAAGACTTGGAAAGAATCTGGGCTGTTTTTTCTTGAACTGAGAAAACTCTGAGGGGATATCACGATACTCCATGTTCAGACATGCAACGTTTTAGCTAAGACAAAAGGAATGAACTGTACTGACCTCCACAGGGGATATCACAAAGAGTAAAGGGCTTAACCTGAAGCAAGAGGAGTTTAAGAAAGACATTAGGAGTCAATAAGTAAGGTCAGTGAAACACTAAAACAAGCTGTTCTATAAACTTTTCAGTGTCTCTAGAACAGAAGATTGTTAAGAAATAGGTTATATAAACATTGCTTAGGGAGGTTGTAGGTGCAGTTAAGAATGCCTTGTTGGAAGGGGTTCGTTGAATGCCTTTTTGAAATCTCTGCAAATGATTCAAACTCTAGGAACATGAAGCAGGTCACCAGAAGAAATGAATTCTACAACCCTCTAGTTGGTTTGTGTGTGGCATGTTATAGTTACATTGTACTTATGCATGTCCTTATAAAAGGACTTCAAATCTTTTGTCTTGGCTGCGGCATGTGTGTTTGTGAAGACTTATAATTCAGTTTTTGTCACAAAAAATTCTTGAGTTTTCAAAAGAAGGGTGGGAGAGAATTTGTCTTGACAGCTATTTCATTTGAAGACAATAATTCTTCTGAAACACGTCTTCTCTTTATTCTGCTGCTTCCTTTAACCCTGGGTTCTGCAAGTTTCTCAAATAATGAGAAGGAAAATGGATATATGCTTGGCAATGCAATAGTTCTGCTGTGCAGCCATAGATGAAAATACATTGAACTACGGCAAATTTAAAAATCTCTTGATATCTAGACATATCAAGAAACTGAAAATATTGGAAAGTACTACTTCACTACTACTCTTTTGTTTCGCTTTAAATACAGTGCCTAGGATTTATGCAACTAAGCAGAACATTAAAGTGATCTTAGATTAAAAGGTGTTCACTTGTACATTGCAACACTTAAGCACTTTCTGCCCTCTAACGGATTGCATCATGAGAAAAGGGTAATACCACCTTTGCAAAGGGATCAAATAAAGCATGCATCACATGACATGAAAACGCTGCACTTACACGTGCTTGCACATACTGTTTTGAAGAGGCAAAACGGCAAGTATCATGAAAAACACTGCAAGTCAGTCTTTGATTTTAAAGAAAGACTAAATCTTTACGCAAACTCTGTTATAGTTTTTGCAACTGCTGAAATGTCACATTTGCTAATAACAGAAAACAGGTTTCTTTATACCTAACATACTGAATGCAACTTAAATGCTCAAACAGTTGAATGACCACTGTCAGTTTTGGAAGAGCCAATGCATCACAATCCAGGCTGATTGTTAAGGTATGATTTTCTCTTATATAAACTTTTATTTTACCCCTCAACTAAGTAACCATTTCAAGGAAATGTCATCAGTCAAGCCCACAGAATACATTAGATATACCTTTACGCAGGGCATACATTCAAAAGCCTTCATAAGTGGCTGGAGGGGTTGTTTTTTTTGTTTTGTTTTTCGTTTGCTTTTGCTTTGTTTTGTTTTTTTTTGTGGTATAAAAGACAGTTGTTCTGATATTAATCTGTTACTGTATCATCCTCAGTTTGAATGACCTGACATGGTGGGACTGCAAACCTAGGTGACTCAACTTTGTAAGTTCCAAATGCACACGCATAGTTAAGCAATAAGGAACAATAAGGGTGAGTTTTGATTATCTTCATGCAATTATACTTATGTGCAATAGTAAAAGAGAGTCAAATTTGAAAGGCAAGATACTGCCAGCAACTCCACATAGTTGCTAAGAAGTGGTAATAGCATTCTTTTTAGAAGGACGAGTTGATGGCTGAAGCTGTCATTCCTGAATGTTTTCCCATCTATACTATCCTTCCACTCTCTTCTCCCAAATCATCCACTGTCTCCCTAACACGGCAGAACCTACCAATGTAGGGCCCTGAAACTTGTCCACGTTAAATGTATTGCATTTTTTAAATTCATAATCAAAATAATTGCAGACAAGCAAGTCACAATGACAGAACTGCAGATTTCTGCAAGAAGCATTTACTAGAACTACAGATGTGGGCAGGGGGCTCTATGATCAGGTTGGTTTAGACTTTCACTCTGTTGCAGATATTTATTTCATAACTTAATATAGAAGTTATGAAATAACTTGTTTTCAGTCCAACTGAAACTGCAAAGGCAAAGGGCTCTCATCTTTGTTGCCAGTGAGGACCTGAGCAGACACTAAAGATGTCAAGAACATGTCTGCTTTTTCAACAACAGTTGGCACTTCTTGACTACTGACTTGCAGTGCTATATAATTGTAAAGAATTTAGTCTGCTTTCAGCCCTCTAGAAAAGAGAAGATCCTGAAATCCAGCTTGGAATCTGCAACTAAAGATTTACTCTTTTCATTTTCACCATCGGTCATGGTTAACATTGACTTTGCAGGCTTGACTCTTCTCTCTCTTATATCCCTTGCCACCTCATATCTTCAATAAGGTTGCATAGCACATTAAGTGATTCCAAAACTAAACACTTCTATTAGTGGGATTAATATAATAAATCTAATAAAACACAGACTGCAAGTGAATCCAGCTTAGTATTCCACTGCCATAGTAGATCCATTACTGGATACCACAACAATAGTGGTAAGTTTGTAGAAAGCAGTTCCCACTTACTCAATGCCGATTTTTGGTCACAAAATTAAGTAGATGTGGGGTTTTGTGTGTGTTTTCTTTCTAAAGATGAGAGAATAATACAACTTCCTGTAGTTTCCTAAATGCATTTTATACAGAGATGCTAGTAATAATAGATGATAGTAATACAGAGATGCTAGTAATGCTAGTAAAAAAAAAAATAATAATATAATAGATGCTACCATAAATATATTTAAAGGTAATACTTAAAGATAGCTCAAACTGAAAAACAAAACAAAACAAAAAGTTGAAATAAGGAAAGAAAGAACAAGTAATAGTCTAAAAATCATTAAGTAAGAATTAACAGTCATCTTACAGGCAAGTTTTTAGTTTCCTTGCCTTTAAAACTAAACTTATGAAAAGGAAAAATACTTACTCGTGTCTGCCTGGCTGCCCACACTGATGTATCTGTCATTTCCAGGAAGTGCTGTCTGATAGTAAGTTGCCTCCTCTTGCTGGGGGACCTTGGCATTCTTCGCAGTGAGGAAAGCCACAGCCAACTCCAAATTACCATTGCTGTCCTTTAACCGTCAAAAAACAAACAAACAAGCAAAAGAAAAGAAAAAAAGAAGAAGTGAGAGTTCCCCCACTCTTTTTTGTTTGTTTTTTTTCTTCTTTCTTGTCAACAGTAAAGGACAACATTACAAGCAACTAACTTATAAGATCAACAACATACCATATTTTCAGGTGAAATACTGGTAAGAAAAGAAAGTTTCCAAGCTTGTGTGTTCTGCATATTTCACTATTTCTAACCAAAATAAAGGTAAAACAGCTTATAAAAATTTTATTTGGTAGAACTACACCTATGACAGAAAAAAAAAAAGATATGGTAGTGTAGATCAATCTGTCGACTTCCATAATGACCACACTTTCACAGACTTCAACAGCAGTTAACTATATTCTTCCAAAAATCTACCATTTCATTTTTAAGGCCAGAAATATTGGCTTTTGAATGGCAGTTGCATACATGACTTAAGCTGAATCAGAAGCAATAACTATATACATGTTTTAAATTGACTAAATGCTCATTTACCATTTATAAATGGCTAAAAAGCTCTGCTTGTGGGAGACAGTGGATTTTTATTTATATCTATTTGGGGAAACAGAACATAGAGAAACCTGCTGTTCTTTAACTTGCATCAAAACTCTCTTGTGCTGTGAAAGAATTTATGATGGTGGCAGAAGCAAGGAAACAATGCCAAATTAGCAAAGGCTGACAAGTTCAGGAAGAGTTCTCTGTTCTGCACACTGAGCAGGACCTGTCCATGCTAGAAAACTTTGCTACACCTTGATAAGAAACCAATTAAACAGTTTAACTCGTCAGGTGTCAGCCAGCTGTACTAGCATCAAAGTATCTCAAAGCACTTTAGCCAAAGGTTGCCTTTCAGGCAAGTCATACCATTCCTGTCTTTTCATGTTTGATCACCAGATTAATTTTTATCTTGGTATCAAAACAGCTCAAGCTTCCTTCTAAAGTGAACAAGCCATCATTAATAGTTTTTGTTGTTGTTGTTGTTTGTTTGTTTTTTCCCTAAAATACATCTAAAAATAATTCAAGCTGGGGAAGGAAGGAAGGCAAGACGAGTAAGAAAGGATGGGGTTTTATGGCTTTCACAGTCAGTTAATGACACGATGTATACATTTAGCTACAAGTCAGACACTTGCTAACATCCATCTTACCTTCAGTGCCTGTTGTAGTACCTGGATGTCATTGATACCAGTGATCTCCCTCAGCTGATTCAAAAATGTTTGCTGGTGCTAAAAACAAAAACAGATGAAAGCTAAGGTAAGAGCCAAATAACAGCAAAACCACTGTTACTGATGAGTTTGCTTCTCCACAAACATTAAAAATATCTCTGTATAAGCTGTATGTACCACAACCAGGGAGAGCCTTTATTATTCAAGTTTGTTTTAGTTTCTGCAACTTGAGCACTTTTAATTCTCAAATTTAATGGTTTTTTTTTGTTTGTTTTTACAAAAAAACTATGAGTGAGCTTATGCAACATGGGTGTAAGGAGCCTATATAAAGCCACCGTTAGCCCTCCTAAATAAACAAAACGCTAACTTGGTCTTCAAAGACAGTAGGGGAAGTAGTTTACTGAACTCCGGTCAAAACCAATTTATGCAGCTCCCACTTACTCTCAACCCCGGTATTTCCTTAACATACACAACTCCCAGCCATTCAAACCTCAAAGCTCAGAAAGTCATCTTTACTGAACATCTATGTGTTTTAGAAGAAATACTATTAAAAGTATTGCTTTTTAAGAAAAAGACTAAAGCAAAACATTAGGAATCAGTCTTAAACACCTTCCTAGACCAGTTGAAACCAACTCTCACAAATCAAAAATCAGTGTCCATAGCTAAGCTTCAAGTAATGCTTGTAGTTAAAAAAAAATAAGAGGTTATACATCTCTTAAACATTAACTTCATAAGAATTGAGGCTTTTTTTTTTTTTTAAATAAAAGTCTGTTCCCATCCATGTTTACAGCCAACAGCTGACTCCCTCCACTCATGTTCAGATATCACATCACGGAAGCAAAAATAGGCACTAGGCTGGGATAATCCTTGAACTTCACTTAAACATTAAAACCATCCTAACAATTAAACCCATGAAAACACAGAAGACTGACCATTGTTCCAAACTAAACAATTAAATTCTTCCTTTGGAAGATGGGAAATGGAGAAAAGCTTGGTGGTATTTGCAAGTGGTTTTTCTTTTTTTTGTTTGCCCACCACATCCTGAAGTCAAAACAATTTCATCTATAAAAGAGAAGATTTTGTAAAATACAGGGTTTTGTTTGCTCAACAAAAAGCATATTTCCTATCAGTGACTCTCCAAATTCCACTAAAAAAATAACAGTAATTGTCTTGCAACCACTTCTAAAATACTTCTTTTTAAACTGAGTTATTTGGAATCAAATATTCAAATAGCCTTATTCTCTCCCTATCACAGCTTTGTATAGAGGAGGAAATTAAGACCTGCATGAATGCTGAATCCCCCAGTGTGAAATTAACCTGGCAGGCACTACTTCATGCCCTAATAAGTTGAAATAGAAGGCGTATAGTTCAGGATGTTTATGAATTACATACACAATCTTCCCTTCATTTATGATCCTAAGGGACACTGCTAACAACCCAATTTGCTTTTCTTCTTTTCCTTTTAAAAGCCCTGCTACTGGCGCAAGAAAAGCAAAGTGAGGCAGGCAAACAAACTCCCACTCTATCCCTGTCCCCCTGCCCCCTCATTTGTTTACTCCATGCATTTCGCAGCACTGTACAAAGGCAGCACTTGTCTCCCCTACAAAGCTGCTTTCCTGCCCGTGAATCTGGCAAGAAGCAAAGACAAAAAATAAAAAAAAAGAAATTAAAAAAAAAAGGATATTTGGAAAAAGTAATTACAACAGCATTAAAACTGGCAGGAGCAATTCAAGGGCAGTGCACAGCAGCAGAACTGATTTCTTTATAACAAATTTCTGTACCTTCCACAATATATACAACACTTGGAAAGGCTGAGAAAGAGGACTGCAGGATATTCACTGTTCACAGAGACTGGGAAAAGGCAGAAGAGACGGTTTACCAACAAACAATCTCTTAGCAGTTCAAAACATAGGCTGTTAATTTATGAGCACGGCTGTGCCATTTAAACCCAGACATCTGTAGTTTACTTCCAGATTTCAGTATTCTGGTGCAAAGCTGTGGTTCGAGGTCCCCTTCCCAAGGACAGACAATTCATGGATCACAACCAGGCCCCGAGATGCTCTTCCTAATCATATATATTAAAGGTCAAAAGTTTAGGCACTCAGCTCCACAATTTCTGGTTGGTAATTAAGTGAACAACACAGAGAATCCATAAGCATCCGAGTTACACATGATGGAAATTAAGAGGAAAATTAATAGTTACCCTGATTACCTTACAGGGAGTTAAACTGCGCTGGAGCCACAGACACCTGATTTAGACATTTCTGGCTTTTAACGTAAATGTGGACAAGCTGCCATTAATTTCTAATTGAGTTATTTCAAATCACACAGAAGTTTAAGAATAACAATGCATATCACTTCCTGGAAGAAGAGGAAAAAAATAAAAATTAAACTGAAAAAAAATTTTAAGTATAATTTAAATTGCTTCTACCTCATCAATGTTTTATGTTCATACCTGCTTAACACAGAAACTAACAGGTCTTCAGAAACAATTCTGAAACTGCATAAGGCAGCTGAAAATTCCTTATCATTGCATCAGACTGGTGGTCTTCTCTTCCATGCACTCACTATTCTCCCCTCGTCCTCTCAGATCTGACATAACTGCACCATATTGCTGGGTACAGATCTTTCCTGCAACTGCATCTTTAACTTCATCATTATTCTCATTTACTGTTATACTGATGATATGTTAGCACCCACCGAATTATATTAATACAGGTGATCCTGTTCCTTCTCATTACAAAGGACAGTACAGACAATTACTATCTATGAATAACAATCAGACCCTTTCCTCATTCATCAGAGGACGAGATCAAATTTTCTTTTTGCTTTTCTTTGCACATAAGAAACTTAAGAAACACAATTGTAACCATACTCAGAGATCTGATATTACACATTTTAATTTAGTGCATCTGTAGTAGACTGCCAAAGTCAAAATGGGTGAAGATTATTTGCTTTGAATTATATTCCTTTAGAACATACTATTATGGCATATAGGATGATTTTAAAAAAATATATTTTACTACTACCCACGTCTGAAGTTTGGAGATCAATTTCTACTGCAACTGCTAAATGATTTAGGTCTCCTCGGTACCACAGCTGTTACTTGGGGCAGAGCTCCTCATACAAACTCAGCCATCCTCCTTACTCCTATTAATGCTCCTTCTCGCTATATCTGCACTAGAACCTTTACTATTCCTGGAGTTTGGGCTAATTTGAGTCAAAGTGACTGCAGCATATAAAGCCTAAAATGTCCATGAACACTACTGTAGATATTCTAAACAGTTGTGATCATCATTCACTGAAAGGCTTACCAAAACCACCCAAAACCTCAGAGGTCATGCTACAGTAAAGCACAGCTAAATAAATGAAGGCAGCAGCATATAAACATTTACAGGTGTCTGAAGCATCTACACTAATATATGTTAATGAAATCAGGTCAGTGAGGGAGATTCAGTACACAACTAGCAGCCTTAAAATAAATAAGTTGCTTTCTTTTTTCAAGAAAGGTCTTCCCTGACTCTGTATTCTCTCCAACCTTGCATTAGTAGAGGTTTAAATTCTGGATCAGAACTTACTGCACTTCAACTCAATTTAAAAACCAACCTCCTTCTTCAAACACAGATCCAACAGATTATTCCAACAGAGCCAGATGCAACTACCGCTGCTGAGAAATCTGCTTCCGTTCTTTCAGCTCTTATTTGCCTACACCCACTTCTGCTTGCCACCCTCTCCCCTGGAGTTTCAAGTTCACGTGACATAGTAATATATAGTGCCACAGTTTATCTACAGCACAGATCCTGAAGTTTAGTAAGTAAAAACTCCACATATATCCACAGTGTACAAGTACCACTGCACGTGTTACGTTGTACATGCATGCATATATAATACATGTAAACACACACTCCAAGTAGTCTGAATTGCTTTTGACTAAGAGCTCTAAGAAGGCTCCAGGATGTGGTCTATGGCACCAGACTCAGCTGGTGCAAGTGCTACAGGGTAACCCAAATCCTTGGCCAGAAAAAGGAGATGATGGCCAATGAAGGTCCATTGATGCTATCGCTGCCGAGTCCCAGCTGCTCGTACCCCTCCGTCCCATCACGTAATGCAGCAGTCAGTTCCCCAGGGCTTTCTTACACGAGCTATTCCCAGCCTTCCCCCTTCCTCTGCCTCTCTGAGGTATGTGGTATGTATCTCAGGGCTTTCAGCTCTTGGAAGATTTTAACTAACAGGAAATTCTCCCATTTTCCTGGACAAACGCCAGTTTTGTATATTAGGAATGCATGCCCTTATTTCCAATTCTTTCCTTTTTCAGCCATCCCTCCCTTCCTCTCAGGAAATGCCCAATTAAGATTATCTGGTTTATAACCTCACACAATAGCACATTCAGTAGCTGCACCAGTGCTAGTGAAGCAGAAAAGGATCTATACTATTATCTGCTTAGGAAGACACTGTGCCCAAATTAGTTCCACAACAGTACTGTAAACTCTGATAACTTTGTAATGCTTTTTTGGATAAGGAAAATCTCATAAATTGACTAATTCTGAATTCTACTGGAGATAAATTTGGGGAAAAAAAGCCACTTTTTGATCTGTTTATTTTCTCATCTCTGTAATTTCTAAAGAAGTACATGTAAGCTTTGGCTTTATTCATGGCAACATCCAAATATTCGTATTTGCAACACAAGCATTTTAAAACTCAGAAAATAAAACAACCCTCACCAGTTTCCAAGCACAGAAGTCACATGTTTAGTAACAAATGAGATGGTCCAGCGATCACTAGGAGAAAACAGGGTCCGCTGCCTCACTACATAAGCCATTTAAAGAACAGTACATAACAAAAGCAAACTACAGGAATCCCTTCCTTCTCAAGGGATGAATACTTGTACCAGTGACAAAAAAAAAAAAAAAGGATAAATGCCACGAACAGCATCTCAACTCATTTCCTTCACACAAAACCTGCTTACCTTACTTTTCGAAGCAGCACTGATCTGAAAGAGCTATTTGCTTGAGAAAAACCCGAGCGACATTGCAGAAGCTATTTTATGCTATAGACTGTTCTAATGTGACCTGAGCTGAAGAGGACCTGCAAATGGTGCTGACTGCAGACAAGTAGCTAAGAAGCTAGTTTCATCATATGATGTTGCTATAATGGGAAGAATACTGAGAGATGAGAGGAATGCAATCCTCTAGATGAAGGCTTTCAGTTTCTGCTAAAAACAAATACAAAATAGGAAACTTGAAAAAAGATGAGCATACCAAGGACCCTCAATTACTACTGTGAACGTCATTTTCTGCCACATTACCATATCTCCCGGCAACAGTTAAAAGGCCCACATATGGTGCTGGGCGTTATGACTTCCAGCAACACAGATACGTTAACCATCATCTAAACAAGCTATTGGTCAAGTTCCATATAGGCAAATAAAAACTGGCTCCTTCCATGAAGAAACGAAGTTTCACCACTGGGATAACACACAGCCAACTCCAGAACGCACTGCTGCATGTCTTTGCTCCTACCATCTCTGTCCTGCAGGTTTTTCGTTCTCCATGTGCGTACACAGAACAAACATACACGCATAAATATATAGATTTAAAAGTCTGCATATGCATACACAAATTTAAAAATGCAGTATTTTCCTAGTGCAAAGACAAAGTTAAATCCTTGTACTGGCATTGACCTGTTAATTCTTACAGCACCTTCCTAAAGCACAGTGGAATTAGGTTCCCCTGCCTGATATCTACTAACTGGGTTGCCTTTTGTTCAGTTATGAAAAGAGAAACCTCTTACATGACATTGTATCCACTAAGCAGGCAAAAGTACCATTTTATTTTTATACACACACAAACGCAAAATGCACCCCAGCTTTGGCTTGGAAAAAAGTCACCTGTGGAGAGAAAAGGATGTGCACAGAGACTGCAAATTTTCAGTCTGTGACTGCTCTGCTAAGGCTGCCAGAACCACCAGTTACAGCAGCAGCTTGTGCAAAGCAGGCAGTCATCCACCTGGTGCGGGGCTGAGATCAAACTTACCTCAAGGAAGCGAGGGCACACCCTAATGCAGTAACTTTCAACCAACCACAGCCTGGATCAGATAAAAGTTTAATGGGGGAAAAGGCTTGAGTGCATTACTTACGTACATACAGTCCTCCCTGAAAAATTAAAGGCAGGATCCCCTTTAACCGTAGTGTTATATAGCCTATATTCATCACAAGACTACACTCTGAATGCTCACCACATTTCTACGGTTTCCATGAACAATAACAAAGCTGTACCACTTCAACCGAAAATACTTTAACAAGTGACTTTGCAATGAATTTCAGCATTTGACTTTTAAAGATTCCACGCAACACAGAGCACACATTCATGTAAATATTCGCTGTTCTGAGCCTCATGTACGTGTCCAACAAAAATCCCATTTACTCTTCTTAATATATCTATTTTAGTTCAAGATATCTAATATTTACATTTTTAAATGAGATTTTAAAGAGATGCTTGAGGAGTTGGTTTGTATTTACTAACATTAAACGTATGGCAAACCTGGCTCAGATAGTTACACACACTCACAAAACAACAAAAGTTAAATGTGAGCCAAATCATCACCTACATTCAGAGCATTCAGAAAGCAACAGAAACATGTTTTCTTAAACGTGTGTAGTGGATTTTGTATCATTTCATCTCAAGCTGCAGAACTACTAAAACTCAGCTCTAGATTCCAGCTCAACTGCCCTACCATTTTATTACCTGGATTACAACTAAATAAGCTAAATTTACATTACCAACAGATTATTTTCCCCAGTAAAAAAAATAAATAAATAAAAATAAATAAGTCAGTGGCTGAAGGCATTAGGAGTAGTCATTATGAAGATAAAGCAAGCACAAAGACTAGGAAGGAAGCAAAGCCGTTTAAAACTAGCTTACAAGAATAGGATAATAAATGGTGTGATTTACCACAACAAAAATGTGAACTGGCTCAAAAATCACGCAATTTCCATCAAAGCACCACAGTTTAAAATTAATGCTCCAAATGAAAAAAAAAAAAAAGAAAAAAGAAAAAAACAGCAAAAATGTAACTGAAGTTCTGTCTTAAAATTAGTCCGGGAACTGGTTTATAAACATTGTTGCTTGAATGAAGAAGTATGCAAGGAATTGCTTATTTCCACATTTCTAATTCTTACTGATAACTATTCCTAAACCAGCTTCAGTAACAGGCTTATAATCAAGAACAGATAGCATTCTTAGTACTACACTGAAAACATAAAAGGCATCAGAAACGAAATCATTGAGAGTTTTGAGGTCTGTGTGTTTTAAACCACCATCATGATTTTTCACACCTAGCTCTGCACAACAGAAAGAATTTCCCAACAAAACAGTGTCAAGCTAGGGTTTTATTGCTTGTCACTCTGCTGTTATCGTACTAATATCGACTCTAAAAATTAACTAATGTAACACCAATGAGATCTTTAGACTCATTTAACCAGGTGTAAATTAAATTTCAAGTTGTAGTTGATCAAATGGACGTGAAAGTTTGCTTCTTTACAAAAATTGCTTTTGATTCTTACACACTCCAATAACTGTGACAATAACTAGCAAAAAACCTCTCTATTCTCATCCAAATCTGATGGGTTATCAGAGTTACTGGTGGTGGTGGTGGGTCTTTTGAAGTACAAATACACATTATCTGCAAACTACGTGCAAAATTCAGAAGAATTCCTCTGGGAACCCAGCTACAGACAACTGCTGTGCAATGCCACATCCCGATGGCATGCCTGAACCTCAGTTCACGTCCCCATCCCACATTGACGTGCAGACTATGGCATCAAGAGAGCTGCCAACAGTATGCAAAAGCCACAGCAAATTAAAACCAATGGGCTCAATGACATGCGATGTACAGATAGAAAGGAGAAGGAGGATAGAGGGTGACATACACAGTCAACTCTTCATACAGATTTTAATTGCGATTATTATTATTACAATGACTCCTGGCCATTTTCTGTTGCAAAAGGTTCTTTTTTATTTTTTTTCTTCCATTCACAGACATTTACCATCATGCCTAAACATTAACTTTTACAGAGCCTGTATCTCAGTGACAGTGCATGGGCAGACATTCTCCTCACATGAAAAACTATTGCCCAGGATATCATAATTTCACCATATCAACTATTACAAATATCCATTTGAATGCGCAAAGAATTCATGAAATCTTGTCTTTCTGAAGTGTAAACCAGTGCTGCATAGATCCGTATTTTCAGCTTCTTGCTCTGAGATGTTTTTCTCTGCATCCCAACCACAGTTTAACCCCCCCATGCCAACCACAAGCTATTCTGGCTTACGTCTGCACAGTCCTCTCAACCCCCATGTATTAACCATTTGTCACTGAAAGGCTAAGACCTACCTCTCAACTCAAGGTGGCAGTTCTGCTGGACCATTCAAGTGGTAAGGGTTTTTTTTTAAATGATTTTTTTCCTAGACAACTGTCACAATTTCACACCCTGCTCTGCACAATAAGGAAGAGTTCCCAATGAAACAACATCAGGCTACTCCTTGCCTGTCACTCTGCCATTCCAATAATGACAACAACTACTCTAGGAATAAACAGACTCTGGAAGCTGTGAGTGTGCTCAAACCAGCAGGATCCCAGTCTCTGCAATACCTGCAAATAACAAAGTCTAAAGGCTCTGTCAGACCACAAGCCGTTTCTGAACGGGCAGCTGTGCTTCCCAGGTTGTAGTTCCCTGTCAGCGTCAGCCCACGCGGATGCAGCCAGGTGCCATCCTCTCCTCCCTTTCGGCCAGCGCTGCCACTTGCCCAAACCTCTGGCAGGCCAGCCCAGGCTCTCGCTACACCAGCAGAAAGCTGTTCGTTGTTTTTAATTAATTTCCTGCTGACTTAGTGAGAACTAGAGCTGGTGCAAGGGAGAGGACAAGACCAAGGCTGTGCCTATTTAGGCTAGATTAAACTGTTGCGGAACAGCAGCTTTATGAGAACGAAACGTTTCTTTGCCTTTATTTTAATCCTAGTTTTAGTTGAGTGAGAGAAACTGAGGGGAAAAAGAAAGGTCTCTTGCAATCTTTGTCCTACTTGGGCACTGCTGCAGAAAACTTACTCCGACAAAAGATGAACATAAAATTAACACAGTAACAGAGACTTGCAGTGATCTAACACTCCTGATGTAGCTATATCGTACAAATCTGCACAGCAGGCAAATACACACACCAAGACCTGTTCCTGCACATACTGAAACTGCGTGCTGCCCTCCACTCTGTGGCTCAGGTATTCCAGTCCAGGAAGGTCACTTTGACTGCAGCTGTTAATGACAAACATCAAAGGGTCCACCTCACCTCTTTCAGAATAGGACAGCATGAAAACCCTAACTAAAAGTCAAATTGCACTTTTTAAGACTGGTCTTTATTACAAACAGTGCACAGTATCCAATAGCAGGGAGATATTTGGGCAAAGTGATTTCAACCACCTGATCTGAAATAAAAAAAAAAAAAAAACACCACTCAACAGGAAGCCTCTCATTAAAGGATTTTCCATTCAGTACGATTTAAAAACAAGTTGCCAACCTGATCTCCTGAAGAAGCAGGCTTTGTGGCCCCAGCATCCCTGCCCCTGGAGAGCAGCAGCCACAGGTGCAGGGGCAGGACGTGGGGTGGCCGGGCCAGCCGGCAGGGCTTGCCGCTCCCCAGGGCACTGCTGGGAGGTGGCCTGGAACGTGGCCGCTCCTGCTGTGGCCTGAATGGGTCTCTTTCCCTGCAGCTTCTCGCGGGGGTTGCGTTATCAAACGGGAGCCCATCGGGAAAGCGATGCACCATTGTTTGCAGCACTCAGGAGAATGATTTCATAGCTTAGCTTGCCCACACTACTCATTTTATAAGAAATCCTGAAGAGACACACCTTGTTAGCTTGAGGGGGTAAAAATAAATAAGTTCTGCAGCAGAACAAGACTATCGATAACACAAAGTCACCCAAGGCCCGAGGCAGTACCCGAGAGGTGGCCCGCAAGGCTGTGGCCTGCCCACAGCTCCGCCTTCTCCCGCAGGAGAGCCCTTCCGAAGCCGGGCACCAGGAAGCCCCGGCAGGCGATGCGACATGCGCCCGGCCTGCGAAGGCCAGCGAGCAGCTTCCGCTTGCGTTAGGGAAGAGTCACCTGAACAGATGCAGGTGACGCTGGAACTCAGGCGAGCCTGAAACACTACGGCATTTAACGAGGTGTTGAGATTTGTGGATCAGCATAGAATTATACCACTCCACAATGCAAGAAATAGTAGGTTTAGCACTGCTCTCCACAGGGGACAGTTGATACTTTCTGGGCTGGTTTATTTCAAGGAGAAAGAAAAAAAAAAATCTGAAGAAAAAATTTTTTCTTTTAAAGTGAACTTTGAATTACCTCATCTTGAAACACACATTTGCCTCGGCTCCCCAGGAGAAAGCTGAGCAGGTCTCAGGACACTCATGACAACTCTGGTTTCTACCTGCTGTTTGCTGCAGTTCAGCCCCATCAGTCCCCGTGTCTCGGTGGCGTCGTAGCGGCATCATCGGTAGCGACTGCCACCCATCATCACCGTGTACACAGTGAAACTTCTTAGGCTGACTCGAGCTCAAGGAGTATGAAAGACTACTCTAAAGAGTTCACATTTTTGAAAAATAACTTGAAACATAGAAAATTAGAATTCTGCGTTGCCCTCCTAGCAACAGCATTATGTCAACACATTCCCCATCAAACAATAGAGATACAAATAGCAAAATTTTCAATGATTTTCCACTCAAAGGTCACAAAGCAAAAGAGTCTCCAGCACGTTCACTGGGGATAGAAGGCAGCTGCAAAATCCTTCCCTGGTCTCAAGTAACGCAGCAGAGACTGTACATTGCATACACACCCCCACCAGCCCTAGAAAGTAGGTGGCACAGTTACCAGTCTTTAAATCAGCCCTAGAAAAAGCTCCAAGGCAACATGTCAAGGTAACAGGAGTTGGAAATGGTGGTGAGCAGGGAAATCTGTTCATCTTTAGAGCATCAATAAGCCCAGAGGTTATCCAGTAGGCCAACAGATTGGTACCCAACGCAGCAGCCCAGTCAGCCTCAGGTGAGGGGTAATCATGGTTCAACCAGGGTTGTCACAAGAGATGTTCTGTGCCTTTCGGCACTGAATCCCATAAAGCACGTGCAAGACTAGAGGGAACTTTTAATACTTCCCAGTAAGATGCTGGCTATTTTTAAATTTCCAAAAAAAGTAAAGGAATACAGAGGTAAAGAGAAGACTTAATAGGAGGAGAGCAGGAGATCTATGAACTTAGGTGCCTGAATCAAACAAGCTTGCAGACAACTACCACCAAACAATGAAAATGTTCTAACGTAAGAAGAGAAAATGCTAGTGGGAAAGTCTTTAAATGAAAAGGGCATGACTCTCTAACAGGTAAGAAATTATATGAGAGACAACACCAGAATTTGAAGAAAATAAGCTGACAAATGAGAAAGCAGATAATAACAAGAAGGGAAGTGCAACTCTGCAAGCAGTCCAAAAGCTATTTAACATTAAAAAAATGTATTTACAAACTTAAAAGCTTTCTCATACTTTACCATAATTCTGGAAGAAAAAAAAAAAAACAGCAAAAGTTGAAGTCAGCAAAATAAAGAACTGCTTTCTCAGTCATAACATAAGCTTTCTAGGATATGATGAAATACATACTATTCAGTCATTTAACCAGGCCATTTATGCCTAAGCACTTTGGAAAGTGTTTATTAAAAAAAAGTTCATTGACAAGAGCTCTGTTCTCACAAGAAATTTCTTTTTCGAAGCCGCTTTCCACGTGAACAAAATGAAACTGAACACAAAAGGAAAGTGTAGTAGGAGTCTGTTCTCACCATCTCCTCCTCTTTGGCAAAGAACAAAGAATGCCACATGTCTGTGCATACCTATCCTCCTCCAGCTGTTCACTTTAAAGCACTCAGACAGCATACACCTGAATGTACATGAAGACTATGTTCAACTTCCACATAGCACTTTTTATCTTGGCTTATCACAGCAAAAACACAGTTAAATTCAACTTCTCAAAATGAACTCATAAAAGCAATTTTACTGAAATTCAGATGAAGTCATTTTTGCTTTGAGAATAAGAACAGAGATTTTTATCACAGGTACCTCACTTTCCTTGAAGTCGTACAGCTGTGAGAAGAACAGCCATCAGAGAAACCACGTGCAAACTCAAGCCTGGCACTTACTATTCACCAAAAGTAATAAATGGCATTAAGTATAGCTACAAAATTCACAATCCAAAACTTTCAAGTCTCAGACCCTAATGACAAGCAAACACCCTGTTTAAATCAAAGGGAACCCTCTGGATTATGGGGTACAACACAAGCAAAATTATGACAAACTAATTGATAGGGAGAAGCCACAGAAGCATATAATGCCACTAAATGACATGCATTAATTCGCACAAGTTCTGTCCAGACTGAGGCAAGATATACAGGCCAATTAAACAGCTACAGATTAACCCTTTAAAACACTATTGCCTCTCTGAAAAGCCTCCATTAAATACATTATTCCGTCTACATGCGCTTACTGTAAGACTTAAAGAAAAAAAAGTGTGTATCTATACATGCTTTCACCTGATGGCTAAGAAAGTTTTAGTCAAGGATGTTATAAGCACAATCTACATTTGCTTGAAAATTAAACTTTGATAAACTTGACTGTTGCCAATTTGTTGATAAGAAGTGGTTTAAAATAAATGCCTTGCAGAGCATAAGTTTTTCAGCAAGAATATACCAGTTAAGATAATTCAGAAACCTGCTACAAACAAAAGCAATAAGTCAAAGCTGCACACCTCTGAATAAAACGATCAGAATTTGCATATGGATATTTCTGCTACTTTAAAAAAAAATGTTTTACATACACAAATTGATGTCAGGTGTTGTTTCCAGAGTTAGCCTATTTGCACTCCAGCCTTCAAATTATTCCACATTGCACATTCGTCAGATTCCATCTCTCAAACACCTTTACTTAGGAGAGCTACGTTAAAACTGTGGAAACTCAGTGTTGCCATCCCTCACAACAGTGCTGTTTCTGTTAAAGTCCCATCACTAGATGACATCCGGTTTCAGGAAAACTCCCATGCTGATGGCTTTCAACATGCTCCTGACTTTCAACCACTTATAGCAAAGAAAAGCAAAAGTATGTAGCTAATGACAGTTTCAAAAGAATAACAAATATGAAACCTAACAAAAAAAAAGTCTACTTAAATTAAAAGTCCAAATCAGAATAGATTAAAATTTTACAATGCTTGGAATTAGTGATGTTACTAAATACACGGAAAGGAAATCCACAACTACATAAGCAAAAACTCACTAGGCTTGCTGCAGATAACTGAAGTTATTGCAGTGTCTTATGCATGATATTTTGTGTCACTCGCTTTTACACTACCTTAGGATCAAATTGTTCCTTCAGAGCGCTTCACAGGAATCTTGCTATTGACTCAAAATGTTGCTTAACATCTCATTCCTATTAAAGCCTAAAACCACAGAGTCTGCACCACATTCACCAGGAAAACTACTACATAGTAAACTATGTTAAAACCACTCCTCTGACAGGAGACACAGCCCCACAGCTATCAGCAGAAGGCAGCATGAACACCTCAATCGCTCCCAGTGTGGAGAGACAGATTTACATTCCCTTTATTCATTTCTAAAAACTGGGCTGGTTACTTAGAGCAGAAAAGCGGTACAGACAGGATCACTCAAAAAAGCTGCATGAAAATTTTCTGATCGTCTGTGGAGCCCTTATTGCAAGTTTTGATGTCCTAATGACTGCAATACAATGAGAATGTGGAAATTTTAATGCTGTAAAAATGCAACATTTTAGGTGGTAGTTGGTTGTACTCAACCGTGGCACAAAGGCTGCTCTCCATTTTACCTACAACCTTGGCTAAGGCGCATTAGCATGATACAGTTTATGATAACACTTGTTACCTTTTATTTATGCTGTACTGAATATATTAAAAAAATCTGAGATATACTGTTCAGAACACATTGTTGCCAAATTAAGAGTTACAAGCGTTCACAAAAAAATATTAAGAGATGCCATTTGCCAACCTGATGCAGGAAACCGGAAAAAATATTTCCTTTTGCTTGGCATAAAGCCTGTGTTTGTCCCATTATGCAAGGCATGCCCCTGCTACCCACTCAGCAATAAACTATCTCACTACCTCAGCTTTAAGGTACTTTGTCACTGTATTTTCTTGTATTTGTTTTTAAATAATCCAAGAGTAATAATGATAATTTAAAAAAAAGATGAGGAGTGTATCAGAAAAGTTTCAACTTTATGCTCAGCTTACATACAACTAAATATCGTCATTCAGGGTACTAGCTTTTCACTATGAATTATACTTGAACACTCATTAACCAGAACTTTACATATGTCATAAGAATGGCCTCAATATCACCCTATCTATTTTGCACCTAGCTCTCTGGCAGAAGTTGCATGCAAGTTGCATTGATTTACTTGGTTAAACTACAGTCAAATATTTTCCACTCTTCGCAGATATTGACTTCTTTAACAGCACCCCAACCAATGAGGTGTAAGCATCACCTAACGGAAGTTTTTATTTCCTAATGGGAAGAAGACTGAAGTCTACCCTGAATTCATAAAATCATCAAATACGTTGTCACGACAGCCTCTCCTGCACAGCCGTCCTAATGCTGTCACTCGCATCATGTTGACCAGAGATGGGTCACCAGTCCCCTGGTGAGAAGCTGGGCACTCTCAAATTACAGGTGTCTGACCGCTGACTAAAGAACATCACATTGGCAACTCAGACAGTGGTTTCTGGCAGGGAAGTTTAACATGGCCATAAAAATAAATAAATAAATTGGAAAGGAAAGAAATTAAAAACATGTACTTTGTTCTGACTCAATTCAGTCTTCACCGCCCTGCATAACCACACTCACTGGGGCAGGAGAACGAGAAAGTGAAAGTGCTTGGGACACTTTCGTTTCCCAGAAAAGCAAAGCTGCTCTCGCACACGTCTTCTCTGACTCACTGAAAGCAGGAAAGACCTTCCTGTCTCAGCCCAGGTCCTGGCAAGACGGACAGACAGATGGACACACTCTCCCATCACTCAGAATTTTGAGAGCTCTGCTCTGTAGTAAGTGAAGTACAAGAAGTCAACAACAAAAACAAAAAAGTCGGGCTTTTAAAGGAATGTATTCCTATGTGAAAACATGCAAGAGAAGACACTGCTCTTAAGCTTTTTGTTTACTTTTTCTGCAGAGGAATATCAGGAATGTCACGCGCGGCTCTTAGCTTTTGCCAGATGATGGGCTGGGAATTGCAAATCAGTTCTTCGCTATGGAAAATGAGGAGCAGGAAGACACAGAGGAACCCCAGAAGCACCCACCAGGCACTGGATAACTCCCCGACCCTGACACTGCCAGGGTGACTTCCAGAGCACTGGGAGCAATGCTCAGCTCAGACACCTCGCACCTACAAAGATTTCGGTCTAGCCTAAGAAGGCAACCCTGACTTGGGTCAGGGCATCAGGGTCCAGGACTGTAAGGCTCAACTCTGACCCTCAGCCCGATCCTTTAAATAACTGAAGTTACGGGGTGAGATTCACACCAATTAATTGAATAAACCGACTGGTGAAACTTTGGTATGTTCTTCAGCTAGGAAAAAAAGAAGATTTAGTCAAAAACAGAATGGAAATAAAATAAAAATCTTCCCTCCCTTCCTTGCTTATCACAACATGAGCATGACAAACCTGCTCATTTCATTTTATCTTCAGTTAGAAGAGCCCATGAACACCAACCAATTTCACAGGATTAAAGAGATGTTACTTCCTCCCTTAACGCATCTTTTCAGACATGAGTGCAAGAAAAGAACTGTTCTATTATCCTCCCACTTATCTTTACAAAGCACTTTTAAAAAATGTGAAATATTTTGCTATTTTGAGATAATTTGCTTTTTGACCTCTTCACAGAAGCTGATGGGTTGTGTCATCTTTCGTAGTTGCTGCTCCTAGTATCTGTAGATACAGGGTTATCCTAAGTTGTTTTTTTTAAGGAAGTAGTAAAGATATTTGAAACTATTACGACAGGTTAACAGAAATGTGTATAAACCTTACATTTTAATATTCTGAAGTAGCATTTCTTCAGAAATCAGTATCCTTTCAAAGTGTGGAGCAAAAGATATTTAAAGATGTTATTTCAGACAAAAGATGATGATAATACTATAGTTGTAAACTCCTGCTACCACAATCAAAATTATTACTGAACATTTGTGAAAGGTTTTCTAGAACGCAGCAGGTTTTAAGCTACTACTAAAGGTTTCAGAACGGTGCAGATTCATAGCATTCTGTTACTAACGTAACAAAAAAAGTCCAAGATCTGAAAAACTGCAGAGCTACCAAAATAATAATAATAATAAAAATAGCCCACACACTCGCACCAAAACCCACCAGAACATTCATAAGATTGGAAGGTATTCAACACACCTTTCTGAGAAGAGCTTTCAAAAGTACATTGTATCACTGGTCTTTGCACCTTGCTCTAGCTTTCAGAACACACAAACAGGAGTCTATATGGAAGGCATAACTACATATAATATGAAGATTTTTATGAATTTTTTTTAATTAGGTATTATTTTTTTTTAATTATGTAACAAGATGTATATCTGAAACAGTAACTCAACAGCACTCCAAACAATTACTGCAAACTACTCAGTGGTTGGTACAAACACGATTAGTAAACCAGTCTGGTTATTCTCCACTCTCTGGCCGAAAGAGGTAATAAAACTTTCAATGCCAGCCCAAGTAAGTGTAACTCCCCATATTCAAGACCATCGTGGCTAGCTTGCCTGCCACACAGCCCAAACATGGGCAGCCTGCCATGGGGAGATATGTAACCCGTCCCCATTACGTGGTCCAGGGAGCATTTCTCAGACGAAGGAGTATGCCTGCATCTCGGTCACAAGCAAAATGGGTCCTGGCCACGCGACGAGAGCAGGCACCTGTGGCCTCATAGGTCCATGGGGCAAGTGGCAGGTCAGGCATCAGCCCTGAACTTGGCTGATGAAAACACCAAGGTTGCAAAGACTGCATGTCTCCTGGGAAGGTTACTACCTATCAAGGTGAGAAGACAGCACAACTCCCAGATGCTTTCCACGTGTACCAAATGCTGAGGGGATATTCTCCGAGATCACCCCCTGTCCCTCAGAACTGCATGAACATCACCATCTCGATTGCTGTAGACATGCGACTGTATCACCTTCCGTATGAACAACTACTGCAGTATTAGGAAGTCAGTGACTATTGCTTTCAGGAAAGAAAAGCTGTTATTACCATATGACTAACAGGCTTTCAATAAGTACATCAAATACATAGGTCAAGCAAAGCAGAAACACACGCAGTAGCTAATGGAGTTTTCTCCTTAATACCCTGAAAAAGAGCAAAGGAGAGAAAGTGAATAGCATTAGACCTTGCTTAAAGCCGTGCATTACTTCTAGTGGCAAATACCCTCAAATGGCTGTGCTTCTTTAAAAACAACAACAACAACAACAAGAAAGAGCTGAGCTGATACACCCGACTTTATTCCACTGCTCCTGTGATTAGACTGCCAACATACTGCTGAATCACAGGTCTGAAATAACAGTGGGTGTGGAAAACGAAAGGAAAGATAGAACAGGCTTTAAATCCATCTATCGATCAACATTCAGTCTTTCTCGAAAAGCAATAGAACTCGGTAATACACATTGCTCAGAGGCCCGCTAACTATCACCCCCTAAAATCCAGTTTCTTCAATCCGCTGTTATAACTGTCATAATAATTATCAGTCAGGGTTGATACGCTGCTGAAACACGTATGACCTCTCCACATCATTTTTTTCCAATTACTAGACAGTTACCTTTCACCCCACCTCCTGCTGTTGTACCCCCTGTTCCAAGGGCACTGACCTAGAGAAGGGCCTCTACAGTAAGGGGGCAGCCTGTAACTGTGTTCAAATGCTCCAGTCTTCACATGAAGATTATAGATAACCTACAAACGCCCTACAGCGCTACAGAATCACACAAGAGTTGAGAGCGATGAGAGTAACATGACTAATTTGCTTCAGGAAATAAATTACTAGTTTCAATGAGGAGTCAAGATGACCGCTAAACATGAAAAGAAGGAATTTCTTTTGAGGCAAACCAGATTCTTTGACTATACAATAAACTCAAGACAGCTTCAGTGGGAAATGGGCTGTTTGTAGTTAGAGCATTTATTAATAAAAACCTGCATCCCCAAGTACCGTTGAAGCCTGACACACGCTTCCTGTGTGACAGTAAGAAAACAGTTGATGAACAATCTTGGGAACCACAGTTCTGAATAAGGTATGCTGGTGACTCAGACGTCTCTTGGAAACCCAATATATTTCTGTTTGTATGTGGTTTCTTCACACTAACAAAAAACAATCATGACAAACTTTGAGGTCTGCAGAACAACTCTCTATATTCGTAGCGCATGGGATTTTCTTCTTTTGAGGGAAGAAGATGAGCTAGTGGCATAGTAATCTCTCCAACCATGCAGTGGTCCACTGTACTTTCATAATTTATCTTTTTAAATGAAAATAAACTGAACAACATTAAAGTTTGTCATCCAATCAGCTATTTGTTAGTCTCACTAAGCAACATGATACCTACTTTGAAGTCAAATAACATTTTTTGTAAAATATTTTTCAGATTCTTTCCCCCTCCCCCAGCAAGCAATTAAGGATAAAGTAGGTAATGAGGGATTTCAGATAATAAAATAATCAGATGATTCAACAGAAATAAAAAAATCCCTGCCATGAAAAAAAGTTTGTAATTGCATACAGTTTCTGCAGACACTTGGACAAGTACTCATCATGCATGGAGAAATTTCAACTTTAGAAGCCTTGCTGATTTAAATTCTTTGCTCTAATATGGACTACCCGGTGACCTCTAGAATTCAATCCCCAGCCACTCCTTAAGGTTATTCTTGAAAGCTAAGTAATCCAGAACTACTGGCCCGCAAACAATAGTTTATCTGAAAACTGCAGCATTTCTTCTTCAGTATTATTGACAGACCACCCAGCTCTGACAAGAGCCTAACAAGTATCATGTAACAGAATATCTGATACAATAATTATGGGATATTTCAGTAAACCCTCAACAACACCTTTTGTTGAAGATTGTGTTACTCAGGAGAGTTATTGGATAAACAGCAGCAACAAATGAAGTGTTTAAACACAGGGGACATGCAGCACGGGCCCTAGGAGTGGAAGCCCGCCTGGTGCGTCCGTTAGCGCACCTCAGCTGAAATCAGTATTGACCAAGGAAGGAAGAGACGAAATCAGTCCATTCAGCTCTTGTCTCCTATCGAAGCTGCCAAAATAAGTGCTTCCAATTGTGACAGCAGTCTGGAGATACACGCCTCTCCCTCCAAGAGAGCTTCTTGAATGCAAGTGGTACCACTTTAGCCAACTGCACCTTAATCACCACTTTTCCACTGCCCACTCTTTATGACCAGTGCCATTAAACTTCCACACTGACTATGCCGATGCAAATATACCTCCATGATTGCATAAAAACATCACGTGTCATTAAAAAAAAAAAAATCAGGGAAGAGAGGGCAGGACTGTCCCGTAACCAGGATAGTTACATTAACCAGCAAGTTACCCTCGGGCTGGTGGGGTGAGGTGTGGGGGGGAAGGCACTGTGGCTGAATTCCAGGTTTCCCTTTCTCTTGCCGGTTCAATTCGCTTCAAGTAAAGAACTGCTATCCAAGGTGTCCATTTTTGAAGCCGCTCCATTTCTTCAGCCGCTCCTCGTCCACGTTAAAGGATTCATAAGCGCTGCCATTCGCTTAGCCCCATTTCAGAGCGCGTATTACTGCAAGCCCCTACATACACCACTTTCCTACTTCAGCAAGAGCGCGTCACGGCTAGCCGCGTGTCACGGGCTCAGAATAGCTCTCACCTTTCGCACACACCGCTGTCAGCCCAGCGCGGGCACGCCGCGCACACGCAGCACCTTCCACCCCACGCGACAGGGGCAGGCAGGGCCTCACGCCCCCCTACACCGCGCTTTCCTCGTTTCGCCGCTTCGGCTGCGGCCTCGCAGCGCAACAGGGCCGCCCGCCCGCCCGCCCCGCGGCC
>VXAL01001923.1:59461-83723 GCA_013399475.1 Chauna torquata
CTCCCCCTTCCCCTCCTGCTTTCTTGTCGCTGGGTGAGCTGGCCGCGTTCAGCCTTCGGGTTAAACGCAGCGTTCTTAGCTGTTTCGCCGCTAATTACGTGGGGAGGATTTCAGATCGGCAAATTTTGGCACCGCAGGTAAATGGCACTAAAAGACTTTATCTTTTTTTTTTTTTTTTTTTTACACCAGCCTGTGGAGCCGAGAAAAGACTGAGTTTCGGGCATCATCGCAGCCAGGGGAAAGCCAGTCTTAGGAAGCGCGGGGGCTACCTGGCCGTGCTGCCCTCCTCACGCTGCAGGCCGCGGGACGGGCCGGGGCCGGGGCCGGCTCCAGCCGCAGCCTCATCCCTCCCTGCCAGGCCCTGCCGGCCGCTGCTGCTGCAGGGACAGGCCTTCAGGCCTGTCTCGCAGCCACGGGGAGGGCTAGAACTTGCAAAATTAGCTCGCCCCCACCGCCCCGAAAAAAAAAGTTTCACTAATTTCTGCAAGACTTGATTTATTTTGGTTACTGTGTGGCTAAAATGCATTTAAATGGAACCAGGCAAAGGGTAACAGAAGAACCCACCCCACGTTCTGGATGTCTGTATAGTGTATGGCAGCTGTGTCCCAGTTAGGCTTCTCAAATCCGTGAAGCTTGGTCTGTATGAAAAGCTTGGGAGAGCAGCATGGTTCTGCTAACCCTACGTATCTAAAACTCGGGAGCTACAAGCCTAATGCAATGAAATGAATTGTGTCAACTACTCATCCACCACACAGAGCCTTTTATGACTCAGTAATTCAATTCATCCTCCCAAATAAGGTGAGATTATCAGGTAATAACATCACTGCAAGATCTTGGTCTTTAAGAAAAACACCAGTTTTTGCACAACTCGTGACAACCTGCAAACACTGCCTTAATTCACTGTAGCTTATGAGCAGGAGATGTTGCAATTTGATCAATATTTGCTCTTCTAAGGTTCGGTGCTCATAGATTGTATCAGTTTTAATGGTTTTGCCTTTTATGCTGCAATATACAAAGGCGATTTTTGAAATTAATGTTCCCAAATAGCTTATTGTGGAAAAAGCAAGAAACTATGAAGGTAATATAATGAGATCAGAAATAGCTTACAAATTACTTTTCTGGGAGTAAGCAGAAATTATCTCTGCTTAGACTTATGGCTACACATGAGATTACTAACAGCAGGAGTTTTTGTTTTTTTAAGAAAAGTTTTCTGTTGCACTGCTGTGCCAGAGTGCTAGACCAATTTCTCTGTCCTCTTCCAAAATATAGTCATGCTTTTTCTCATACCATTTTACAGCTGCTTCTATACTGCGTGTTT
The DNA here is from genome assembly GCA_013399475.1 of Chauna torquata. Classification (NCBI taxonomy): domain Eukaryota; kingdom Metazoa; phylum Chordata; class Aves; order Anseriformes; family Anhimidae; genus Chauna; species Chauna torquata. The sequence continues at coordinate 60,780 of VXAL01001923.1, forward strand.
TTGATGTATCCTGCACCATTCATGTTCAGATAATTTTCATCAAAGTATTCATTGCTCATCTTCTTTGAAAATATTTGCTTCGATGTAGCATTAAAAAAAATAAATAAAATTTGTCTTGCAATAATTTGTTCAAGTCTGATTCCCAGTTTCATGTAACTCAATGGAAAAAGCTTCCCTGACAGACAGAATGGGTCCAGAAAAGAAAGTGTTGAAAAGAAGTTTTACTTTTTGTCCAATTTACCTCACATCAGGATAGGATGACAAAGTATCACCTTCCATTAAATTTATTCCCTTTTCTCCCTGTCCACCCCCCCAAAAAAAAATCCAAACAAACAAACAAAAACAAAACACAACAAAAAAACCCTATCATTTTTAAGGGCTGCTCCCTGCCCCCCTTCCTTTCAGAAAAATAAAAAAAAAAGGGCTGAGCAATACACTCCTGAGACAGGGATTTATCATTGAAATGCTGACATAATCTGAGCCGTTGCCATGCAAGGTATGGTTCTGTAGTACATATACTGTGGATGGAAAACAGGCGGAATTGAGTTTCATGTCCTGTTTGCAGCACAAGTTCTATATCAAGTACGTTTAGCACAAAACTGGAATTTGTACTTTGTCAGAAAACAGTAATGATTTTGTCAGGGCCACAGTTTACAAAGAGCTGTTGATGATACTAGTATTCCTTAGTATCTATAATATATCAAGGAACTATTGTTTCAGTAGAAATTACACAAGAAGATTGCTTGGTTTCTAGGGATCCAGTCCTTCGTTCCTTTTCTGCCTTCAAATCCCATTGACTGGAACCCAGATTCATTTTCCATGTGCAACAGAGAGTTCAGCATTATAACCTGAGGTCCACAAGCTGTCATACCTGCACTGTTACTGCACGGAAAGAACCATACAGGTGACTTGCTTTTTTTAATTATGTAATTTCATCTAATCGCTGACAGAACAGTACCCATAACATACTGTTTCCGAGACGTGCCACCTTAACAAAGAGCTCGCAGTTGTAAAATTTCGAGCTCCTATTGCTGGTCTGCAGTATCATTTAGCTGTCACACTTCCAGAGCTGCAAGCATTTTCTTGCTAGTGTTATTGATGATGCTTGTGCAGAGAAAGAGAAGAGATCGTAAAGGGAGTTTTTTGGTTCACAGAAAAACAAAGGCTGCATGATCACATTTGCTTACGAGTCTCAAGAGCTGAAATTTATTGGTTCTTTTTTTATCCCTTCCTGTTCCTTATACTGTTGGTTACAAGCTGGGCAGCATACCTTAGTGTACCTTTAATATCTTAAATGGTATAAGCCGTAGCTATATGTTGCTATCCTGGAAGTTCATCGATTTCCACCTAGTTTCTCCTCATCTTTTAACAATATTACAGGGTGCGGTGGTTAAACATTTGGCAACCGTGTTGCACAGCCTCTCCCTGGAGTCCTCACCTCCAGCTGCTCGGTCCCCTCCCTGAGGCTGCCCATGTTTGCGTGCCCTCACCACCAGCCCTGCTGGAGAGCAGATCCACCTGAAAGACAGCTGCACCACCCCAAACCAGTTGTTTTTCTGCTAGATCACTTCCCCAGAATGGTTCGCTGGCTGGCTGGCCAAACAGCTGTGCCAGCCCAAAAGAGAGGGTGACACAGGCTCAGCAACACCATATGTTAAGCTTTGCTTCGCCTATCTCTTAAACCAGCAAATGACCGTGCCTTTCTGCAGACCACCTGCTGGACACAAACTGTGCTCCTGCTCACAATTCTCGTGGTCTTCCCATTTTTATGAAAAGAGAACAAAACCCAGCCAACCACAAAATGCTTTAGCACATTTTATTGTATACAAAGGTCATGTACAACAAGAAATAGCTCATTATTTCTCCCATTTTTCAATCGGCTTGGTTTTGTCTTTAATTGAGTGCATCATTTATTTAGGACTTTAATTATACTGTGGCTACATTGGTTACAGTTGAGGAGGTACAAGTCAGGACTTCTTGGTTTCTTTTCCCAGATATGTAACCTGCTATATAGGCCATGAGAAGGTACTGCTACAAAACAGTAAATGCTGTAAATGCTGTAAACATGCAGCTTCTGTAACCCTAGAGAAGAGCTTCTCTAGATCCGCATTTATAAAAACCATTCTGGAACACTTTTTCTTACACCTTTTTTTCTTTGCAGTAGATAGTTCAGCCACCTGAAACAAAAACAACACCGCTGAAGAAGCTTTTAAGCATGACACCTTTTAAACCATAACTTAACAATTACTCTCTCTGTCAGTGGTGACTGTTCAAACGTTGCTTCTGTGCTTGCAAAATCTTATGTTGGTTATTCTCTGGGGGAACCAAAACAAAAACTAAACAAAGCTGTAACTCAGGGAAGAGGGCAATCGTTATCTGAAAGCCCTTCAAAAATCTGAAAGCCCTTCAAAAATCTAAAAGCAAAGCTAAAATGATATGAATGTAGGGTTTGTTACTGTACAAATCAGAGCCACATATTCCACAGTTTATATATTTTAAATTTAAAGGTCGCTTACCTTCCAGTTGCTTCTGGACAGCAGCTGCCTATTCATATACCTCCTAAAAGTCATATGCTACATTCAAAACAAAAAAAACCCTGATGTTTAAAGTACTGCGTACGTGTAACTGCAGCTGAACTCCACAGAAATTATGGATTCTCAGAGAACCTGAGAACCTGGTTCAAGTGCCTCACATTTAACCTTAGCCATCTTCACATTTTATTTACTTTCGTGACCACAATTGCATGTTGATCATATATTTCACACAGCTTTCCTGAGAGGCAATAAGGTTTTTTTCCTGTGTGGCTAAAGGTAATTTAGAGCTCAGCAATGAGTACTAGTCCTTCCACTAGGCATTACCCATCATTCATCAAGCAGTAGAAAGTTACGGAACTTTTTCCTAAAATGCTTCTTTCTGTCATTGAAAAAGTAACTCATTTAAAGAAAAATATTTCACAACAAATTTCTACCTCCACTGAATTATAAATTCAATAACAATAAATAATATATAAACAATATAAATAGTACTAAAAAATGCAAAGTAATAATTAAAAAACTTTCTTAAACTTCACCTAATGATTCTTTCCAGTGTTTAGTTTGAAAGCTCAAACATTTATAATTTTTAGCATCACGAGTGTGTAACACTCAGGTATTCAAGGTCTAACCAAATTATTTTGGATTACAAAATAACTAAGCCAGTCATGCAGAAATTTTTTTTTTTCATTTTTACTCTGAACATGGTTTTTTTTTTTTTCAAATGGCAGAACTTCCTAACAAATAAAAAGTCACATTCTTGTCTTCCATTCATCTTCTCAGTTATTTGCTTTCTGTTCAAACAAATGTTCATTGAACATAATGGTAGCCTATCGTACCTCTTGGACAAGTTTCCCATGCATGCAGTCGTGTACATACATGCACTCTTCCTTAATTGAACAATGAAAGACAATTGCTTCATTAGCCGATGACCTTGCATTTGATGGCCTATATGGACAAACAAGGTTGCTCTCCATCAGGATCCTGTAATCCACAGATGAAACTAGAAAGCAAGGCTGATGGGACTAGTACAAAATTCATGTTTTTTGCTTCTGTCATTTTTTGATGCCTGTTCGCCTTATCAGCCATAAACTGCTACTCAGGGGTAGAGAGATGAAAGGACGCAGACCACTGGAGTGCATTATTTCACCTAGGCTTTAGGTATTCAGTTCTTAGGGTAACATCAAAAATCTTCAGGCAGTTACCTAAGCTCCCGGCCCTAGATATGGAAGGGGTTTAGATACTGCAAGATGGGATCTACAGCATCCAGCAAACTTTGACTTGCTAAATTGCTGAAAGAGGCACATGCCTAATATCCTACCCCTACCGCGGACTGGGAAGCTACTTTTGAATAGGTGGGAATGAAGAATCCTGCTCTAGATCAGGATTCATGTTTCACAGCTCATGCTTAATGATTCATACTCACATCCAACCACGCCACTTCCTTATCGCAGCACAGTCTACAGCCTCCGTATCTGGCCGCTCTTCTGGAATGAGGGAAATGCCGACTCCAAACCCTTGACGGTGTAGGAGGGTGCAGCACCCACATCTTCCATCTCCTGGGAGAGGACTGTAAACGCTAAGAGATTAAATAAAGAACAAACATCATTACCACCTCCTTCACGGGCTGTGTTTTTCATGTAAGCACCCAAGGCTGCTGTGTGTCCTGTTGATTCGTTGCTGTCAGCGTGCTCAAAGCATACCCATCAGTGGTCTCAGGAACGATGAACCGGGGAACACCTCTTCCTGTTTAGGAAAGTTGCTAGGCACTCAGTCCTGGCAGGATGGAAGCACACCAGAGAAACAGAGCTTCCCCAGCACCTAGGAGACTTTACTGGTGAAAGTTTAGGTGGGATGTTTGATTTTTTTGCTTTTAGATCTATATTTTCAGTCAATCCAACTGTAGACAGGCAGCTTTTTATAGAACATGGTGGTCATTAGCAAAATTTCATTGCATTCAGCCCTTAGAAACATTAACAACAGTTTGGACAGTCCTCACAAATGACCATAGCCTCCATTGCAAGACTTGATTATAGCTTTTTTCCAAGAAAAAAAAGAAAAAAAGGACAAAATAGGCTTTTAGCATTTATAACATTTTAGGATCTTATAGGATTTTTTGTATCATGAAGTTTTTATAGCTCAGCTCAGATTTTTAATTAATACTTCTCAGTACGCATCACACAAAACTACTCACTATCCAGTCTAGATGCAGTAATTTTTTTTCAAATTGAACTGCAGGCTTGCGTATTTTATATCATCTGAGAAGTTTTTTCTCTCTTATATCCATTTATGGGACCATGTGTCCTTCATTTTCTTGAATAAGTGTTAGTTTGGTTTGTATCTTATTGACTGTAAGATACTGTACGTAAAAATTCAAGTAGATGTGAAACATTACTGACACATGCATGATCAGGCTCCTGTTGTCTTGTATTTTTTTACCTGCATGTAGAAAATATTTTTTTTCCTTTTTTTTTTTTTGTGGGGGGGGGGGGGGGGGGCATGGGAGGAAATAATATATTCTTCATGTTATTTCAATGACCCGCAGTATCTGACCACAGTTAATGACTGCCACAATAGCAGCTTTGTAAGTCAGAGGGCATCTCAGAAAATGAAAAAAATCTTTGTTTTCTTTTCTTGTCATGGTTTTAACCAACAAGCCTGGTTCACTTAAATTTTACAGTTACAGATCACTTTCACATCTCTGCAATATTTGACATGTTTTATCTGGGCACAGCGTTCATTGGGCTGATTAAAAAGTTAACATTTTAATAAATATATTGGGAAGGTTACCTACCAGAAGGAAAGCAAAAGAAAGTTTTTAATCATCATAAAGTGGCACTTTAAAAGCCTCCTTATTGCTATCAGTCCACTGACAGAACTGCTGAGGGCAGTCTGGCCATAGCTATATGACAGCCTCTAAACAAATATGCAGCCGTACTCTCTGTGTACTCCCGCAAAGGATGATATTGGACCCTTAGAGTGCAGCTGGCACCACAAAATCTGCCACTTTATGTATTCTAATGAGATTTCCAGTCCCACTTGTGCTGAACAGACCAACTGAAAACAAAGTCATTTAATATGTGAAACATTTAAAGCTGATCTTGTCAACAGACTTGACTGTGACTCTTCCTCATCGCGTTTGGTAAACAGAAATGAAACCCATCTAATAGTACACTCAGCTTAGTGACCTTCACTACTACAGCATCAGGCAGCAGACGCAAAGCCTTTAAATGTTAAAACACGAACAGCTGGGGTGAAACATAAGACTTCAGGGGTGACACATTAGATAAACTGGAGCATGATGAGATGAGATGGGGCCATAAATTGTGTTAGTCATACTGCGTGACACATGATCTCCCGTGGCACTTGCTTCTCGGTGGGGGCTTTCACTGACAGTCCTTCGTTTGCATTTGGAAGAATATTTAACACAAAACCTGTTAAAACTTTATTCAGCCTGTTACACTGTTGCACATTCATTACATATTGCCAAAGAAAACCACTCTCGAGGACAGTCTTGGTGGCATGAAACTCAACATTTGTAGAGAAGGGAGGGAGTGTTGCAGTACCCAGCACACTCTGGCACCACTCAAGCGATGCTAATTTGGGGAAGAGGAGGGAGAGCCCATGGCTTAAACTGGAAACATGACTGAGGTGGTGACATTAGACAATGCTCTCAGGGAACTTGGCTGCAGTGGTCTCATCTGTCTTTGTCTCGTCAGAAACACCACGTACCCATTGACAATGAGAACCGGTCTGAACAGCAGTTTATGTACTTCATACTGAGGCATGCTACACTCGCGTATACTTTGCAATGTAAAACAAACTCAATATTGTATTCCAGATTATTGATGAAGCAAGAAAAACTCTAAAGGCAAAAACCTAAGGGAAGTATCTATTGCAAAAATGGACAAAATGAAGACAATAAAATAATTAGTCACATGAACAGGGTGTGGATTAATTACCTAAGCATGAAGGCAGAGACAAATGAGAAGCTTTTCTAACTGTAGCAGGTCAGCATTACAGGTAGGTTAAGCTTCATACGTTTAGTGGTCCATCGCAAAACAGGGGCAGAGCTATCCATTCTGAGGGCTCTCTCTACTTTTATTAACCAAGGCTGGGAGATGGTGTGGTTAAAGAGTACAAAAGGCTGGCAATATGTTAACTGTAGAAGGACATATACAACAGCAAGGAGGGGCTGTGTGAAAAATCCCTGCCATATGATGGCAATGGGCACTCCGTGTGCGCCAAGTTAGGTGACCTTGGTCACGTAGCCTGCTGGGTGGCAGCATCACCGCTCCTCCCCTGCTCTGTGAGCCTTTCCAAATGAACACCTTCTTGGTGTGCTGAAGAGAAGTCACGGTGCTGTACTGGAAATATGAGTTCCACACGTGTGATGATAGAGCAAGACAAACAGGGCAAGAGACACAAAATTCCCCATCCCACCAAATCTACATCTGAAATAAGGTGAGAAGTTCAGGTAAACATACCTTATATGGTGTGGTGGTTTTTTGTTTGTTTGTTTTGATTTTGTTTTGTTTGTTTGTTCGTTTTATTTCAGATACATGGTAAAAGGGGATTCAAACTGTTTTCTATTCTACGGTAGTCTGGTCTCCACAGAAAAGACACATGGATCGCTGTAATACACAAATGAAACATGTCTCAGCACAAGGTTCTGCGATTCAAAGGGCATACCTATAGATTCATGCAATGACAAGCGGTTGGGTCTTCCTTAGGGGAATTCAGTGGAAGGAAAATTTTGGATCTAGGGATCATACTTAAAGACCAGGTTGTATGGACTGTAAAGTCAATTTCGCCATAAGCAGGCAGTCATGGATTTGAGGACTCATCTAGACAGGTCCTGGATGAAGGCATCCATTTTCTCAGAATCAATGTTGCTTCTTTTGATCCGTTCGAATTTTCTTCTTAAAGCCTCCTATGTTTTTTTGAAGTGACCTAAACCTGGATTCATGAATGATATGGCTCTATTGACAGGCACATCCCTAAGACTTTCAAAAGTGACCAGGAGAATTACCAAGGGCCTACTGAGAATCTTACCTTTCAAGTTCACTACCCTCCCTTCTTTCTAGCAGATCCTGGACCTACATCTTGCCACTGAGTCTGCTCCACTGCACAACACACACTGCAGGGTAATAGTCTGTCTCTGACAGGAGTTAATACTCATTTCCTTCCCAGCTGCTTACAATCGCAAATCTTTCAAAATGTGTCTTCCCTTTTCTAGCCCTGCCAGACAGACATCCTTATGACAAAGCAGGAAAAGACAAACTAAGGAAGTAGATTATATCAACTCATCTATTATTACTTCTTAGGAAGTTGCAACACCTTCTGGTTCTGACACAGTTGTTACTGCAGCAGCCTCATCACATCAGATACCTCTCTCATGGACTTTCTGGCAACTTTCAAAATGCAGGCAGTTAGAAGTGGGCTCATTGCACCCACCAGGTAAGGGAGCTTTGGGTTTGCAACCCATAGAGTTGTATCCTCCTCCCCTTCTAAAAGGGGGCTGCATTCTCAACCACAGTGCTGTAACTTCAGCCCAGCTCCCCAGAGAGACTGCGTGAAGAACATACCTCATGGCTCACGAGCAGACAGCAGCTACTCGCTGCCGTGGCTGGAGCAGCCCTGCTCCCTCTGTGTCTGCAGTGAACAGCTGCCGCCCAATGCCACAGGACTGGTTCTACTCACCAGGAAACAAAGAAATGGGTGAACTGGGAGAACTGTTGCTGGGACAAAACTTACTGCTCGAGTCCGAGTTTAAAGTGAGAAATTAGCAAACTCAAGCTATAAACCATCTTAGGTAACATCTGAGCCACCTAACTTCAGATTTCGTACCTCACCATGAGGAAAGCTGCAGCAGAACTGCTGTCATGTTGCTACACACAGTGTTCATACAGACAGTAATTCTACCTTTTCCTATAATTCCACTTGACTCTTTCAACACAGAATATCAAGAATACAGTTACTACAGAAAAACAAGAGGTCCACTCCTGACGTTAAACAATTCATTACACTAGCACAGATTAACCTGTAATTGAAGACAACTCTCCACCTATTCCAGGACAGTGGCAAGAGCATGCTTGAAAAAAAATGTATTTCCTGAATGTGTGCATATGTTATGTTGCCATCTAGGTGGTGCCACTCCTTGCATAAAATTCACTTTGCATAATTACAGGCAGTTTTGCAAAATATTTATTTGTATTCTTTGGTGCTTGCATACCAGATAGTTTTTCATTTGGTTGAGAATGTTTGTAATAGCCTTCTGTTGTAGTTATTTAAATGGGGCCAAGGACTGATTTCTGCAATACCATGGAAAAAAAGTGTACAAATCTTTGCAGATTCAGACCACAGAAATACACTCATGACAGAAGTGAGTGATGGTTTAAGGCACTATTTCTTTCTTCTGCTTCTAAGCCCTCCATCAGCTGTTACCACTTGTTTGCCAGGGGAAAACATGCCGACAGAAAAGCAGCTGGCTGGGGCTGTGTGTACATGCCTCAGATCCAAAGTCCAGCAATTTTCTTTAAAGTGCTGATGAAAGTTGGTTTGTGCTAAGACAGCAGACTTTGCGCTGAGACATGTGCAGGTGTTCCATCCTGCCCAGCCAGCTGCAGGAGGGGAAGCCTATAAAAGAGGGACAGAACAGACAGCTGGAGGGGCTGTGTCTCAAACAATCTCAGCTCAGTTTGCCAGACTGTCTCTGTCCATGTCGCTGGACCGAAAGAGTGGGTAAACTGCTTTGTTCAAGGAATAAACATGAACGTTATGCATAACAGCATACTTGCGCTATGGATGAAGAAAACCTGTGACTTCTCCCATTTCCAAGCAGAAGAATTCAGTGGGAGAATTCTGATTCATTGAACTCACCGCGTTTAGTTCGCAACACCTCAGTTTTGGTGAACTTCTTCATCCAAGGTAGAGTTCTGTTGAAGCCTTTCCACTGTTACTGCAGACAGCTGAGAGCAAAAGACGACCTCCGAGTTCTGTGGTTGTGCATCAGAGCCACTGCTGAGATGATTAAAGAGAGCGGGCATGTTTACACGGTGCAGAGAGGTGCTGGAACTGCAGGCAGCGTCACGGCCTCAGAGCAGCGCGGTGCCGATAAGCACCTTAGCTAGCACGCGTGCTTCCAGAGCACCACACCACACTAATGCAGCCGGACTGACGGTGATGCTCTGTGAACTGCTCTTGACAGGACACACGGATACCCCAGCCTGCTGGGCTGCAAGGGAAGCATTGGTAAGTTTGTTAGCTCAGACGGGATATTAGCAAGGAAGAAAAACACAAAGAGCACGTACCGTACGTGGTGTATATGTAGGGGGATTAACAGGGCGAGAGAGGTATCAAAACCAGAACATTACAATGTAACATACTGCACATCTTTTTTAGGATTCAGCAAGACTTTTGCGTCCAGATTTGTATTTTGTACACACTTCTCCCTCCCTTTTCAGTAGATGCCAAACATCTTTCACATTTTGTCCTTGTTTTATCCCCCATTTCCTTTTTCCCTTTGCATTATTTCTTCCTGTGTTCTGAGTATTGTAAAACTCAGTTTCACCAAAGCTCATTTTTTTTACACATACTAGGTTGTAAAATGCAGGAGGCAATTGTTGCTCATGCTCACAGATGTAAACATAGATCTAAAATTGAAATAAAAATGTTGACTGTCTGAGTTTTTTTCATGTACAGACAAATCTTATTATAAAACTGTAAAGAAGAATTGTCCTGCTGTCCTTCCTAGATACATATTTTAATTAATACTGGATATATTTAGTTTTCAGTGTACCTCTCCTATGCACAAAGGCCAACAGGTTGAATAGAAATATTCAGTCGCTGTATAATGGGAAGATATTTATAAAAAACAAAGCTACATTCAGCAAAGTATTCTTCATTTAGATGGATGAGTTGAGAGGTGTAATTAAGGCTAACTTTAATGTGAACTTGTATGTCTATGATTAAGAACCCATACAAAGAGACAAATTAGACTTTTAAGTTGACTATGCAGAGTTTGCAACCTGCTTGTTTTGGTAGACACCACAGGTCTGGTTTTACTAGTCTGTTAGCTGCACAGCTCCATTGCTCACAGACAGTTTACATGGTGTTAAAGGGAGGTGATATCTGCATTCTTTCATATGACTAAGTTACTCTGTCATGAACCTAGTATATACAAATGAAGATGAAGGACAAGATTCTTCATTCCACCCACAAGAAGGAGTAACTCATTTGAACAGAGAAATATTTCAGACATAGCTTGAAGGGGATTCTGAACTAGCACAGACACGTTCATTTGGTGACAAACAGTCCTCTAAGGTCTACACACTCCTACGTAGTCTCCTACGTAAGAAAATTCTAGCTAATTAATTTGGCAGACTAGATTTCTTCTTCAGCCTACAAAGTGATGCGAAATGCATGGATGTGGCACAAGGAATCTGCTTCTACAGGACATAGATCAAAATCCCTGGAGAAAAGAAAACTGGCCACTAGATGGTTGCTGTACTCAAAGAGTAGTGCAATGCTCATTGCACAGCAACTAGTTGCGGAGTGTAACTAGTCTTTATTTTATGCGGTAGTTTCCCACCTAGGAAGAAGAGCTAATGAATGGGCTCTGCTTCCTTCACACTAACAGCGTCTGCCTCCACCAACACTTCTTCCACGTACAGAGGCGTTCTTTCTAACAGTGCAATTTCCCAGCTTTCTTGCCCTCTCACCGTCCAGTTCCCAGTGAGACCTATGGCATGGCATGCTGTGGTGACGTATGAGACACGGTAACAGCTTGTCTGACATGCTTTTTTGTTGTTGTTGTTTCAAAGGTAACACCCAATTTAAAATATACAGAGGTCAACTTGAACTAACAGGTTGTCAGCAGCCAGCAAAAGCAAAGCAACCTACACTTCAGGTAATTGAGTCTTCTGCTTTGCAAAAGTGTAATTAGTCCAAGACCATAATACCCAGAGCTTGGGAAGATATCTTCATTCTGCTTTTATAGAAGGACACTACTAGCTTCAGTACCAAGGCGCTTTTCTAAGGAACGTGTAGAATGGGGTTTCCACACCAGGTTCAGCCACCCCCAGAAAAGTAAGCAGGCAGCTTGGGACTGTCAGTCTGATTTTAATCCACTTGCATCTGTGAGTTGATATTCAAGACTTTTTTCTCTCTCTTTAAAATAATCAATCAAAATAATTTATTTTTAGGAAATTGTAACTAAACAGACCTGACCAGGAACTGGATTTTCCATTTCACAGGAAATTTCATGCTGTCAAATATTTCCCTTTTCAACTTACCAAATTCTATTTTGCTGTAGTTACAGTAAATTTCATACAGAGTTCAATTTTCTTTGAATTAAGTAAAACAATTCACATTTTAAAATTTTCTAAAATGTTCCAAATGTTCTTTCCTTGATGCACGAAATAAAATGTCTTTTTTGTTGTTGTTGTTGTTTTTAATGCTTTATTAGTTTTCCTTTGAGCAGATCAACTTAGTACATTTTTTGAAGCATTTTAATTTTGACAGAAATAATGCTGCATTAACAAAAGGAATACCCAAACAAGTTACACTAAAGATCTACTGTATTTGGCATACACCTTTCTATGTTTACAGTTCCTAGACAGCCTCATGTGTATCCAGAATAAGAGAATAAAAATGATGGCAGCCATTCTGGAAGGCCTTGTTTCAAGACTTTTTTAAGGCTTCATCAGTTATTTCTTTAAAAGGATTCTTGCTAATATTGCTCTAGTACCTGTTTATATCTGAATGAAAGATGCTAGGAAAAAAATGATACCCCAGCTGTGCAGATGTTAAAATCCGTTGCATTTTAGAGAGCCACTGCAGAGTAGTGACCCACTGAAAGGAATCATTAAGTAAAGAAGCCTCCCCCCCTCCCTAAAAGTCTTTTCCCTACGAGAGGAGCTTTTTAAAGCTCTCATTACAAATCCTTCCGCAGCTTTACCATGAGAAATACTGAAGGTCTTTTGCATGTGCTAAGCGAAATGTACTGTGAGTAAGAGCTGCTATTGGATACAGGCACACCTCTGATTAGCACTGTAAACTCGGCTTCAAACCCGTTTTATGTCAGCCTTCACTTTAGCACATTAGATTCCATCTCTGTGAGGAGGGTCATTGTGAAAATCTTGATGCAACAAATTTCTCAATGGATAAACTTAATTCATAAGACGAGTCAAAAAAAGGAGCTCTAAAATGATCACCAATTTATATATATTCACTGTTCCTTAAAAGGACTAGCTGTTTGACTTGAGACTTGCATTCTACCTTGAGGTGTGGCTGATCATTTTTTGCTGTGGTCCAGGGACCACACTTTCAGAATATACTGGAAATATCTCTGTTTACCAGGCTCAGTTAAAAACGGTGTATATACAGCATTTATGTAGTGTTTTGACAAACTTAATTTTCTGCCTATGTGATTCCGTTTCCCCTGGATACACATGGCCCTCTCTTTGTTATGCAGAACTGTAATTGCACAGAAAGAGGATGAGGTCATCAGCTAAGTTGTGATACATTCATTAAATAAGTCATTTCAAATAGCCTTAAATAAATTAAATGGGTTGTAATTAAAATCAGATTCTCACCTACCTTAAATGTTAGGCTGCCAGGCTGAGAAATAACATAAACGTTAATAAAAAGAAACACTGATAACAGCAAACAAAATGGCGTAGACATAATACTCAGAATAGCCAGTAGCCTTCCAACCTTTGTAGAAAATGAAGTTTGAAATTCAGAGAAGTTTTTTTAAATCTTAACTGCAGTAGGAGAGCTGGGCAATTTCATTGGATGAGAAGGATGAATACCGCAGAATCTGACCACAAATTTCAAGATCCAGATACCTGCAGCATTTTTTGAGTAAAAGTTTAATGTTAAATAAATAAGATGATATAGCAGCAAAGTATGAAAAAGGACAGTAAGTTACAGGACTTCTTAACAGAGACTCCACAGCACAAAGACGCAGAGGTCAGTGCCCACCTTCGGGTTTGTCTAAAGTCAGTCTCAGTCAATACTTACATTACCTTTGAAGGCTATTGGTTGCCTCTCTAAATCCAATTTTTGGTAGACCCACAACTGTGAACTTGGAAAGACAATCCCGGGCGTGGGTGAAGGTGCACCCACAACTTCAAATGCCAGAGCAGCCCTAGTGCCATAGAAACAACAGGCACAAGTGTCAGGGCTCCCTGTGGTCAGCCTGTGAGACAGCTGTGGGGAGGTCAGAGGGCCTGGGGTACTTGCGCCTGTTCCTCAGACAAATCTTCAAGTGAAAAGGCATAGCCAGTGCTTTCTGAATATAGATGTCATCATCCACAGCTGACAACCACAAACGGAACAAAGCATTAGTCAGAGCTTATCATAACATAATTTGCCTGGCGTAAGTGTGAGCGAGACAATCTTATCCCCAAACGTCAGAAACATCACCTACAATATTCTTGAAAAACAAAAGTCAGGTATGACAGAGAACCTGCAAGGTAAAAGACAGAGCAATACTCCTAAGAATAAGTGGCCAACTTGGTGGCCTGCAGGTCAGGCACGTGGTGCATGAGGCGGTTGTAACTCACCACCTCTTCTGCAGCTGTGCTAAAGGAGACAGGGCATGACAGCAGGTGGGATCTGGTACTCCCCTCTGTGTCCATGTCCTCCTCACCCTGCAAGGGGAGTCCCAGACCCGGCAGCCAGTTTCTAGCACAGAAAAGGTGGGGCCACCAATGTAAGCCCACCCCTCATATACTGCCCAGGGTGTCTACAATAGCTTTCTTGTCTTTCTCACAAGCATCCTCTGAAGGGTAGCAGAGAATTAGATTCCCAACCAGAGTTGACTGCTGGTCGGGAATCCTCTGGAAGATCCTCTCTCTGTTGATTACACAGGGAGTCCTCAGAAATGAAAATCGTAACTCTGTTGACCAAAATTAGTCACCTGTAGCTGGGGTACATGAAGTCCTTACCCTAATGCCTCAAGGCACTTCTTTTGGGCACAGTGGACAAATTTTTAATGTTTTAAAAAAAGTTTTTGATGAATCAATGTTTGAGATTCAGCCAAATACACTTATATAATTTCCCAAAATGCTGAGTGACAAAAACTTCTCTGAATGGGAATGAAAGATATGAGCAACCCAGAATCCCCTGGCTGAGTAAACTACAACCTCTAGTCACTTCTGAAGTCTTTGCCATGACCCTGTATCTCGTGCAGTGAACATTTTTCTCTGCTGAAACACTTAAAGAAAATTATTTATGCTATTCTTTATCATTGGAATTGCAGAAGCCCAGTTCCAGGTGGGTGCAAGAAAAGGTTATAATCTCTATTTAGAAGAGGTTATAACTCAAATAAAGGTTACTAAAAAATCAAAACTATCATGGCCAGCCAGTTCTTTAATACTATCATGGCTCTACTGTACTACGCTACACAGAGGACATAATAAGACAGTTGTCAAAAGCAGCTTTGTTTATTGTTAACCAATGAACTTAGAAGGGGGAAGGATTCCTGTCACAAAGCAGCATATCAGGAGAGAAAAATAACAGTGTATTTCTGTTGCTGTTTTCATTCTGTAATATTTTCTACAATCCAAGTAGCTGATGATGCTATTTTCTCGGCAACAGAACAAGGAGCTATTGTAATTAGAAGAAGCTAGACAAATTTCATATGAAACAGGCAGTATACGTTAGAGCTTTCTGAAAGACTACTGCAAGATTCAAGGTTATAAACGAATACTGTAGAGAAAGCATATACAAATGAATCACGGAAGAATGGAACCGGACAGGTGAAATTTCTTCAGCTCTCTCATGGGCAAAGGCAGCCAATGACACTCAGTAGTCTCACACACTGTGCTCTGAAGCTGATGGTGATGCTGCGTCACCACAAGACAATATTTGAGATCAGCCATGTCTAATCCCGGCATTTGTATAAACTACACAGTAAGTGCAGGGCAATGGCAAAGCTGGGCCTTCTCTGTCCTTATCAGAACAACTTTAACACTTTTTTAAAGTGTTAAATAAGACAGTATTTACCTGCGTAAACTTTTTTGTGTAAGGATACAGCTTAGGATCGAATAATATATCCAATGCAAAGTTTGGAAATCTTTCTGTAAATGCATTCTCCTTGTTTGTTAAGCTGTGTACTTACGCCATGGATTCTTAAGAAGGTTGTATATCACACATGCTCTAGAAACTTTATCTAGCCAGCTACATGTTGCTACAGAGTGACAAGAGAGAGGCTTCAACTAGTCTTTTTAGTCCATCTGGGGCACCAAGCTATTTATTTGAAGTGGTGAAAGACTAGCTAGCTAGTTTACAGCCCTTAAACCAGGTGCCTGCAACTGGCTGGAGTTGGTACCTGCCTTTAGGATGAAAAGAGGTATCGCAGGCTATGGCTTCTCACCAAGTCGGTCTGGGCAATTCATCCCCAGACGGTTCAGGTTCACCTTTAAAGCAGTGAAGGGACTAACAATTTATGGCCCAAACGCTCTGATGTTATGGCCAATATAACACCATAACCACTTAGTATTTATGGAAAAAAACAAACAACAAACCGAAACATGGCATTACAACTGACAACTACCTTCTTGCATAGTTAGCGTTATCATTAACAACCTAGAAATCCAAACTCCCTTCTCCGAGTGCAGAAGACCCACAGCCAGTGAATATAACTATTCAGATTGTTAAACAACAACAAAAAAAATAGCCTAAGAGAATCTCTTTTCCCTGCACTGGGCTACATACTACCCTCAGCGGCACAGCACTGATCCCACGAACATACGCGCGTCCTGTATTTGCAGGTAATACTGCGCGTGGCTCCTGTTAGAGCCCACAGCTCTAGAGAGTTCAGCTCCAGGGACAGACATAGCAGCGTATTTCCAAGGATGGATGCTGATGGATGCTGCTAACCAGGATCATGACTGCGTGGGTATAGCGAGCACAGGCAGCAGCTGCCAGGTCAAAGACTAGGGAGCAGGTCAGAGACCTGACCCAACATCTTCAACAAATGGAATATAGACCTACGTAATTCAACAAATACATTGAAGGAATAAAACATGAATTTCCCAGAGAACTACTAACATTGCTGGATGATTTTATACAAAAATATAAATATAAAAATAACTATAAATACTTTGAGAATCTTTTATTTGGTGTCAGGATATCAATTTTTGTCAAGAAAGTTACACTGTATAATTAAACATGTATTGTTTGAAACAATTAGTGATTGTGAAATTCCTGAAGCACAATAATATCATAGGTAATGGTACATTTGTTACATGTTTTTACATCCATTATCCCAGTAACAGAACATTAAAAATGCATAATTTCAATTTTTAAAAATAATTTCTCCACTATTGTAATGCACCCATAGAAAAAAATCCTGCAGAGAGTACAGCAGGCATTTGAAATTGTCAAATTCTCACAAGAATTTCTTTATCAGCAATTCAATTTCATTACTTAATTTTATTAATTAGTTTTCAAAATAATTACTAACTAAGGCATATGCAACTCTTAATTTGCACTTTGAAAACTAAAACTGAAAGTAATGACTGTATATACAGTACTATTTAAGATCCAGCCTTCCCTTCCCAAAGCCATACAAAATCATCTTAAGTCATTTCAAATTAGTGAAATTCTGTATCTGTAAACTGTGTTTTAAATTCAGAGGAAGCTACAAATACATTACGGCATCTGTCCTACAGGATTGTGACAGGAAAAAGAATTTTTTTTTCAAGAACTGGATTCACGCTATGGAAGCCTCTTCCCCAAGACAGGATGACTATAAATCTCATCACATTCAAAAGACAGTAAAAATCTCTTATTCAGATCTCAGTTCTTTGATTAGGATTTCTACTATACTATTCTAGACACTCACACACTATATATACATATAGATATATATATATGATTTTTCCTCATTTTTACAGAAAGGAAAAGGATGATGATATATTAAGAATTTAAAAATAGCAGGGACAACCAGTGAGAAGATATGACAGGTATCATACTACCTGAAAAGATGTAGTTGATTGGTTCATTCACTTCTCAGCCAGATCTGTAGCCCACCCTGCCATACATACTGTTGCTGAAGATGTTAATTTTCCTTAAACCTAATGTTTATTCACATATTATTTGACAAATCTACAGATTCCAGCTATTGCAGGAAGCATTTTTGAATCAATCTGTTATTATTTCCCCCTCTTTGTCATCAATTTTCAAGACACTGTCAATCTATGCCAGAAACTACAGAATCATTCAGCACAGATGGTACAGCAATAAAAATCTGGACGTTCTTCATGTGAATGTCCATCTTGGGACCTATTTTCTAAGCATACAGAATAGCAACCACTACATACTGCAATATGGTAACACTCTTGGTAGTAACAACCGAGGAGTATTACTTGAATATGATGTCAAGGGTCATTTGACTTAAAAGAAATGTCTTAAAAGAGGTTATCTACCTTGGCACCATATCTGGTGCAGCAAGAAATCCATCTGCTGTTTTCAGATATTTTCAATGTTGAAGCTCGAGGTGGTAATCTTAAGGATGAAATATGTGAATCTCTGTTCAAGTCAGCTGAAAGGAAGGGGAAGGTAACTTATGGGAACAGAACTTTTATACAAGATGGACTTGGACTGGAGAAATTAAATTCTATACTCTTTAAACAAAAATGTGTCTGACCACATGAATGAGCATGTATTACCATTACTTTGTAATGAAGAAGGACTGAAAGAGGATTCAGAAACCATTTTAGGCCACAGTGGTTATTACACAAAGACATGATAGCTAGCGCAGCACCGTAAGGAGATAGCTAAATTAATTTTAAGATGACTACTCAAGTATTAGAAAAAGGTTTTGTTACAGGTCTGTCCATGGCAGCAAGGAACACAGTGTTATCCAGTTTACCTGCTGAGAGTCAATTACCCCATATTAAGCTCTTGTATTGCCACTTCTGATACCACAGTGGATAAATTAAAGCTAGCTCAAGCGTTGATAACTCCAGTTCATAATTTCTAAATAATTTTTTAACAACAGCTTTTAAGATGGCAATGTATCTTCACAGCGAGAACTCCTACACATTCTCTGTCTCGTTTTGAGAAGAAAATGGGGATTAGACCAGACTTGAAAAGGTCCCTCAAATTAGGAGATATCGGTTGCTGCAAATCAAGAGCATTTGAAACACACTTCTAACAGAATCAGATTATTCAGTCTTTTAAGTTGCAAATTATGTTTTCTGAAGGGATTGTTATGAAATTTCTCATACGATAATTGCATATATACAATCTCTTTATATTTTTAAATTATTTCTACACTACATGTTGATCGATTCCTGGTGTTAGAATAATTTAGTTTATTGTGTACCTACCACGTGATACTTTACCTTTTTTAACCTAAGCGAACTCAGAACCATTTGCAAGTCATGGGGTAACTACAATTTGTTTTCAGCTGTCCAGCTCAACTAAGCCTGAACTTTCTCTGAAAGAGGAATTGTCATATTGTTGTGTTTGTATAGCATTAAACACAACTGTAGTCTAAGAATCTCTGGCAAGAATTATAGCAATGCCACTGAACACACACTGTATTATAAAAAATGATCATCAGATCAGATATTATCAATAACTGGAAAATTAAAAAACAAAACAAAAACAAACAACAAACAACAACCAAAAAAAGAAAAAAAACACCACAAAACTTCAGAGATTCCTCTGGGTACTAGTATGATTACATTTTTTTCTTGTGCACTTAAAGCTGACCACACAATTACTGCTTACTACTCTTCTATTCTAAAACTGGTCATTTAGCATACCATCAATGCAGTTTGAATATGATTTTTGCAATTCCTGAGTACCTGCCACTCCTTGGAAACACAGACTTCTGATATGCAAGATTTCTAATGAACCAGTGTGTGATATCTAATACAATTTTTGCTATCGGTTGTAGAGGTGATAGTGGTATAAACAGTATAGAACTTGTTCTTAAAACACTAAACCCTAAAATAAAGCAAGAGCAAGAGAAGAGACATTGTGGTGAATCAGAATGTCTGGAAATGCTCTTGAAGTACTGCAAATGAGATATGAATACTTGCAGCATCCAACAGGTCTCATATGCTCTCAGAAATAAAACCTGGCCGGTTCTACAGCTCTTCCACAAAGTCAGCTTCCACTATGAGGTGCTTACTGTCAAATTAGTTGCCTCTTGAGGAATCAAATTAGATGCCTCAAAATCTATATTTAAACCCTTGCTGCTACATTATCAGGCTATTAACACCACACACTCACACATTCTTTGAGATTTGGGACAATTCCACAATTACTACACTCTGGTGTTAAATTTCGGAGTCATTACTGTGTATTAATTACATCATGTGAGAGCATGGCATGACTAACCTCTTACTAACATTACCCGTAGTACATAATACATGCACAGGGCCTCAGTGACAGATATTTTTTTACGCCCTACTCTGGCTGACAGCTGACATATAATGATTTTATAGTACTGCTATTTAGTGATTTCTAATCTAGTGTAGAAAACAACGGGTAGTTTACAGTTACTGCTAATTTCAGTTTAAGACACACTCAAGATCAACAATAATTAAAATCTCATTATTACTGTTCCTCCCTGTACATTTGAGTTTTGTTCCATTTATTATTTCTTCTGCTCTGCCTACGCTGTACATTTCTCCTTTTCTTCTCTTCTGCAGGTGACAATAAGATCATCAAGAGGGACTAAGGATGGCATGTAACATATAGTATATAAAAAGGGGAGCTTGAATGTACCGGGCCTAAAAACTTCTCTTCACTAGTGTCTCACACATCTTTGCTTTTGCTGTATTTTAAGCAGTGAATGCAGGCCCTTAATTATGTTTCTCAGCTCCCTACCACTGAATTTAGTAAGCATGTTGGAGTCCCTTAATTTGATTTGCTGATAAGATACAAAATGAAAACACTAAAAAAGGAAGTGTAATGACTTTTTCTTTGCTGTGCCACTTTCGTATCAGCACGTCCTTACCTGTAACAGGTTTCAATATTCATGTCATATTTTAATAATCAAAGGAACTCTTTATACTGTCAATGATTTCTTATTAGGATGCAAATCAAGAATAATCTCTGATCTTCTAGCAGAGCCTGAAAGCACTTTATTAATTAGTCAGGCTCCATCTAACATCAGACAAGACTTCCCTCATCATAGGAAAACTGACTTTAAAATTATCTTCCGAGTTCACATTTGTGGTCAGCAATAAGAGGCCTGAATTGTATATAAGCCATCAAAATCATATGGTAATTTTTAATTGTCGCTAAAAATCAGCATACATTCTCTTTAACAATAGAAAATTTGAATGCTTTGGTTAGTTGTTTAACCAGTATTTTATAAATCTGTTCTGACATCTGACTTCCATTAGATGCTAAAATGAAACATCCTGTCCTAGACAAGCAGAACAGTATTTCACTGACTCAGGAGTCACTTCTAACTGCGCGTTAGCTGCGTTTGTCTTCATGCCTTCTCCATTGCAAGTTTTGTAGTACCTTCCCTTATCTTTTAAATATACGCCTTAGAAAATATAACTCAATAAAGCATTCGTAGTGATTATGTGACTACCACATCTCAACTGTTGCTGTCATATGGTCCATAACTAACCTTCAAAGTGCTCAGCTTGAGTCATAAAATCCTTAAGACAAGCACCATGGCTTGCCTTCATTTTTAGAGATCTTGCCTTCCTAACAATCAATAGCAGATTAACAATAAATTATTATTATTTCTGTTCCTTTAAGACCTTCAGTTATATCAAGCAGAACTTGGCTAAAGCCAACAGATGCCTAAACTCAAGGTGAAGGAGAATTGCCTCTCATGGTAGCGGCTTTTGGATTTTCTTCATGTATTTTGGCAGGCTGACCAATCATGCTGTATAGTTACAGCCACAATGGGAAAACACAAACAAGGTCAAATAGGTATAGATATTTTCCACTCACATTCAAAAGGGCAAATGCTCCAAAAAGGCTGAATCAGGCTGGTGCTGATTCAATAAAGCGTTCACTTCCATAATAAATATTCAGTTTCCCAAAGTTCAGCAGTACTGCTCAATATCTTAATTAAAAACTGAAATCAGAGGAGATTTGTTTAAAGGATGTAATCCAGCTAAATACATTAAAGTGAAGAATTTACACAATCTAGCTTTCTAGATTTACCTCTTGCAGAGGCAGTATTCTAATGGCACCATAGCGTACATTTATGTGGCATTGCTAGAGTATTGCCTCACAAATCTTGCATGGTCAATCTTCTGAATTTAAAAAAAAAAAAAAAAAAAGGATAATTATAGGTCAAGAACTACCTGACTAAAGCTTAACTTGGAAAAACAATCTCCATCTAAATTTTAGTGATTGTTATTTCTATAGCTTAGATAGAAAATAATAGATTATAATCTGGCTGGAACAGTGCTCTGTCATTAATGTTGACTATCCAGATCCCAGCAAGCCCATTTTTCTTTGTTATTTCTTAGGGTCAAGTTTTCATTCAAATTCTTTTACCACCAGGTCAGAAAGTCTGGTTGTTTCCATATGGAATAAAAGTGCTCCTAACCTCAACCTTTCCACTGTGAAATGAATGAGCTAAATCCGGCAATTTTACTTCCTTCAGGTAGATCTGTAGCTCTGCCCAGCCTGGTGAATTTCTTACCACCGTGTTTATTTGACTGGAGGCAAATCACTGATGAAACATCACAGCTCCTCCTGAAGCAGAATGGAACAGTTGTGGCTCATGTAATCCGTTCCTGGACCTGTGTGTCTCCCTTTCATTCCTCTCTACAGACCACCGCATTCATTGAACTTTTATTCTACCTCCCTATAACCTTAGAAACTCTCCGTACCTTGGGCTGAGTTCTGCCAAGGTTTACTTGCAGTCTCGCTAGTCAGACCTTCAGCTTCACAGCAACCGCAAAAGCAGCTGATTTCTGTTTTGTTTTGTTTGGCTTTTTGTAGTTGTTCAAAGTTGCTTATTTGCATTGCTGGGGCTGGGAAGATTTCTGAAAAGATTACTCGCAATTTCCTCTCTTCCAAGTGTCGCTCTGATCTCCGTAACCTTCAAAGCTCTGCACGGTTTCCTACAGTGTCACATTCAGGGCTCTAGAAGATCTGCTCTTGACTACACCCAACTTAAAAAAAAAAAATTATCATTATACCTAACTGATTTAAAATGCATGCCACAGGGCTGCGTTTACGGCTCGGAAGCGCGGCACTGCAGGCCGAGCTTGCGTCCCACCCAGTAACCGTCCGGAAGGCCCGCACCAAACCGCGAGCCGCGTCCCTTCCTAGGCGCTGCTGTGAGCTTAGAGGGGGCAGCGTCACCGCACGCAGCCTGCGGCCGCCCGCGCTCGCCGTCTCCCCTCACGCCGCCCGCTGCCAGGCGCCGCCCCGCCGCACACCGCCCAGGCCGCGG